>WBMW01005029.1:737950-802978 GCA_013396635.1 Penelope pileata
AAAAAAAAAAAAAAAAATCCTCAACAGAACCAAAAATGTTACTACATCTTTTGCATAAATGAGCTTTAACAGCAACACCTAGCACTGTTGATTTTGAATTAAAAGGTATTTGGGTTTGGAAGTTATTTTCACCTTCCAATAGCTTTATCGTAAGAAGGACTGGCCAAATTTTGAACAAAGAAGTTCACCAAACAAACTGTAAGAATGAAACTGATTATTTGTTTCTGATAGTACTCCTGATGCTTTTCATTTGCTCTTCATAACTATTCAAAATATAACTCCCATGCATAACAACTACAAAGAAAACTGATGTGAACACCTGTGCAAAAATTTTTGCAGGAAATAAATATCTGAGTGTTTATTTGATTCTTTGTGATTGAAAACAGCCCAGGAGAAAGCTGAGAAAATACCAGTCATATAGCGAGAAAAATAAAAGCAATATAATAGCTGTACCTATATATATATATGCGTGTATTGCTGTATGTACCAAGCAATAACTTTACAGTTCATAAGTATTTCTAGGGTGATGCACAGCCACACACACCAGCCACAAGCAAATTTAAAGAACACATCACATTTGTAGCCTCTAAAGCCTCTGTCCTCAAAGGGGACATTCGTGACATTTGCTAATGACTAAATTTAATAAATCATTCGTTATAGGTAATTTGCTCATTTCTGTCTGCAGAGAGATTGTGACAAACAGGTTTGTACTGTGAAGTTTGAATGGAGCTGTAGAAATACGAGGCAAGAATACACTGCCAGAGCTGTGTACATTGGAAGCAATAGCTGGTGTTACAGAAGGCTAAACTAAAACTAAAGTTTGCCTATGGCAGGATATAATCTGTGTAGTTTCTGCAGGAAAAATATAACATTTACAGTTCACTTGGAAGATACTCACAAAAAATGGTATTTGTGTAATAGCAGTCAGAATTACTTTGATTTAAATCAACACAGTATCTTGCTATTTAGCAACTCACGTGATGTATGACACTGTTCACCATATGTTCAGAAAAAAAAAAAAAAAATCCAGCCACAAACAAAACCAGACCAGCAGCACACAGCGCACCAGGAATGTGGGGCTGCCTATCAGGGGACCACACCACACACCCAGCACAGGAGACAGCACCCCTGGGGTGCTCCAATGCTCACCGCTGTCACCAGAGCGTGGGGCTCAGTGCCAGCAATCCCCAGGTGCCTGCATCACTGCTGGATGGTTGGCAAGGGGCCACCCGCAGCCCTGGGCCAACATCTCCCACTGGCATCTCCCACTGATGCCAGCACACACGGTGCCACGCATGGGGAGGAACTGTGATCTCTGGTCACTGGTACTTCATCTGAGAATTTACATGAATCCATCAGTTTCTTATCATGGGACAGATTCTCTAAAAATATGAAATAATCATCAGGTTCTTTCCAAGGCTTCCTTGGCCATAAAAGAACATGCTGTATTAATTTACATTACGTGAGCTTGTGTGTGTGACAGACAGAGGCAAAGAACAGAGGAGAGCAGTTTGTGTTAGCAGAAGGTAACATTTTTGAAAGAGTGCATCTATTCCAGCCAGAGCCTCAACTCTATCAGTAATTATGAATATTAACAATCCCTGTAGAGTAAGCTGGCTGCAAAAACTCTTTTGCTTTCATCTTTTTCCAAACTATTTTTTTTAATGATCTTTAAAGATGTATTTTAAGAAGTAAGCACATTCAGTAATTTAAGGGGGGTAAGTCACAAATTCTCACGGAAGAATCCTGTATATCAGCGTGCATGACAATGAAATTCGGCAGAATGTATTACTTACAAAGAAGATACTTCTGATACCATCAGCTCTGCTGCTCTTGAGGGAATGTAGCTCCTACTGCATTTAGTGATGTTTTGGAATGTTTTACAGAAGTGTGGAGGGGGACAGTCACCCGCAGGAGCTTTCCTCCAGTTGCCACCTGCTGGCTGGCATACAGAAACTTCCTCACCATGCACGTACCTCTGCTCCACGGCAGTCTGCAGTTTGCTCAGAATTATAATATTGACATTAACAAGTATCATAAAATTACATTCTGCCAGCTCAGCAGGTTAGAGGAATCAGGTAATGCTCATTGCTACTCATATTGTTTGTGTTATGCTTCTCTTGGTGCTGTCCCATGTAATCTAGATTTAAGAGGACAAGCTACAGGGTATTAAGGTGAAGAACAAATCAGAAACATGGCAAAAACAGTACACGTGACATACAAACAAGCAAGGCTCAAACGCTGCCCAAATGTTTTCTCACAGCCATTGACCGTACAAACACGCACATAATCATCTGCCGCAGGAGAGTCTCATCCTCCCCCTAGCATTATCTGCTGTAACATTTGTTCAGGAAGAATTTAAGCTGTCTCTCACGAGGACTTCAGTGCCCTTCCTTTGCCCTAGCAAGAGCAGGGCTGGCAGCACGGCAGCTGGACAGTCCTCACTCTCTGTGGACTTCTGAATTCTCTTCTGAGGAATAAACACAATTGCGGGGTAAACTGCCTTCTCCCTTTGGATTCATAAGACATTTATAATGTTTAAACTCCTTTTTCTTTGTTTGTTTGTTTATTGGGGATAACTTTAGGACAACCAACCATTTTCCAACTGCTTTTTATTCGCACTTTTTTGTTAGATCACCCCTTCATTTATTTAAACGTCACTCTTTGTACTACATAGGTCTCCTATGAAACAGCAACATAATCAAAAGCTTAGACCTCCCTTTCTCTTGGGTAAAAAAGCAGGAGGGATGAAGGAACAGAAATGAATCCATAAGGATTCACTGACTATTCTTTCCCCACTGAAACAATGGGATTGCCGAGGGTTAGCTTTCTCTCACCCTCATGCTCAGAAAGAAATTTCCTGTTCAGGTTCATCACAGCGGTACCCAATTTTGGAGCACTTCCCAAAAGAATTACTGAACGAGCGCTTTCTCGTTGGGTTCTTCTACGCTTTACCCCTGTCAGTTTTACTCTTTCAGAATTGGTAAAGAAAAAAAGCAGACCGCAGTGTGGTTTTATCACTATAAAAATACTTCTAACTGATGTAATGCCTGTTCAGGTATTTAGGTGGCTGTACCAATCTAAAGTGATGTTCTACAGTGTCTGCAGTAAGGCTTTTACTAATACAGCTATTCGAAATAAAAATCTCACTTCTCACTGATATAGGCTGGTTTTCAAGAGCAGAGAAGCTGAGAAATCACTCAAAATTTAGAAAAGTTAGTCTTCAGCCACTGAACCTTCAGATTGGTAAAACTAAAAGTGACACATAAGGGTCAGTCCAGAGGCCGCATGTCTATACACTGTTTCTGGGGCTCCTGACCAGTTCCTCAAAAGTGTGTCTCCATGAATAAAAAGTTACGGGGAAAAAGCGACACGCCTGCCAAAATAATTCTTTTGCTTTTTCTTTTTCTGCTTTCTTCCCTCTAATTGCTTCAGGGCATCACTAAAAATACAAAATTGCTACAAAAGATTATTGTTATTTGTGAACAGATTTCAAGCTGAAGATTATTTCCTTTTCATAGCTTTGGTTTGAGAGCAATCTATTTGTGGAAACATCAGGTTCTGCAATATAATCTATGCAAAGTGCATTTCATTACAGTAATCCCAGGAAGATGCTTTCACAAGGAATCTACAGGATATATAATGCATTCTGTAATGTTATGCAGAACAACCTATTAGAGAATATAGCCTTAATAGTTTTAAAAGCGTTAAGTGCTGCCTGCAGTACTTGTTACAAGGGTGAAAATGGGACACAAGTACATCATTTGTTAGCTGCCAACAAGCTGTGAAATGGAAGTTACTCAGGGGTTATCATACCCTGAACCAGGAATGCCAGCCTCCAGGGGCTTCAGACATTCTACTTTAGAGTCACTGGAATTCCCCAAGTTAAGCTGTTCAGTTCAGAATATTGTAACTATTTTAGCCAACCTAATTTCTCATTCTTTTGACTGCAGACAAATACTTTAATGAAAAGCAAGGCTGATATTTTAGAATGAAGCTTCGTAACAATTGCCTTGCAAGGACCCGAATTTCAAAACTGAAGGACTTAGTATGTGTATTGCACTTTGTATTATTCACAGTTGAGGATGGAAAGTACAGAACTGTTGAAATAAATGATTATGTACTATTCTTCAATAACAACATAGGTAGCATGTACAAAATACATAAGAGTACTGGGAACATACCTACAAATGTAACAATGGCATTTTCTGTACTGTGCTTTGTGGATGTCTGAAAGTCTTTTAAGCTACAAAAAGCACATGCCAAACCTTTCTGGCATAACATCCTCTTACAAGTAAACAATGCACTCTAATAATAAAATAAGTATTGGTCTAAATCACTCAGTCAGACCACAACTTCTGATTGCCCCCAACACCCAAGCAAAATATAATGGAAGCCATGTTGATGATAAACAATATTAATATTCAAATTATATTTAATATCATTTCTAATTCAGGGCTTGTATGGGTAATCCTAGCATTTTTTTCCATCAGCTAATGTAATTATAGTACCAAATTTAAAAAAATAAATAAATAAATAAAGGCAGAGAGGGACTCAGGCTTCATCTGCAGACTGCCTAAGTAAATAAGATAGAAAAAGTGAAGAGTAAAAAAGTTATTATCCCAATGAATTGTTCATTATGTCTTAGAGTACAAGAACTAAGGAGAATTAACTATAACCAAGATGAAAAAGTGGTTTCAAAACAGACAGAAGGTGGTGGCATTTCCCAGAGTATGTCATTACGCTGCAGAATTGCTTGTCACAGGATGCTGTGGAGGCTAAAAGCTTACAGAGGTCTGAGGCTAGACCAGAGATGTTGGTGGAAAAGAAATCCATTAAATGTTACCAAATCTGTAGGAAATCTGGCTTAGAAAGTGCCTGGCAGCATGCGGTTGCAAGCTGATAATAGCACTGTGAGTGTCAGCCCTGCTTCAAACTCTTGTATGGGAAACTTTTAAGCACCGATAGGACACCACATTGGTGGACTTTTGGTCCAAGCCAGTACAGCTACTTTTGTGTTCAGACAGACTATAACTAAAAATGATTCTGGTTCCTTGCAAAAATGAAGGTTGTGTAAATGTGTATGAGTGACAGAAAATATGAGTTATGATTTGGTATATACAACAGCAGCAAAAAAACCTTCATTATACTGCATTATTTTTAAAATTAACTTGATTTAAGTTGTTATTGTTAGTAACACACTTTGTCAGAGTGAATTACTTAAACTTTCCGAGGATATGATTTTCTCATCAGATTTAAAAGCATCACCACTCGAGGAAATCTGGATCACATTTGATCTGCTGTGATCACAAAAAAAAACTCTCAGGAATTTGGCTCTCAGTCTGGATCCTGAGATGCACAGTTCGGTCTGCTCCCGCGCTACAGAGGTGAAGCAATTCTTCAATTCCAGCCCCTGCAGCTGAAGCATTTTAAATGCAGAATAACACTGACAGTGCACTTATCTGCAGAACACAGGCCCCTTTCTCAATTTCAAGCCAAGTTTTTAGCTCACAGGGGATGTTCAGTGTTACCATTATTCAGTGAATTATGTATTAGCAAAGTAAACCTGTATTTAAATTTTAATGGAGCATTTTAGTCAGGTGAAACTGTTGTATTTATGCTCTGATTGAAAATGTAAATATCAAAAATGTCAATGGACAAACAAAAGGTTGTCCTCTGCAGCACTCCAAATTTCAGAGTAATACATTGAGTGAAACAATTACAACTGCCAGGTACATTTTGCTCTAGCAGAATATTTTCTAGTAGAAATATTAATACTCAATATTTCCCTATTTAAGACTTTTCAAAAAAAAAAAAAAACCCTATTTTCTAAAACGTCAGTATATATTATCAGCTTGCTTGTCCCCCCCCAAAAAAATCACACTCACACACATCCCCAGAGCTCATAATGCTGCTGACACCAATACACGCAAACTGTCCCACTGACTGTTTGGTTCTGGGGTTACGTTTGAGACAGTAGGGAGGAACCTAAGAATGTACTTCAAATAAACTGTATATCCTTCAGACTACACTAAGGCAGATAGAGCAAATAAAAGAAACTCCCTTGAGAATATTCACTAGAACTCACCTGTTTAAGGATGATATTAAACACAGTTCACAGAACAGGCCTTTAATATAAGCAGAGTATTGTATATTTTGTTTCCTTCCATTTTATCCCTAAACATTTGACCACTATTTTTACATTCTGCAGTATCACAAAAATGCCTGTAATATTTAATTTTACATATTAGACCTTGTAATATTTTTATTTTACCCCAACCATTCATATTGGCACACAAAGCCTCATTATTGGAGGCAGCTAAGACAAAAGAGCACTGCAGAACCCAGTGATTTGCTAGGCTACCAATCTTAGCATTAATGTTACCAGAGCATATCCAAAGATCCTCTAAATCACAACCTTGTGGTTGCACAAACTCCAGAGAATGATACTAATAGTGAAAAGTTCAATCTCTGCCCATTTGGTCCATGGCGTGTTCCAGCCATGGAGATCACTATGTTCAAACACGAGGAATTCTGCTTTTCACAGTGCATATGTGCTACGAAGTGCAGACTGCAGAGTAAGACCATCCATACTTTCAGTCCCGCTGTTAGGAATACCTTATGTTTTTTCGCTTCTCCAAGCGGTTACCTGGCGGGTAGTATGTGGATCTGGGGAGAGCTAGGCCATGATCCCGCTTCCTTCAGCGCAAGCTGGGAGTCCTGTTGCTGGAAGTTCAGAAATGGCTTTGAGCATTTCTGATGTCAGTAACAGAATTTTTTCAAAATAATTATCTCTATCAGAGGATAATAGCTCCCAAACTGATACTAACATAATCTTTCCACCCTTTCGTGTGTTTTTGTGAGAGCAGTGTCCTCAGCACAAACACACAGTGCATGTTTACAGGTGTCCTTCATTGCCTTCGTTGTTCCCTGTCAATACGTCCATCCCTACTTTGAATTCTATGGATTTCACCTGAAATTATAATCAAGTAGTTTATAGGAACTTTCAGTTCTGAGTTTCTGTTCTTGAGAGACAATATTATCTGCCTTACTTGAAATAGGGCTTCTTCTTTCTCACCTCTCTGTCCATGCCTGCATTTCATTATGTTCTCCGGCTAAACTCAGAAACCATCCATAAAGAGGGACAGGATCTTCAGCCTGTGTTCTCTTACCTCAGAACAAATATTGGCCACTCTTCTGTACACCACTGACTCAGAAAGAGATTTTTTTTAAAATATCTGCTAGGAGTTCATTTATACATTATACTTAAACGTCACAAACATTCCATCTTCTGCTTTTAGTAAATAATGTCATTTAGCAAACTTTTTTTTTTTTCATCTCCAATACCAAATGTACTTAATATATGAACATTACAATAGATGTCAGTCAGATCACTCTCAATCTATCCCACGATCCAGTGTCCACACTAAGCTGTCACAGATCAGTACAAATTCAGCCTTCACCTAAGTATCCCAGCAATGTGAAGCTCAGGGAATACCTGAGACAAATGCAGCCCAGTGGCAGGAAAGCAGCAGCTGGCCGGAAGTGCAGAGATGTCAGCCTGCTGTCCAGGTACAGAGCAGGATCTTCCACCTCCAGGAGCTTCAGAAGCCTGCCAGCTTCCCACATGGCCTTCTGCCAACACTGGAAATTACAGTGTAGTGACATGCAATGCTTACTCTTCTTTTTATTTATTTAAAATGTGTGCCAAAAACATCAGGCTTTTTTTTTCCCCTCTCATGACAAGTTTTGAATTCTGCTGTCCCCCTTGCTTCTAACTAGATATTTTTTAAAAAACTATGGTGCAAAACAACATTGGTTGGTTCTTTGGTTTCTGCCAAAAATAAACAATACTGTTCTATATGTAATATGGATATACATTTAAAAGGTTTGCAGTGCAATAATCTTGCGCATTTATGGAAACAAAGTACAACAGGAACCATTGAGCTTGCAATAGCACAGCAGCATTCTACCAGAGTTTTTCCATTAAAATAAATAGGAAACAGCTGTTGTCAGATGGTAGCATGATGCCAACAGTCAAAAATAAGGGATTTACAGAATTCAAGTCATCCTAATCCTACTGCGTAAGCATTAATAGAGGCTTCTGTTCTATCACAAATGACTGATGGTAGCTAACCCCTGACACCGGCCTGAACTTTTGACTTACCTAAAGAAAATCTGCTTTTTGTTGTTAGCAGTGTAAAGAATGAAATCATGCTTCCTTCAGCAAAAATATCATGCAGGATTTACAAATCTGATGTAAGCCTTCAGATGGATAGCAACACAAAGCCAAAAACATTTAAATGGTGTCTCTGCATTGGCTTTAAAGACATCTTCAAAGAAAACATAACACCCCATACTGCACTTAAATCTATTCTATACAGGTCAATGTGATTTCCTCTTTATTAAATTGAAATCGACCTTATACCTTGCCGGGTGAAAGAGTTCAACGTAAATTGCCAAGAGCAAAGAGTGCAGGGAGGATTCAGCCTATATGAGGGAGTTCACTGCATGCAAACTGCTCGTGCAGTTCTCAAAGACGCTTCAAACTGACATTTACTCAAACTCTCCTGTTCTGCCCTCATTTCATGTCTCCTTCATCCCATAACACTGAAGATATTTCCTGATCCCATCTGTAGCATGTGTGTGTACATCCACATGCATTGCGATGATTTTTCCATTGATATCTTTAAAAACATCTTCTTACTTCATATCAAAGATATACTTTGAAGCACTTTTATTATCTACTCTTTGATGAGTGTTACTCATTGATTAGTTATGATAGTGGTCATCTCTGTATTCTTTCAGTCTTGTTTCAGCCAGTTGTTACTGACAATATTGGACATGTCACGCTGCAGATAGTAGACTGCCACTGTGACACCGTGGGGAACAAAAGCTAAGGACAAATTTGCTTCTGCTTGTAATTCAAAGGATTATCACACAGTCCAATCCTTAAATTTTATTAGAAATTGATCCCTTAACTGAATTAACTATCCACAGCAGGTTTTTATCCAAATTAAGTTTACTTCTTCCATTTATCTAGAGGCAGATGGCAGTCTTTAAAGACTATTGGAGCTATAAACCCTTCTATCTCATATATATAATTACAAATCAGTACTGGGTCTCTAACTCATGGAGAGCACATGTTTTTCTCTGGCTATGGAATCTGTTGTTCTCATGCCCAGGTCTAACTGCATTTACTGTCGTAACAACAAAATGTAGCATTTTTCTAAGAGGTTTGTCTGTTGCAAGTATTGCACCAAACATGGGACCACATGCTTCACTACTACAAAGAGGGGAGAGAACCAAAATTGTTTAAACAAAATTAAAATTTCCTATAAGAAAAATGCATGGGAGACCAGTTCTTCTCTAGCACCCACCCTTCACTGTAATTCCACACCAGCAAGTCGTAAGAGAGAAAGTCCCACAGATCACTCACGTGGCAAAGACTCAGTCATCTATGACAGACTGAAATTGGCTCCAAAATACATTTCTCTCCTAGTTAGAGGATGTTACCACAACTGTAATTGTCTTTCTGCACTGTATCTGCACATCTGAACAACCAGGAATAAGGTAGAGGTCTGCATCCAGGAGTCAATGCCTCTCTATTAGTAAGAGGCTCAGACTGCTTTCCTAAGAGGAAACAATAAGGAACACAAATTACAAAATAATGCACATTCCTATCTTTTTAGAAAGTAAATTTCTTATTCACACCAACCAGACACACTAACGACTATTGAACTTTTACTACTCCTTAACAGCTGTTAAATGGGTATCACATAACAGAAAGCCTAAGAGAACAGAAGAGGCACATTGCTACTCTGTATTAATTTTGTTTAGAATTCATATTTAGAAGCTGTCTAGTCTTCCTCCCACTGAAGACTACTTGTACATACAACTTTGTTCCCTTTTATTTCCAAACAAAAGTATTATAGAAGTGTAATTGAAGTAATGAAATACTACACTCTTTACACTGGCTGAGTGTCACTCCTTCACAGAATTGCTCTGTTACAATGCAAATCACCTACAGACAGGGTTGAGAAGATGTTACCAGCTACTTTAATGTTTACTTGTAGATTCTGACATTTAATTATGCATGTCATCTCCAGAAAATTGTTTTCTGAAGAAAAATTAAAGAATTAGGTAGTGCTATAGAATGGTCTACAGGGATTGCTTTGCACCTGTGAAAAAGAGGAGAGACTGTCCTCTAATTTCTGCCTCAGTTGCAGAAAATAAAAGTAAAATGTACATGTAAGCAAGGGCAAGCAGGTCTGGGTCTCACTGTTTTGTGTAAATTCCTGAGCTCTTTGGTTTTGCCTCAGGAATTACAGTAATGTCCATGATCTCAGCAAATGCTCCTGACCACCTGATTAGGATGTGAGGAGATATCCCACTCCATTGCCTACAAACATTTCAATCTTGAAAACAGTACTAAATAAAACAGAACCAATAAATAAATAAATAATCTTTATTTCTTCTTCACAGCCAGGAGAAACAATGTTTAGTTCCATGAACAATATTTGCCTTGATTTTTAAGCTCATTTTATAAGGGCATGAGGTATGAGGGCTTCAATTCTTAGAACTGTTAAATTTGTTGAATTTATGTCTACTACTACTTCCTTTTTGCTATGCATCTTTCAGGTGAGCTTGCCTCCAAATGTCATTCTTGCCACTTGTTTTTACCTGTATTCTATGTTAGACCTGGATGGGCATTTTTTAATTAGCACGCATTCAGGTTCTCTCACTGATTGTTACTACTTTGTGTCGGAAGAGTATTTTTTTATTTTATTTTTTGCAAGTCGAACTACATAATGGGTTTGTTTGTTTTTTTACGTAGTCAACGACTTCTTGCCATAACATTGTGTATCAGCAACTCCAGAAAAATGACTCAGTCTCTAATTACTCCATCTGGTAATTATTCAAATTCCCACAGCTCAGTGACAAGTGTAGTGGCTAAGAGCTGTTATGGATTGCTGGCTTGTAGCCAGTAAAATATACTTGCCTGCATAATTCTCTTGGCTGGATTTTCTACACATTTTCACTGTATTTCCAACTCCTGCTTTACATCTCTCATCTCATTTTGATCCTTCTGCTGCAGACAGAAAAATTATTCAAGTGACACAATCCTCCTCTTCAAGCTGATGAAATTCCAATGGCCACATTGGCAGCTTCTTTTATGCTGGAATGTTTTTAATACAGGCTTTCAAAGTACAAGGAAAAAAGCGGATAAAAAAAATTATACTTAATACGTGGTAGGAATCAAATATCCAATGACTGCACTGATCATTGTTGCAGACAGAAAAGAAGTGGGAATATTACACTTTTCAGCTACTTGTTGCTGTCAGTTTTGCTGATGAGAGGCTGCGGCTGAGAAGGTAAGTCAGTAAAGATTGGAGGAAACAAGTATATGAGCAGGAAGAGTGAGGGAGTGCACGTGTCTAATGGAGTTATTATGTTTTGGTGCACATGTCTAATGGAGTTATTATTGTTTTATTTCCTAACAGTCTGGGCAGAGTCTGCCTGCTCACATTCCCCTTGCTGGCAGGGTCCTGCCAAAGGGTGGACAGCAACAGCATCTCTCTTCCTTCCTGTAGCACCTGGCAAGCCTGGTGAAGAACCAAAATGGTGTTTCCTGAGCTCTGGGAATCCTTCCCACTTTCATATAGTTTCGGGGATGTACTGCATGCATCTGAATAGGCAGAAATGAAACGCTAACAAAAAAGTGGTGGTGGCCTTCTTTAATCAGAGTCCTGCAAACAGATGAGAGTCACCACCGTATCATATAAGTTTAATTGAAAGAAGACAGCTGGATGAGCACTCCTAATTCAGTTTCAGAATTTTCTGCCATTTGTCATAAATTAGTTAGAAAGTGGTTTAAGCTATTTCAAAATAGCCGTGAACAAATACCATCTCTTGGAGCCAAACGTGCTGATGAAAAAGGCTGACATCTTTGCAGAGCTGATACATTGTCAGTAATCCTTTTTAGTCAAAATGAGCTGAACTAACTATTTGAAATATTATGTCTCTATATACTGTACATACAACACACCATTTTGATGAGTGCATGCCTTTTTTATCCTATGTCACTTTGAAACAAAAATAAGATCTCAGGCTTACACACTGATGATGCTAAAGTCTAAGACCTCGAGTTCTCTGTTCTACAGCTTCATTGTGGGCTTCTCATCAGTTCAGTATCCTTCAAGGAAAAACAGCAGCATCTTCATAAGGACAACCAAAAGAGTGCAGCATTTTCAATAGAAAATGTTTACCTAAACGCTTTATCTGATATGAGCAAAATAAAAAAAAGGGGAAAGAGAACAAGAAAGCTATGTCCTGGCGGTCAAAAAGCATAGGGATACAAAGAGAACTGTCAAAAGTCAAGTCCTGACAGCTGACAGGTCCTGAGACTGACCAAGGTAAATTAAAACAAATGTGTGCTACTCTTTTACAGTAGAGAGAAAAAGAACTGAAATTATACTGAAGTTGTTGCACAGTAAGAATGGAGTTGCAGTACAAAATAGTGTTGGCATGGCCACTCCAAAAACAAATGAACTTTCTGATTCAATTTTCCATGAAGGGAATGACAGCAAAAGCTAGGCGACTGCTGAAAATGTGTGAATAACACTAAATTACATTCAGTAAAGCAAAGCTTTAAATTTGGTAAAGTGAAGCCAAACAGAGAGGTTAATCTCCAGCCCCAAATATTGAAACAATTCAGCTATGAAATGGAGAATCAGTAGTAATTTAAAAACAAAAGAACAACAACAAAAAACTATCAGCTCAAGTGATGTCACACTTTAACTACATACATCATGCTGATGTTCTCAGGAAGAGAAAAACTGCAATCTTGGCAGCTTTACACTTGTTACTCTGAGCTTGATCATGTGCAAATCTCTTAAAGAACTTTGAATGGGAGGATATTCTGAGATGCAGAGGTAAATGGAAAAATGGGATAAAGTACAACATGGTTTTACCATATTAATACATATTTTGGTTTTAAAATAAATTGCTTTATTAAAGAGGGATATGCAGCCAATTTAACCTTTATGAACTTAATTATTGCATTTGATACTGTATCACATATGGAACATAATTTCGTACATAGTCACAAGAACAAGAGATTGGGAGCAATGCAAGTTTATAAACTGGGGAAATAATTAGCTGAAAAGAGACAGCATTACATTATATGGAAAAATGAGTTGCTAAGTTGGGGGAAGAGAAGCCTTCCTATTAAAATTTCCCACAGTTTCTTCTTACTAACCATCTTATTATTTAATTTTTATTTGTGTGCCAAAGTTATTAATGAAAAGTGAAATTTGCTGATACCATAAAATTAGAGACATCAATTTAGATAAAGTCCAGGCTATTTTATAGCAAAAATGGATGAATGGAAGGACTGGAAAAATAAAAGTGAAATAAAAGTACATGTATTTAATAGACTTAACTAGATTTTATCTTATTAGTCAAGAGACTGATCAGTTTGAAATCAGAAGTATTGATTGGTTATAAGACAGCCATGAGACAACAGCGTAAAGCAATAAAAAAGGCATATGTAGACAGGCTAGATAGCAAAGTGTTAATATTATCATTGATCAGACATTGCTTAAAACTGTGATGTCACCTCTGGTCACTCATAATCAATAAAGATATATTCGTGTATGGGGTGACCATATGACAAAAATAAAGAATCTCCTCAGTGCAAACAACTATAAAGCAAGGATAAATTGCTGTTAAGTTATTGCTGTGTGCGAGTGCTCATAAACATAGAGATCTTGGATGAGAAGACCTATCTAAGTTAATGGATAATGTTGATATAAAAGAAATGCATAGAAACTTTCCATCAATAACTGTGGGCTGAAAGTTAGAAATCCATTCCTAAACATCAAGAAGAGTAAAGTTTCAGAATACTCATCGTGCCCTAAGAGGGGCACAAAATTTCTGAAAAAGACATTCCACGGGGGAACACTTTGCCCAGGCATGGTCAACATGGATGTTGAACAAAGAAGTCCAGTTGTAAGAACAATATCTCCAATCTGTAAGCAGGAGGAAAAGTCACACTGATTCCTCATACTCCCTGATCCTTCTCAAGCTAGTCCCTCGCAGCCACACAATGAGGTGCTGGAGCTGCAGGAATGCCCTGTCCACACCCAGGGCCAGCATCCTTTAGGCCCACCAGAAACATTCCTCAGGCAGGGTTCAGTCCGTTGGCCACATTCTGAACCATGCAGATACAGATCACAGATTTTCAAAAAGCAGATTAAGTCCATACTCATACCAAAGCCCTGCACAACCCAGTGAGACCTCCTGGGGAACGTAAAGCTGTTGCAGTCAGAGGGCTGAAGGAAGATGTGACTGAGTGCACAAGCAGAACTGTTTCATTTGCTTGCCAACATTTTCAAGATATAAAAAAAGGCAAATATCAGGGGTCTCATGACCACCCCAAGGAAAATAATGGTTTATTTGTTGCTGTTTCAATTAACAATGTTGCTGCATTTCATGTGGCCAGCTACTGAGACAAATACACCAGACAGTTCATAACAAATACTGCATTTCCAAAAAAGCGCTTCAGGTCTGAGACTGCTCTTTATCACCTGGGTAGATTAATTACTTTAATTTTCTAAAATAGAAACTGCACCTAACATAAACACACTTTAATTCAAATTTCTGCAGTACCATTTACTGTGGAATATCCTTGCCAGCACTGAATGCTTACTTCCCTGATGAATGTCTAACATTCATGGATCTATGTCTTTGTCTTCAGTTTGTGTTGCTTGGTGCTGTGCTCCAGAGCTGTTCTATCTGCTGCTGTCCCCTTTGTCTGTTGTCCTCAGCAATCAGTGCTCAGCTCGTTTTTGTGCACTGCTCTGATTTCACATGGTGTGCACTCTTTATTTATGTAGAGATAATTACATACAGCGTGTCTATATGAAAACATCTCACCCTTGCTCGTAAGTTAGTATATTTTACAATGGTTTTCTGCTGATCTATTCCCGTTCAGTGAATCTGCTTTTGTCTGACTGAAGCCAACCAGAAGTTTACAGCAGAGCGGAACGAGAACTTTACTGTTGACTCAGATGGGTACAGAGTTGTCCTCTATAAGGGCTAATTAGTCGAGGTAAGTACAAGAGATCAAGTACTGCTACATGATTTCTCCTAGCAAGTATGAGTGTTGTATTTCAATACTTCCGATTTTCAGAAAGAGCATTTTTCAGACTGGTTGTATAGTAACCAAAGGTGTAATATTTTTCCTTTAGTTTGGGATCCTATTTTTGGCAATGATGTCAAATTAAAAGGTAAGAAAGACTCATTTGATTCCCATACTTCTGCTAACTGTGCAAGTCCTACCGTGATTTGAATTATCTGTTTTTCAGTAAGTACTGAATTACGATAATTATTATGATAATTATGATTCCCTAGGGATCTGACTATGACAACTGTCTGGGCTGCCCGATGTATTATTTCATTGGCATTCTCTGATCTTGTCCCACACTGTATTCTTCTGAACTTATAGAGCACAGTCCTTCACATTCAGATATCTTTTTTTCCACGATATATTAGCAAAACATTTATTCACCTAGCAGCAGCAAAACTTTAAAATCCAATTCATGAACCTGGCCTCACTGGTTAAGTGTTAACACACAATAAAAAGATGATAGCTGACCAAGCACCTTATCACTTATGTATATGCTTCACTCATGGGAAAGAGGGACAATGCTGACGATAAGCATTTTTCCCAGCACAGCAGCTGCCTATCAATTCTTAACTCACCAGAATAGCTTATTTTTCTTCTTCCTCGCTGTTAATTGGATTTTAACTATTTCCATTCCCACATAAATTAAAAAGATACATATTCCATGGCTAACCAAAAGCCTTCTAAAATGGTTATTAAACTCAGAGCTCATAACTTACTCTATTTCACAAACATGTCAGACAATTTCATGTTTATGCACTCTGTTCCCTACATCACTGTTTTCTGGGTTTGTCGCCGTCTTGCTGGCCACTCACTAATGGAGGCACAGATAAGACACTGTAACAACAAATAGTGGCTGTCAGCCCCGGACTGGAATGGACCGAAATAGCCAGGACCTATCTGTCATGATCTGGTGATGTGGACAGATAAAAGCATGATGCACTTCTGCTAGAATCAAGCTGCATTTTAAGCTCAAGACTCACTACAGATGACAGAGTACGTTTCCCTGTTCTGCTCTGAGTGAAAACACAATCTCTCACTGATGTGTAATGGTTCCAGGGACACCTTCTGCGTGTTTATGTCCTTTCAGATACTGCCACTATTTACCACTCCAATGGAATAGTTACCCTCTTATTTGCCTTTGACAAATGGAAGCTTACCTAACTCGCATTCATTCAGCATTACAATATACAGTTTCTGAGCACGCTGCATTTACCAAAGCCATTTTGCATCAACATCTCCAATAGCTCCACATCTCCCATAAAAGCAAATTGGACTTTTTAAACACCTAACCCCAATTTTATTCACTTCTTTCAGCCAGTACTAAAATAATCAAATTGTGCCTTTTTCCAGGCCACTGGTCACCCATTTGTTACAGTTTCAGACAGGCACATGCCTATTTTCAGACATTCTCCTCTGTTGCTCATCCAATGTGAGAAGAGTTTCCTCTAAGTTTGGTAAACTTCAGTAAATTCTTTGCATCCTTCCTCACAATACCCACAAAACATTCAACACTGGCCGGGCTGCTGATGGTTTAAGAACACAACTTTGTTGTTTCGCTGCACCCTCCCTTCTGACTGCATTGTTTGCTGCTTCCTAATTCGCACTAAGTCTTTATTTCTGTCCGATGCTTATACAGCAACCAGCCCCACGAAGCTGTGGTGTGCTGCGAAACAGATAACGCTGCTCAGAGGAAGAGAGGAAGGGGCAAGGAGGGGCAGGCAAACATTTCTCCTCAAATTTCTCCTGCATTTGCCCAGAGAAGGAACAGCAGCATAAAACTGCACAGAAGAAATCAATTAGAGCTGTGATTTCATTTACGCTTGCAGAACAGGTAAGTAGTTTTAACAGTTGACTCTCTTGTTGGAAAATATAGGTTCAAAACCTGGTGGCACTACACGCTTCTATAACCCACACCAAGTTGTTATTGTTTTAGTGATTCTTTAAAGGAACCTAGACGTACTCTAGGAACCAAGTCTAAAACTACACTGATAAAAAGTTACAGTAAAACCAATCGTAGAGTTTTCTTTCTGCTCGTTAGAAACATTTTGCTAACTTGGGAAAATATTCAGCTGACTAAACCCATGTCCAGAGCTGGTGTGCTTTACATAAAAATGCTGCACGTAAGCATCTCTGCTTTCACAAATCACATCTCTGGCTCAGCCCATGGTCCCTCTCGCTACATTTTCTTCACGTTTTCCATTAAGGCTTCTGAAGCCCTTCGAGCATCTACGCAGAGGAAGACGATTCGGGCCACCGCCACCACCCGAGCGGCACATCAGCCGGACAGCACGTTTCCTCTCTGCCCGTCCACCGCCCGCAGAAATGCTTGCACCGACGCGCCCAGACCCGATGCGAGCAGGTGACGCCCGCCGCCACCCGGCTGCTCGCCGCCCCGGCGCTCCCCCCGCGACCGCCCTCACCTGAGGTGCAGGTAGTGCACCAGCTTCGTCACCACCGTCACCATCCTCCCGGGTCGCCTCCCCGCCGCAGCGCTCCTCCGAGCAGCCGCCCGCCCTCTCCTCTGGCCGCCGCGGGACGCTGCCGCCCAAAGGCCCTCCCGGCCGGGGGCGGGGCCGCCACCGCCTCCCGCGGGGCCTGAGGCGAGGCGGCCGCGGGGCCGCGGGGCCCCCACCCCGCCTCAGGCTCAGTATCAGCCTCAGCCACCCCCTGCCGTGGGATCCCGCCCACGGCGCGGCTGGAAGCGATGCTGTGCCGAAGAGGTGCTGGACAGGAGAGCAGCGGCGATGTTGGGGAGCTGCCTTGCGGGGCGAAACCGGCAGCTTCAACCTCTTCGGCTCCATAGAGAGCGGGTGGAGGAGAGTTGGTCTGGTGGTGGCATGTAATGCCCGTGCAGGGAGAGCAGTCATAGCAGAGAGTTCCTTAAGCTGCCAGACAGACACAACCAGAACTGAAGGACTGAAGCGAGATAAGTTGAAGATGGGAACAATGAAACTCATCTTTTGTGTTACAGTAAAGGTAATGAAACACTGAAATGATTTATAGAAGGCATTATCCCATTTTGGATCTCTTGAAATTTTAGTTAACAGCGGCTAACTTCCTTTTATAAACAGAACCATAGAATCACAGACTGGTTTGGGTTGGAGGGAACCTCAAAGCACACCCAGTTCCAACCCCCTGCCGTGGGCAGGGCTGCCACCCACCAGGTCAGGCTGCCCAGGGCCCATCCAACCTGGCCTTGGATGCCTCCAGGGATGGGGCATCCACAGCCTCTCTGGACAATCTGTTCCAGTACCTCACCACCCTCTGAGTAAAGAATCTTGCCCTAACATCCAACCTAAATCTACCCCCTTTTAGTTTAAACCCGTAACCCTTTTCCTTATCACTGCACTCCCTGAAAAAGGGTCCCTCTGCAGCTTTCCTGTAGGCCCCTTTAGGTAATGGAGACATCATATATAAATAATCTCAATAAAAATCTCCATATAAATCACATATAATCATCTCTGCGTGTGTTTTATTGGGATTATTGAGAGAATTCTGTGGTCTTTGTTACTCTAGAGGTTGGCCGATCAAAGAGCAGATGATCAGAATGGCGACTCCAGCTTTTCAAATCTGTGGGTATTAATTACTTCCTTTCTGCTGTGCTTCAAACAGAGAATCTCTCTTCAACCTTATTTTTCCTTTCTTGCACATCCACTCTGGGCACTGAACCAGGTAAAACTCTTGAAAAAGAAGTATGTGAATGTAATTCAAAGATGACAGTAATGCACGCATTAACTTGTAAGAGGGAAGTTTTCAAAGAAAAAAATATTTCGTGTTTTCTGACTCAGGATGTTTGATTTATAATAGTGACTCATTCTAATGAGGCACTTCATTGTGTGGATAACATTCAAATTACTTAAATTCAAGAAATAAAGAGAAGTCACCGTACATCAAATGTTTCTATTTCACTAGTATCTGTTTAAGGACTGTGGGTAGCTTAGAAATCAGTCATGCCACAAAGGTAAAACTTGTATGTTCAATAAAAATTAGGTTTTATCTACAAGTTACTATTCAGTCACTGTACCATTCTGAAATAGGTTGGGTACTGTAAATTGTCTTTCAGTTTTTCTAGGAAAAACTGATGGGAAATCCCCAAAGACAGTAAGAATTTTAACTGAAATTCTGGTTTGCTGTAGTCTGTAATCCTTTCCATCTGTACATTCTTGACAATATCAGACTTGAGAGACAAGTGTGTTTAGTTTTTATTGATGAATCAGACAGAAAATGGAGATTCTGTGAAGACGGAGGAGTTGAAGGAGATAGTTAACTTTTTTTTTTTTTTGAAGTGTATAAATATTGCTATTTAGAATATTTGTAGCCACTTCTATATATAGTTTTATATGCCAGATCCCCAGGCTTGTTGTTTTCATTAGTTGGTCTTTTACTCTCTAAAAATTCTGTCTGTACTTCCTGTATTTCTCAACTCATGTCAATTACAGCCTCGAATTATGAACCTTTCACTTGCTAACTTGTCCTCATGCCCTTTATGCTGCCCTACGGCATTTACGCCTCTGCTCCCCCTGTGGGGGAGAGGGAGAGAGTGTCCCCTCTTGCAGGCTTAAGGCATCTGCCTTCCTTTTGTGCTCAGTGATCCCCATTTTCATCCTCATGTTTGTTGTTAACGTTTGTTATTTCTCACCAGCATTCCTCAATAAATCTTTACGTGCTAATTCCATTCTTGTAGTTATTCGTATAATAAAGCTATTTGAAAAAAGATTTAAAAATATGAAGCAGATGTATTCGAACAAATCCGTTATCATAATTCAGAGTTCTTGTTCCCAGAATTATATGAATTGTTTCACCGGATTAAAAATTCATTTTTTTTTCTCTGTTCCCTTCAAAAATTTAAACTTTCCATTAAACAAAAATTTTGAATAGTCTTTTTTGCAATTTCTGAACGTATTTTTAACATCAAAATGTTTAAGATAAAACTTGCACTTTAGGGATTTTGTTTCAGTATTTCTTGCTTTATTCCAGCATTTGACTTCATTTTTTTTTACATTGTGTTCTAGTGTAATTCAGTAGTCAACGGGTTAACATACAGGTTTTGCTAATTTTCTGCCAAGAAATTTTATTTAAAAAAAAACTTGAAAATTTAGTTTTTGTGTAATCAGCATTTTCTGGCAGAATGCTACCCCTCAGAAAGTTTTAAATAGTTCTGGGAATTGGAAATTTACTCTGCTATTTTCACCATGCTAAGGATGAAAGCAAACCTTTTCAGAATAAGATATTTGGCCACACAGAGTGGACAATTGAGGCATAAGCCGCTGGAAAGTGGAAATTAATACCTAATCCTATTAGTTAATAAATGGCTTTCTCCCTGCTGCATCATCATATGTTCTTTTTACGGCATTTAATGGATTTAATACTATTCTGTGTTGTTACATTTTTCGTTTGCAGACCTCATTATGATGTACACAAATCAGCAAGTCTTGGCGTATCAGTAAACCAGGGGTAGTGACTAGAAATAGAAGACCAGTGTAACAAGTGTAGTTAAGGGTAAAGAATTTGAGAAAGAGCTGCCCTCGTTTGAAGTCACGGCTTTGACTGCAGAGGAAATCCTTGGGAAAGGATTCAAATAAGCTCCATGGAGTGAAGAGGTGCAGTCTGTATAAAAATATGCTCCATCAAAATGCACTTTGAGTATTATCAGAAGAGTTCACTGACTCTAAAATGGATCATGTGATTAACATTAAGTGTCAGGAGGATACAGGAGCTACCAGATGTCTTGCACATATCGTGTTCTAATACATTAAAGAACCCAGTTCTACCTAGAGAATTAAGTGTTCATAATTTAATGCAGTCTATAGACAAAACTCCAGAGAAGAAGCAAAATAAGATTCTGATAACAAAACTTGTATTTGGTAGCTTGAAACAATCTGCATTTAAAAGGCTTGTGTCCTATAGCAACACTTGGCACTATGAGCCCTAGGATTTGTGTGAGATTAACTTTGATAGTTTTGAAATATATATTTTTTCCATGGCAAAAGTAAACAATAACGTATTTCAAATTTTAAAATGAAACTAAAGAAACGTATGTCCCTTCCTAAAACTCTCACCAAGTAAATATGTGTTTTAATTAAGAATATGTGGAATAATTTTTTCTATACTATTTCTGAATAAACACTGGGTGTTTGAAATTTGTTCATTAGTTGTTTATCTGTTGTCAGGTATCATTTTTTGTCTTTTTTACCTACAAAGCCAACCAAAATTAATATGAAAAGGATATTTTAACACTTAGCTATAATAATTTTAATAGAAAAAGGCACTTTGCAGAAAGAAAGAAAAAAAAAAACAGCCTCAAGGTAACAGCAAGACATCAATTTTCTGTGTTAGAAATTAACATAATGTTTTACATAATGATCCTCTTTGCTGATCGTTAAAATAACATTGTTACCTCGGCAACTGGAACATTTTGCAAATGTTATCTAGTGATACATAACATGTTCTAAAAATACATGCAACAAATAAGGTGTGAAACATTATCATTTGGGAAAATATATTTTTCAATAAAAATACCATCTAGTCTAAGCAGTTTTTTGTGAGGATATTTCAGTTTAAGACAACTTTGTCTATAATTAACTGATTTTACTTGCTCAAAACCTGAAGATCTGTTGTTTCTTCACTTCCTGACAATGGAAAACAGTAGCTGGTTTTCAATTACTACTCGATTTTTTCTTTAAATGCATAATTGGTTAATTTTTAGGAGTTTATTCCTGGGTCAAGTGTTGTATGCTTAAAAAGCTCCTTGAAAATATGGCATACCAAAAAAATTGACTAATGAATTAGATCTAGAGAGTTTGCCACTCCTGATCTGAACGCATCTACTGTCATTCCAGCTCTCTCGTTCTCTTCTTATTGGTACCTGTGTGAGCCTGCATAACTGAAATCTAACGTGACTGAAATGAACAGTCATCGACACTGTTGACCTCTTTTTTTTTTCAAACAAAACTCATTTATCTGTGTTCACAATTGGTTTTGGCTGTCTTAAAACTTACACTTCTGCGTAGAAATGATTTCCTGAAAATTTTTGTCAGGACCTAATACCAAGACCTAACTACCAGCACATCTCTCATTAGAAAGCAAATTGCTCCGAGATAAGTAATTTGGTTCATATCCCCCAAATTCCTTTTCAGTCTTCTGGGGTACGGAAACAGCTACACTCTTGAAACATCCTCTTCCATCTGCCTTTTCTCCTAGCTGGCTGCTCTTCTCTTGGGTGTGTACAAAGGAATGCTTCCCACTTCCATAGGGCTTGCTATCATTTTCTAGTGAAGTAGTTTTATAAAAATTCCTTAGAATTATGCTTAAATGTAAATGGTAAATGCAAGATAATATAAACGTGATTTACTTTTGAATTTGCCCATGTACATTGATTAATACCTACAATTTTTTTTTTGCATTTAACATTATATGAGATATCAAACACATTGATCTCTTTTGTTCTTATTAAAGATGTAGCTTTATGTGGTCTATCACCTCTGCTCAAGGTTTATGAAGTGAATCAAAGCACTTTCTCAGTATATTTTGAAAGCTGACAATGTAGATGTAATTTCAGTACAAAGACGTCTGAAGAGTGCTATGAAATTCTTAATGTATTTGAGCATTCTCCTCCAGCTACTGGAGACCTGGTAACAAGATTGTTTTGAGAGAGGGTCTGGGTACACTTAAGTGGTCCTTTGCTAGAGTATTGCTCCAATGGAGATAATGGGATCTTCACTATTGGAAGTGGGAGTGGACTCTTTTACTAATCATTTTTCAAATCCTCAGTAAATAATATCATATCAGGATTTATTTTTTTGGAAAATATGGAACAAGAAAGGCCAAGCTGTGACTGTCTTTGGTTTAGGACAATGACAGCAAGTGTTTGAAAGTGCCTTTGCATAGATCTTACAGGCTCCAGTTTCAATTACCATCCTTGTATTTGAATGCTGCTGTTTTCTAGGGGTAGGTAACTGTAAAAGACTGGGGCCTGGGCCTTTGCTCAGACTTCAGTTGTCCATAGTTTGTGTCCCAATATTGCTTCTAGATCCCCAGTCCAGCATCCTGGATGTCAGGATGACACCCAGGCATATATCTTCCCCAGTTTTTATCCTTGTTTGCAGATGTTCATACACCTGGGTGTATGAACCAGGAAACAACTGCAAGGTGTTCATTTGATTCCCTAAACTGGATGAGGTAAGATGCAATCCATCTCAAAGCATGCCTGTCCTAAAACATAGGCATAATTACCTAGTTGTGTCTGAGCAGGGATGCACACCTCCAGGAGGATCCATATTATTCTTCCTGAGCCAGAGGAGAGGTTGGGCTGTGAACCTGTATCTTAAAATCACAGTCTAGCACTAAAAGATTTAAAGCCAATAATAAAGGTATTAATTACATCATCAAATTTTATAGCCATTCCTAAAACCTTTATCCTCTCTGACATCTAATGAGAGAGTGCCTGCTGTCTGGGGCTGTGATTAGCTCACAAAAAGGAGAGATTAGGGTATTAGCCATTACTGAGCAGATGGATCATTACACCGGATCTTAAGTCAAGAAATAAATATTTTAAGTAAGTCACATTTGGAAGATACAAAATATTTAAATAAAGCTTTAAATACCTGTGGAGATTAACCAGGATATAGCTTTATGGCGTGGCAACATGCATACCAGAAGATAGCATGAAGAATGTATAAGGTATTCACATCTTTTCTCTGGTTAACAAAGCTCACTCAGTCACCATGGCTATTTCTACTCAAGAGTCTGTGGGCCATAGGCATCCTGTGCATAAATATCCATTTTAGGGAACTGCAGTCAGGTGACTCAAGTACCTGTTGTTGTTTATCTAGTATTATTCATGCTGCTTTCTGTATTTATTGGTGTAGCAGATGTTGGTATTTTTAGTACAGAAATAATGAGTACTGTGGGTTTTTGTGTTGCTTGCATTTTTAAGTTTGGATACAAAGGAGTTGAAAGTGTTGATTAAGCATTTTACAGACATAGAAAAATGATGGGCTTAGTCTGAATAACTAGTTCAACACTTCACTAGCAAATTATAAATATTTATATCTATATTGTTAGGAAATCACCAAATAAATTTTTTACATTGTATGTACTCCATAGTTCGATATTTGGCTGTTTTTACGTGGCAGAGCCAGCTTGTTCGTCCCAGAACAACTTTATGAAGTGATTTGCACTTTGACATTACACCAAAGGCAGTGCAGTTAGAATAGAAACAAAAACTGAGAGCCTTCAAAAATTTTATTTCACTCATATTCTTTGTTACAAGGAAGACACCACCATTTGGAAAAAGAGTGAATACAGAGCCATTTAGTGAGAGGACTGAACTGAGGAGAACTATAATCTATCACAGTAAGTGGTTTGGTACAATGAAAAGGAGTTTGTCTCTGAAAAGAAATCTTAAAATGGTGCTATTAAGATATGGCATTTGTGTACTGTTCCATTGGTTTTTATAGCTAATGTCTGCATCTTCTAACATCCTTCCCTGTGAACTCTGCCTGGAATCTCAGAGCAGAAATAGATAAATTCTCCCTCTGATTGCAATATTTTCTAGACTGTCTGCACCCCTATGATATCTGTGCAAAGACAGTATTCCTGGGCCTGGCTGAGTCAGAGAGCAACAAATCCTGAAAATCCATGAGGCAGGAACCACAGATTAAATCACAGATTATAGTTGCTTCCATGGATGTGGAGACCACCTTTTCTAGAATAATGTAGGCATGAGCAAAAAACAGGCTGTGGCTCACACGTGGCAATCGTGTTCTGAGGCTCCAGTGTTAAAAGTTCAGCCTTCTCTTCTTCACTAGTCTTCTCTTCTTTCACTAGTATTGCCCATTTCTGTACTCTCCTCTCCTGTTTTCATTGTTCTTCTATTTTTTTTTTTCCCCAGATATACCTGTTATTATTTGATGTCCCAGTTGCTATATTCCTTGTTTTACTTTCTGCAGTGGTCTTTCTTGTAGTCTTTGGCAGTTCTGTTGAGAAGCACACATAAGGTCCCTCTTTTCCTCCAGAGGCTCATTTTTCCCACTTGTCTAGACTGTTATCAATTAATCACATACAAATTTCTCATGTGAGCCACTTTTTTATTGTTCCAGAAATAGCTAGGTTTGTCATATTCCAAAGTGCCATTTGGCGCATCAGATAGAAATCACACAATATTCCATATGACCTCTGAAGCCTTCTAGCCAGATATTGATCAAACAGGTATAGCTGATATTGACTACATGAAGGAAACTTTGTTGTATAATATGAACTTGATCTATTCTTCAAACATTGTTTGTAATATTCATCATTGATGATCAACAGAAAAATAACAGAGGAGAGGAAATTGTACATAATGCTGAAATCGTCTCATCATTAGATATCTGAAAGTAATGCAAGAATCTCATTATTTCTATAATAGATATACTAAGATTTTCAATCCTTTCTGGAGTTCTTACTGTGGTTTCTTTTCTAGCACTGACCAGGTTGTACAGGTTGTACATGCTTTCAAGAAATTCTGTGGATAAAGCTCTCTTCGTGTAGCCTGAAGGTATTTTCTTGCTAGCGGTTTAAGATTTTAAATGGAAAACAAAAGTTTAAAATGTCAAGACTGAGCAACAGAATTATTGCAAGCTGCAGCTGGGCTGACACCTATAAAGGAAAATCCTGACAGTTTATAAATAGAAACTTGTTCCACTTGTGGATTAACTTTATATCTAATCCACGGTCTGGCACATGGCACCCTACCTTATGTGCACAAACGGCACACAGACTAGGACAGAGCTATGGATTTACATTGGACTACTTAATTCCCATCCATTTTTATAGTTCTAAACTGAAACAAATCTGGAAGAAATGTGCAAACATCTTTCAACAGATAAAACCAGTCAGCTATGGTTTACCACGCTGATATTTATGGAGATATAAATCTATCAAACTCAAAGCGATGGCTCAGTCCAGCTATCAGTGTAGGTCGGTTAATCAACTCTCTGGAATTATCCCTGCTGACTTCAGTACACAGTGTATTATGCTTCATTTGGTCTTACTGAGACACTCCTGAAGTCTATATTCAGTGCTGTGGATTTATATGCCCTGTTTGTCTCTAAAATTAATAACGTATCTATCATTCACGAAAGACGACCTCATACTTCTGGGAGGATGAAACATGCTTCTCTCTGTACATGTACCTTCAAAATTAAAATTTACATACAAATTGTAAATCTTGCAATATGTTTTAAAATGTTTGATTAGATCATGAGGAGACAGATTCTTCAGAGGCATCATCTGCTGTGTCAGGTTAAGGCAAATGCAACATTGCACTCCTGTGCGAACATCAATACAATCCTAGTCTTCTAAGCAAGCAACAGTTGAAAAACAATCATTAACATTATATTTAGGATGAAGTTGCCTTCTAGCAATTTTGCTATAAGGATTTTATTGTGGTTAAATAGATAGAGTTATTTGAAGCCACTGGTGTGGTTGCTTGTGGTTTTTTTTTTAATTGCAACTATCCATAGATCAGCACTTTGGCACTGGACACATGCAGCTGGGGAAGAGAGTAAGAGGTACATTAAAAAGTGGCTGTAGGCAGCATTTGCTTTCCTTATTTCAACACAGTCACACCAAAACTGGATCATTAGTTGAAGACAGAATAGCCTAAAGCTGTCATAGAAAACATCCAGCTGTAACATCCTTGGAAGGTGAGGAGTCAACTGAATATTATAAGTCTGCTTGCTTCTATCTTGGGCACCTTCTAGGTGAGAGCTTTAAGGTGGAAAGAGATACAGAGCAGTGTGCCATTCAGAGTCATCTTTGCCAGGGTTTTGCCAGTGGAGGTTGCCTTAAACTTACAATGATTTCTGCCAGCTGGGATGACTCTAAACTGCAGTACCTGCAAGGGGCCGGACTCCAGCCTGAATTAGAGTCAGCATTCTGTAAACTACAGCAGATAACAAGCGCTCTGAAGACATTAAATACAAATCCATTTTTCCTTTTAGGATTTTGCAAGACTGCTACATCATTGCTCTTATCCTCCTTGTTGTTTATTTGGCAGTGTATCTAATTATTTGCTTAATGAAAAATGTACATAAAAAAGCTAAAAGTGATTACATACAACAGCTAAAAGAGATGACATTGATTTTGCAAAGAAAGGTGAGATACAAGAGGTCGAGTGAGCTAACTATTAACCTTCCAGTCAGTTCCTAGCTTCATTTCAATCATATTGTGTAGGAAATTTTAGAAATTATATAAATATAAATGCAAGATCTAATCTTCCTTTTCAAAAATCATCTAGAACAGGGTAAATGAAGTTGTCTTTGTACAAACAGTATGCCAAAATCTGTCCTCCACAAATCATTGAAATTACTCCAGATCCTGAAAGAAAATACATGGCTGTTTAGTATTAATTTGTATAGAGGAATGCAAACATATATGTAAAACTTTAGGTAACCCTTCTTTCTGATTTTTTAAACAGTAGCATGTTTACTTAAGCACTTCACCTAAGACTTTAACCACCAACAAAGAGATCAGTCCCAGAAGGTGCTGATACAAAATCACTTGCAGGATGGGGAATCTATTTGCTTGTCTTTGTCTTTTAGGAATTTACTACCACTGTCAATCCTTGTTATTCATCATAAAAAAAAAGAAGAACAGATGTCAGTACTTTCTCCCTTAACTGTTTTTGAAGATGATATATACTAGCACAGGAGTATACTTCAAATTTTGCAGAAAATTAAACATTCTGAAATATAGATTTGCCATTCATGGTAAGGAAATGTGATGACTGAGATTTATCTTGTCTATCATCGATACTGGCTCATAGTGTTTATAAAAATTATTTCTGAAGGGGCCTATATCTTTCCATTGATTGTAAAGAGTGCCAAGAAAGGGTAGTTTGGAAAACTGTGTTTTTGACACCTGAATGAGATGAGATAGACAATTGGTGTAGCCAGAACTTAACATGACTCATTTCAGCAATGCGAACGTATCTGCTGTTTGTTAGGAAGATTATCGTGAGTTGTGTATGTGCTGGTCTTAAAATAGATAATTTTCAAGGCAAGTCAAATGTTAGCCCAGTATTACTTACCTGTGTCCTTACAATTAATGTAAATGAAAAGTATATATGTCTTCCCTAAATATTGTCAATTCTCAAATTATTGAGACAACAATAAAAAAAACTCATACTGAAAATGCTATTTTTCGAGATTTTAACAATTTAAAATTTAAAGACTAATTATACCTAATGCCAGCCACCAGTGTAACATCAGAGGAAATTCAGACATAACTGCAAGGAGAAGAAAAAGAGAAATGTTATTTTTTAAGCAATAAGGATGAGGATATGCAAACATTACATGACTATAGACAATGACTATTTAGTCATCTTTTATAAATTACATGCATTAGATTTATTGAAATTACAAACTCTTATTGAGGTCCTAATCATTCAGATACTTGATCGTACCATTATGCTCGGTGGTGAGCAACCCCACTGGGAGGCAAGTCTTAAAACAGCACAAGTGTGCTAAACTGAGGTTTTAGATTGCAAAATCACTGAAAAAGGAATTCCTTTGTTATTACATACCTGTACGAAGTTTAGCATAGCAGAGACACTGCTGTGGTAGAGAGCCCATAGGCTGCTGCAGTCCAAATAATTTGAGCTGTCTGATGATTTCAATTTGATGGGTGATAGCAGTACATGAAAGGCAGCCTAGGGCTGTGCCCTGCAAGTTATCCCCATTACCTGATACACTCTGCCACGTGTCTCACAGCTGCCCCTGCATCACATGAGCTGCCCCACATCCCCGCCATATGACCAATATTCACAGTGCAGCCCCAGGAGGGCTGGAGGGGCTGTGGGATAGTAGGGGGAGCTGGGTGACACACTGCGTGCTCCACAGTGTGTGTTCAGCCAGCACAGCTCTGGTTAGCCATCTGAGAGCGACCAGAGCAACTCTGAGGCTGTTTGGAGACCAAAGTTCACCAAGTAATATAACTATGCAAGATAGTTTACTGCATCAGTTATACAGAAAGTGCATTTTCTTGTAGTTATTGTAAATTTATTGAAGTGCAAAAAATACATATTCACAA
Source organism: Penelope pileata (assembly GCA_013396635.1). Taxonomy (NCBI): domain Eukaryota; kingdom Metazoa; phylum Chordata; class Aves; order Galliformes; family Cracidae; genus Penelope; species Penelope pileata. The sequence continues at coordinate 767,217 of WBMW01005029.1, forward strand.
GGAATAATAGTACCTTAATTTACATGAAATCAAATTTAGTAGATGAGAAATTATGCTTAATTGTTTTAGATGAACTCTCTGTTGATCTCTGGCATAACTTGACATAGGAACAAGGGAATCTCATTCTTTAGAAACTGCTAAAAGACAAATTGATGATGCACTGGAAAATAGAAGATGAATTATTCTGTAGTAGAGAGGGAGTTTTAACTAGTCGGTGATATTTTTTCCTATCCCCAAATTCTAGAATAAAAACATTAAGCTCATTTTTATAGGAGAAAAAAATCTGCACGTGGACTCTGCCAGGGATGAGCTGAAAATGTATTTCTGAATCAGTCATAGCAACCTTCTGCTAAACAACATCAGAAGGAGCAGGGTACCAGGTGCTGGTGCAAAGTCATGGTGAGGCAGCTGTTTTTTTCCCTTCCTTTGAGAAAAGGGAAAAAGTTTCAGGGAGAAAAATAAAATAACACATCAATGGTAAAATATATTATTTTCCTCAATGGGGTTTTAGTTCAAGTGATCTAATTTAAAAACTCTTGAGTTTTCTTTGCGGAAGCAAGCCTCATTTTTACTCTGAGCTAGTGTTGAAGTGTTAATGAGTCTGAAATGGACAGCTATTAATTTCTTGTTTTAGAGAACACATCCAGAAATTGTCTCTAGGCTGGATATTTGACATTAACTGTCAGATTGCAAACTAAAACTTTGAATTTTTTATAAGAAAAATATATTTTCAAATACTGCAACAGAAACAGAATTGAGTTTTAAATGTCAAGATCTAAATACATGTATAATTCAAATGGCTGGAAATTAGAGATGCGTATGTATTCAGCTCCAAGGAAGAATGGTAACGTCAGTCTCATAATACAGTAGGTGAGTCAAGGTCGATTGATCCTTCTGTACGTGATACTATGCATATATGTAACTTACCAACTGAAGTTATGATGATATGAATAACTGTAACTGTTACAGCGTAATCCCAAACCCATTCCTCCACAACCAGAGCAAACAGCAGACCACAAATGAAGAAAGTTATTTCCAATGAGATTACAAGAACTGTAAATGAAAAGAGGATACTTACACCAAGCACAGTTTTGAAAGGCTTTTTCTCTTATTGAGAGGTAATAGCAATAGGAAGTTAAAATCTCTGAGGCAATGTTATGCAAATTATGTTTGATTAGGTCAAATATCGCACTTGTGCTTTGATTACAAAGTTCATTTCTAATTTTACCACAGACACCTGCATGGGTTGTATCCTGATTTGCCTGTAGACTTTCAAATATTTCACAGTTTTTGTGAAAAAACATGGGGATAAACAGGAGGATGACCAGTGCTCTAAGTATTGCCTTTGGAGAAATGGTGTGGAAATCTTACTCAGAGACCATCCATCCAGGGTATCTGCATGTGGCACTAAGTAGACTTGGTTAATACTGACATAGGTCAACTTTTTCTCTTCCAAAACAGAACTGTGTGGTTAAAGGGTTACACCTAGTAAGAAATTTGATAGCTTTTTCCCTGTCTGCTTCTTCGCATCATGTATGCGTATCATTGCAACGTAACGAAGAGACATGCAAGGGGGAATAGAGAAGAGAGTCTACAAGGTGAGCTCAAACCATCCATATAGATCTCATCATTCTAGACTAGTGGGAGCTGACTGGAAAATGCCCACTAGCTCCTCCAGCCCTAGCCCTGGGTGTAACAGGCAGTAAGAACTCACTAGTGACTCAGTGACTTAGATTTTCAATCTAAGGGCTTTATTTTTTTCTTTTTAAAGTACCTAGGCATGTTGAAATCATATTTTTAACTGAATTATTTTTTTTACCGTTATGGTAATGTAATACCTAACATTACTATAGCTTAGAGTAGAGAGAACATTATTTTTTCACTCTATTTTATTTACACATTTAGCAGCGTTTTGTGACTCTCAATTTTGTTCTTTTCTTTATACAGTCAACTATTGCCTACAGTAACATGGATCTTTCACCTAGCATTTTAAAAAAATGTAAGAACACCAAGAAAACAATAACTGTAAAACCACATGTGGTTAGGAAAACAGAAAATGCACTTCAAAAAATGTAGTATTTCACAGTGTAGTTAAGTATTTTTTCATTTATTAGGTTTAATTTTAACTGTGCTCATTTAAATTTTTCCAATAATTTTATAATTTCACAAGTATGCTCAGTGTAGACAGATGCTCTGTAAATTTTCCGTTAAACTGGGCCAACAACGATAACTCAGTTCTGAGCTGAGATTTCCATTTTTATTTTATTTTATTTATTTCAATTTTTCTTTTAAAAACATAATTCTACTTTTACCAGGCATGAGTGAGAGCCCTGAACAAGCTAATTCTCATTTGCAATGCCATTCAGAGAGTTCAGCTGTGTCTCTGTGCCCACATCCTTCAAATAGACCCCATTAGGTTTTGCTACTCCGTGTTACTTCATCAGGTGAATGGAAGGCAAGACTGAATGCTAATCAGTTGCATGTTATAGCAGTACCTTATAACCATGCTGCATCAAACTATCTGATATAATTTTGGAGCAGAAAAGTCATATTGAGATACAGTAATTACATTAGGGCCCCGAAAAATAATTCTAATGGAATATGATTTAATTTTCTTTTCCATTGCTGCGAATGAAATGTTCTTTTTTTTCATCTGAAATCCATGTTGACACTGTACAAATATCCATGCATTTCTATCACTCTTTTTAACATGATCAGCTGAATGATTTACTTTTAAGCAGTTCTAATTAGCGGTTCTAATTATAGGTGATGTGGGTTGCTTTTGTAAAATAGATCACAAGTCTGGTAAAATTTCATGTATGCATGTAATTTTTTGAAATGACAGTTCAGGAAAGTGAATAAATTTTGAAGGCTTCAGACAAAACTTCAGGAATTTGTATTAGGATGTATAAAAGTATGTTTAGCAAATTAATTACAATCAAACTCTGAAATTTCAATGCCCACAATATTCAGGCATTACCAAAGCAAAATTTCCCAGAGTTATTGTTCAGCTTCTAGGTCCATTACAGTTCATAAGAAATGGGTTGCAATATGAAAATTAAATTTAATAAGTTTGTAGAGGAACTTTACAGAGAATAGGTCATCATTCTCTACAATGCAGCATCCTGGTAAAGCAGCACATTGTCTTCAAATGATGCAAGATCAAAACACTTCAAGGAAATGCCTAGCAATCATCTGAATGATAAACAGCGATACAGACACAAAAAGTGCAGAAAAGATGAATAAAAATTTAAATGCAGTGTAGTTAAAGTACTGGAAACATTACCATTACTAAGAGTGCTCTAAAATATTGTTCATAACGAAAACAAATTTACATCCAGATATGATCTATTTTCTTGACTGGGGAAAAACAGAGAAACGAACTTAAATTACCTAAATAATGTGGATTAAGCCATGATGGATTTGTCTTAAAATCAAAAGGTGCCAAACCATCCAACATTTTAATCCTGTGGAAATGGAATAAATAAATGTAACGAGATATTTTCAATAAAGCCTTAGTGATTACGTGACACATTGGGGGTCCTTTTAAATAAGATTTCAAATGAAATGTTCTAGAATGTTACAGGCTTTCTACATTTCATTCATGTTCTGACCTTGCCCTTGCACACAGTTTCCGTCATCTCCACTTTTATTTAAGACATGTCTGGCACGATACATGCTAATCAATAGCTTCCTAAGAGAAGATAATTTCTCTTTCATATTGACTATAAAATCCTTCCTTTTTAATTTTTCATGTTTTCTTTCTCTTATGGTCATTTACTTAGAGGATGCAAGTGCAAGGACATATATTGGAGCCAGCATTTTGTATTACTTTTGAGTATCCATTTGTTGATATGTGCATTTTAATGAAGGCTTGGGTACAACAATTTAAATGAATTTGAAAAATATGTTCACAGAATATCTGGGATGGGATGCCTCAAGTCTGAATGCCTCCTCTACAGAGTCACTGTTCTACCCCCTGTAACCACCTGTAGCATGCAGTCACAGGAAAGACAAGGAAATCTTACTTGAATACAGCAAAGCAAACAGAAAGGACCACGTAGTACACAGTGTAAAAAACTGCCATGCATATCAACAGGTTCACCAGAACAACCTGCAAAAGTGAAAAAGAGAGTAAAAGCTAGTGCTGTGTTTACATTAGGTACAAAATTATCAAAAATAATTCCTGATTTCTATCAAGTATTATCTTCTAGAAAATACAATATTTAGTCAAAATTTTTTGCTGTTGCTGATGACAAAAAGTTTATTAAAAGCACTTTAGTACTTTTCAGCTCCTAATGTGTTGTTATAACGCACAGTTCTTTTTTTTTTAATGTTATATCCACTACTTAGCTATTGAATTTATAAGCATTCAGAGAATGAGAAGCACATCTCTTGACAGCTACTACACTGGTGGCCTCGAGAGTTTAAGATTATTCAGATGCATAACTAGCCTAATTTTTAACTTAAAAGAAATGCCACCCTTGTGATTATGTCAAAACTGTATACAAATGAAATTTAGAAAATTGAAAAGAAGTAACTGTTAAGCTTTCCGGCCTCAAGAAGATATGTCTCCCAATATTTATTTCCAAAGGTATGGATGTAGGTCTCTTAAATGAGTAATGAGGGACTTCTGTTAAATATTTTTCAAAATTCAATTGCTTGTGATTTTATTTTAAATGAATTCCAACTCTAAATTTTAAAAAAAAAAAAAAAACTAAGAAAAAAAGGACGAAGAATATGAGTTTCAGAAAGTAACCACTGTCTTATGGTCAAGCATTGAGTCTTTAAGAGAAGAAAAACATGATATAAAAAATTATACAAAGATTTTGTGTTTCCTAAGTTACTTTGGTATCATTATTTCTTTCATTCCATTGCAGCGTCTTCCCGTCTAACCTGAACTTTCAGAAGTAATGCAGCCAGAGCACAAACTGAGCCTTCATCTAATAAGGTTCATAAAAAGCCTTCAGATATTTTCAAGTGAAGCATTATTCACATCTCTGCTTATCTAAGTTGGCTTCCTGAATTATGCAGACCCTGGGACTTGTATTAATTTGTACAGATATAGAGCAAAATTATGTTTTGAAGGTTAATATACTTTCATAACAACAACAGAATCCTGCTAATGCAGAACAGTCTTTTTTTTTTTTTCTGTGATGATACAACATTCTAGATGTTTATTTGGGCCATCACAACTGGGGATAGCTGCGCATCTAACTTGAGTAACTGGTTTGGCAATACTGTGTACTTACCTAAGAACATGAAATTGAAGATGTTTACTACAGTCTGGTAGAGTGGTAAACAAAATCAGATTGTTGGTTTTTATAAACTCCACTTTGTCTTGTATTTTCTCAGTTTAGCTGGTGCTATATTATGTTTGTCTTTCTGCTAACTTCTTTGTATCTTGCTTTTTCACTGGCCTTTTTTGAAACTCCTGCCTCTTTCTTATTTCATTTTCTTTTCTATCTCCTCCATCATGTGTCTTCTGCTCTTTACTTCCCTCAGCAAAAGTATAGATAGTAAATAGATAGATAGTAAATAGTCATGAGAAAGACAGTCACTGTAGAGAAAATGGCTAATACCCATTTCGTATTTTCCATTTTAATACTGTGCTGCATGATGCTTTACTGTGGAAAGATGTGTCATTATATAGATTCTATATTTTGATTTTGATATTAAAGCATTACAGTCGCTGTTTTAGGTGTAGACTATTTTAAGAATTCTTAGTCCAAGTACTACACATGTGATGACCTTCACATTTTCTTGCCTGTTCTCCAGTTTGGCTATCAAATATTTGAACCTAGTAGTGTGTGATTACCTGACTCAACCAGTAAGATCTCCATAGATCTCCAAAATATGATCCATTGTAAGTTTTATTGAAAATGCAGTGTTGACTGTTATTTCAGCATAAATTTTAAACATAGTTTTTGACCCTCTCGCCACAGACTTGTGTGTTGTGCTTCATTTATTCCACTTTGAGTATGATTTCCATAGGAAATTTATTCCTTCACTCTTATCCAGTCATTCTTTTTGAATTGCTTCATGTACTCTTAAGGGTGAGGAAACCATTCCAAAATGTTTCTTCCTACAGAAGGTTCTGCATCTATTGCAGCTTATTCTTTTCATCAACATTTGTTGTTTTGCTTCATCTTCCATATGTGTTCCACTCTCCCTCTATTACTGCTTTTTTCCCCCCCATTCTCTAACTGAGTACTCTTAAGCTTACGTTTTATCTAGCTATTCACATATCTTTCTTTACTTCATGCTGCTAGTACTTAAAGCATGCCTTATTTCACACTGTAATTTTTTATGATCCTTTACATTCTCACTTTAACTGGACATTCTCTTATTAGTTATTCTTTCACATTTCCGTATTGTTGAGGTTCAGCAAAACTTAATATGCAGTAATAGGCCCACTTTCATTGCACTTCAGTGTTTTTTTTCCAGACACACAGTCAACAGCAGTATCGTTTTTCTTTGTATTAATCTTATTCTTCAGTGAAAGACTGAACACAGATACTAATAACAGCAATATTCCTCGCAGCAAAAACTGTACTGATGGCCCATAATAAGGTCATCACAATCATTCTGATCTCTTACCTAGCCATTCTGGTGCCTTAACTACCAATAATTATTTAGCAGAAGCTAAATCTGTGTTCCATTTCAGCTTTTCCGTGTCTCTTGCTCATTTTCCACTTAACATCAAAGTAAAAGCTGAGTGGCAGAAAATGCATTCTTAAGAATGCATTAGTATGGTTTGGATAGCCTTTACTCAAAATGTCTTTACTTTGTGTGTGATGACTCATCCTACTAAAAAGAATTCAAACTTATATCTTCCATTTTCAAGAAAAAATCTGTATCCCTCTCACTGTAAGTTCCATGAAAGAGAGTGAGAGGAAGGCTAAACATGGCCACTCTTTCCCTGATTAATTATTTTTACTTTGTTTGGAACAATTAAACAAACTTGAAGAAGTCAAGAGAATGATTGTCTCACTGAGTGGTGTGGTCATTCATCTAGTGAAAGGGCAGACCTGGCTTCCAGATCGTGCAGATTCAGCCGTATGATGTTAATCAGTTGCTGTATAAAATATTACAAGCATATGGTATATGGGCTATGGGCTTTTTACAGGCAGTGGGTCTCATATTAATGTGATTTGGATATATATTTTCAGAAATATGTGACATGTGCGGACTCTAGTCTTTTTCTTTGTTGCAGAAGCTATATGTATGAATATACACTATTTCATTTCTCAGTCTCACAGTGGCTAACTAGACAAAATATTTTCTCCCCTTCGATAGAAATTATAGACTTTACTATGTTAGTTATTCTGCAATTAACATTATAATTGTGGTCTAGATATTTGAAAAGAGAACATTGCCACAGAAAGTTGTTGTTATATAAAATACTTCTGGGTACATAATAAAAATTTACCATTCTGACCCAAAAGTCCACTTAGGGCAACATTCAGCACTTCACAATAGCCAAAAATGTAAACTGGGGAAAGAAGTATAAGGACATGGGAAGTACAAGTATTCAGCAGTACAGAATCCAGCAATACATGTTTTAAAGCCTTTTGAGCCAAAGATTGCATTCGCATTCCCTTGATACAGCTTTCTTCTGTGACTTTTTCCAACTGGCTTTCTGTTTCCAGAATATCTTGTGAAAAAAAGTACCACAATATAATTTTGGATGTTGTGAGAAAGTATCTTATTTTTGAAAGGAATTTAAACATACTGAATGGTAATTTTTATAACTAGCTTGTGAAATACACCCTAGTTCTTATGATATCAGAAATAATGGATATTTTGTTCCCTACTTACATTTTCCACTGTTTCTATCTCTGCTCTGTCCTGTGTGTCAGACACCTAAGAAGATAAGTTCTCACTAAAGTCCCTCCAGCTACAAAATCTGTACTGTACTGTACAATGATCACCATTGTTTTCTTTCCTATACCCTTTTTCCAGATCTATATTCTTTGTGAAAAAACATGACTAGATCAACTTCCATCTTCCCCATCTATTAATGGGTTTTATATTTTGTCAAGGTACATCTAATTATTTAGTTTGAAAGTAGCAATGGCAGTTTGCATTGCCTAAGAATGACATTGTACAGCAATAATGATGTAAGAGGAATGTAATTAGTGCAGTGTTTCTGTTATTAACAAAACACACTCGGACAAGCCTGTAAATTTGTGTGTGCCCTGCAAGATTTCATGCTGAATTTCCTCAGAGATCAACAGAATTGAGCTGATATTAAGTGAGTTTGAAAGTTTTGATGTCTTACAGAAATTTTTGTCCATGCTTATCGAAAATAAATTTAAAGTGGAAAAATGAAGACCGTGATGAACCATGGTCATCAAAATGAAGACCATGAAGACCATGAAAAATTACAAATACAGCTATTCATTTGGAAGTAAATTAATGAAAAGTGACCCTGCATAAATAGAATAGTAGAGTGCAGTGAATTGTACATATTTTTTGTGTATTAGAATGGCAAGCAGATATTATATTATATTTGTATCATAGCAGAGAAGCCAGTGCTTCTCTCTTTGACATGTGACACTATTTACAATGACCAAATTAAAAAAAAAAAAAAAAGTGCAAGAACTAATAGAGGAGTAGAGCTCATTTCTGAAGAAAGGTAAAAGGAATCATATGCATGTTGGTTGGCTATAGGGTCTGAGGTAGGGGAAATAATAAATGAGTATTTATAACTAAAAATGAAGGGGTATTATCTGGAGAAAACTAAGATGAAAGGAATGAAAACAAAACAAAGAAAAAAGTATAAGATACTGTGAAGTTTCAAAAATAATTTTCGTTTTGCAGTATTTTAAAGCAACTTATTCTTTTTATTTATTTGCTTTTACTCAAGAATTTTCATCAAAATTGGCTAGTGAGAAGTTCCATGCCCTCATCCTTGCTGCAGATTTTGAGGACAAAGTTGCACAATATTCTTGACAAGTGATTCAAAATTAATAAAGAAAAGAAAACAGAATATTTATTTAAATTCTGATTTTTAAATAAAATTCAGGTTTGAGCCAAGATTTCAGTGAAAAATGTTCTGAAATGTAATTTTCATTTTTATTTAATTTGTTGTATGCTGGCAAAAGCTGCTGAAAAATTGGTCCTTATTCAAGGAGGCAGTGACTCTGAAAAGAGCCATCGATGAACACTAGTTCGTACTAACTCAGTTTTATGATCTTCCCTTTCCATGGTGTGACACAAAACAAGCCCTTAAGGCTTTGTGTTTTAAGGTGGGAGTATATGAAGATAAATGAGATATTACCTCTAAACACGGCACTTGGGAACACAAAGCAGCATCCAATTTAGCATCAGCAACTTTTTAAGTATGTTAAGAAATGAAGAAGGTGCAGAGAAGAGCCACAAAAGAGAGCGGATGGCTAGAAATGTTTTTTTCATTAGGACAAGAGCTCTAAAGAGGTCAATCTGTTTAGCTCTGAGGGTTGATTTGATTATGATGGATAAGTACCTTTGCAGGAGGAAAATACCAGGTACTTAGGGGCTCTTTAATCTATGAGAAAAGCCATATGAAGTAAACAGCTGCAAGTTATAGCTAGACAAATTCAAAAGATGCATGAAAGACATTTTTAACTGTAAAGGCAATTACCTAATGGAACAAACTGCCTTTGGAAATAACATATTCTTCAAAGCAAACCAGGTGCTTCTCTGGAGAAGCTTCACTCAGACATCTCTGATGTCTGCTTCTGACCATAGGTCTTCAAATTACTGCATGGTAGACAACATATTTACGGAAGCATCCGACACTGATAGAAGTGTGAATACTGTGAATTTAGGGAAACATTCATATTATTTTTATATTGCTAGATATTGAAAAGTGAAAGTACATAACTTCATCTCTCTCTCACAAATAAATGGAGCTTTGATTTCTAATGCAACAGGAAAGAAACCTGTTGTGCCTGTACAAACTGGTATTTGTCAATAAGTTAATATCCAGGGTAGTCTTATTCTTTTTCATCATTATTACTTCTCTACACCAAAATAAAGCAAAATAAAAACTGAGAATGATTAATCTCTCGTCAACCAGTTTTCTCAGAGGGGAAAATACAGCTTTACCATGTCCAATATTCTAAATGACAATTGGCCAAATGACCTGTGTGATCCATTTTTTTTCATGGTGTACTCCATGGCCACTGTAATATTCATTGACTCCAGTGTTACGTGCAAATTTCATAGCCACGCTGCCCTTTGTGCCCTGAAGTGGTCTCTAAAAACTAGAAGTTGAATCTATGGCACATTTTCGGTGAGAATCATTTTCATCCCATTCCTCCGAGCAGATGCACATGTCCTGGAATTCTCCTTTATCTGCCTTCTGTAAGCCTTATCTGCTCCAGATGCAGATTTGTGCTGTAATAAAAGTGGTAAGACAAGACTGAAGCAAAAATAACAAGGCTTACGAAAGGCTGTGAGCTGATGGCCTGTTGACCCCTAATTACAGTAGGTAAATTCCTGGCTTCTCTTGAAGTCAGTGACAAACTTGCTTTGGCTTCAAAGGCCCAGGATTTTTCTCTCTGTACCTAGAATATTCTTAGTCCCTGTCTAAGTGACACGGTGAGGTATTGATACGCTTTGTCCAGTCAAATAAGCTAAAGGAAGGCATTCAGCTCAGTGCTAAGAATATACTCTGAAATGAAAAACATGAAAATTGAAACCCTTTTGAAAATTTTCCACTTGTATCACATTCAACTTTTTTTTTTCCTTTCCACTGAAATGTATATATATTTTGAAAATCAAAATATATTATATTTTCAAATTATTTTTTCCCTTTCTAACCCCTCGATTATTTCAAAGTGAAAAATACAAGTTAAAAACTACAAGTCATTTATTATATGCTGAAGCAATTGAAAGAAAGAATTTCAGGAATATACCGGTGTCATTAAATTTGAGATTTTATTAGACAGTCCCGAGAATTGTATCTCAGAAAAGCACCAATCCACATACTTTGAAATCTTTCTTACAAAGTATACTTTGTAGTGCTGATTATCAGCCCTGTAGGATAAAGTCTCCTTTTTATTTTGTTTTTTAGGAAAAGAACACTGAAGAATTCTCTGTAAAAATGAAACTAACCGTTTTTTCACGATCTGCAGTAGCTGACTAATACTCTAAACACTACTAATACTCTAAGTAACACAGCACTGTACACACTCAATTCCCTTTACCTTGGTTTCAGCAGTTTTGACCTTGAGAGCCATGGACACATGATGAGTGAAGGGAAATGGTATTGCTATATTCCGTATGCCAATATCAGCAGGAAGAAGCAGCTGTTTTTCACCCCAAAAAACGTTCTTATAGGTAAGTATAGGACAGGGTGAGGTAAGTTGATTGGATTAAATTGAATTGAGACAGAAGGCATCTGTGAGATAACTGTAAGCTGCTGAAGACCAAACAGAAAATCCTACTCACTTATTCAATGCTCATACTTTTGTACCTACCATAGGCAAAAGCCTGTCTATAATACAAGTTCACCATTTAGAGACAAAATTATGAATAGTTTTTGTATCTTCTTTTTGTTTTTTTCAGCATTCATTTGATCACAGTTCCTTAAGTTTACTGTATCTCTCTACTTTTATTAGTTTTACAATTTCTGACACTAATTATGTTGATCATAGTTGTGGAATGCTACGTTCTTCACATTGCTCCCTGTTAACATTTTTCTTCTATCACTTTATTATGTCGCATATTTCACATTAAATTAGGTATAGTTAGGTTAAGAAATGACGGACTTGTGTTATGACTCTTCTCCATTTCTTGTTTCTTCAGTAGAATGAAATTTAGCATGCTTTAGAGCAGATCCACCTTCAAGTGAGCAGTTCCTTAATGGAATTGGATTTGATTTTTTGCAGACGCATTATCATTCATTATGTTCTGTTACTTGGAAAAAAAAATGATCATATAAGGGAATACTTCTGAAACCGAATGAAGAATGAACTTTTTTTTTTTTTTTTGCTATCACTAACATAATCTGTGCAAGTTTCACTATTTTTAATGTCTTTTTGATCATTTGAAATCAGTACTATCTACTTCAAGATGTGGTCTGTACTAAGCAGACAAGAGCGTTTGCTGGTGGGTTTGATAGTTCCAGACAGTGAATACTGCCAGAGAAACTAAAAGTAGTATTGTGTGAAATTCCTTTCTGTCCAAAACATTAGAATAAAAATCTGTTAAATGCAGTGCAATTATGTCAAAGGAACAGAATCGAACAGCAACAAAAACCAAAATTAATTTTGCATAAATGGTTGCAATAGTCACCATGCAAGTAGAACATTAACAAAAGAATTATTGGATTTAGTAATTAAGAAATGATTGAAAATGAACAAAAGGTTTCATTCAAAGAGCATCACATCTAACCCAAAGTACCATGGCCTAAAATTTGCATAAATCTTTGCAGTAACTGTAAGTAGCAAGATGGAAAAAAAAGGATTCCATTAATCTAAGACTAAACATTTCTAAACATTATAATTCATTGACTTGTTCACAGAGTCAATTTAACCAAAGTTTGATGATGAACCAAAGTCACTGAGTTTGATGGAAATGTAATGGAATGATGGAAGCTATAGGCATGAATTTGCTGAGGAGGCTGCGAGGTTCCTCTCGCTCCTATTGTGAAGCTGAACATTTTAAACACTCTGAGAAAGAGGACAGTATTTCTATTGCAACCTTGCTTCCAGCATGGAAACAACTGAGTTGCTGTAACACAACAGCAGCAAATCAAAACTGTGAGTGGCAGAAACTGTGTGTGATCCAAAATGCTGATTAAAAGATTCAATAGTGAATGTCAATGGAAGAGATATGGTGTTGCTGCTAGCAAAATGTTGAGATAATGGAATAAACCTTTCTTTTCCTCATTTTTTTTTTTTTACTAGGTCATTTATAGGAAATATGACAATTCCTATTCAGCAGAGGGAGACAGAAGACAAGTTTTAGTACAGGTTACTACTGCTTACATCTATTTTGGTTTCAACTAGCAATATTTTTTTAAATACAGACTATTTTCTGAAGTACTGCATATTGTTAGTGAGAATATGAGGAAATACAGCACTACATTAATTTTTATCCCTTAGAGTTTGTGCTGTTTTAACTAACAGAAACATCCAGGAAATAGTTGCTTCAATAGTGTATTAGAACCATATACTCATACATTCAAGAACATAACTGCAGACAGTTGCAGAGCAGAGAATAATTACAGACAGCTTTCAAAAGTGAAATTAAGGACAATTCTATAGGTCATTATCTCTTTAAAGTAACTTATAATGGCACAATATTATCCATGCAATACCTACTTCCTATCTGTTACCTGGAGCAAAACAAAAAACTGTTTTGTAATAATGAAGAGAAATTTTACAAAAGCTTAGTGGTTAATTTGCTTTCTGAGGTTATTATTTGCATTTTTAATAAAATGTCCCCATTTAGGCCCGCGATTTATAATGCTGTCTAACGGCATTGCAAAAAATAATTAACAACATTTGAAGAGCTGTATCATATGGCAATATTACACAAATATCTATCATGGAAATTAACAGGTGATATGTGTTGCTAGTATACAGATCGTGGGCTTTACAGTATACTGTGCCCTAAGATGTAAAGTCAGACCCATAATCATGTTTATTAGGTAATACCAAAGAATAAAAGATTTTAGAATCGGAAAAATGACTAAACTCCAAAGTATTTTGATTCATTATCCCGGAATACTTAGAAAATATGAAGATCAACCAAATGGATGCTATCTATATTATATGTTAAGAAAGTCTTAATTCTCTGAGGGATGATGACTTCAAAACATGTGTACTCTGTCTCCATCTGCTGATGGGAGGAGCAATAATTAAACTGTGTAGAAGAAAGAAGAGCTTAGGGGGAAAAAAAAATGGCCACAGTTTTTTTATTATTATTATTACAGTGAGAATGTGTGAAAAGAACTTGATGAAAATGCACATTTTAAAAGAAAAAAAAAAACACCAAAATGTATTCAGTTATAGTTCATGACTACTTCAGGGAATATAACCTTATTGTACCATGATGTTGATGTTGATCATATGTGCATTATACAGTCTTAATATGACATCTTAGCTCCCATATGGAAGGAGAAAGAATTCTGTGCGGCCTGGGGTCTATCTCTATTCTTTCCTTGTTTGACAATGGCTGCAGATGGATAAATTTTGAGGGATGGGAAATTGAAGCAGAAATGTACTTTGGATGCATCAGTTTGATATTAGTTCCAAATTTAGTCAGATTACTTATAATGATGCCCTCATTCTTGATAATATCATACAAATGACCTTTCAATTCCTGAAAAGTCATGCCCTTGCACTTGAGTGTAAAAGCTCATGAACACTAAAATGTTCATAGTACTAAAATCAAAAATTGATATCATTCCTTTTGATTTTCAATCTGCAAATGAATTGAATTCTTTTAGAGATAATAAGTCCAATGATCTACTTGTATCTATGGAGCTGGATTAATTAATAGCAAAAACAGTAAACAGCATTTTTTGTTTTGTTAACTGGCACCAGTGGTTTTATGAACAAGTTCAATACAGAGCTCGAAAGTGTTGGCAAATAAACCAATTTAATAGGCTTTATTTATTCAAACTATAAATTGATTTTATTGTTTGTGAATGGTGTGGGATTGATAGAACTGAAAATGAAGTCTTCTGTTCATCTAGGGAGAAGCTCTCACACAACTGTAGCAATGTAAACTTTCCACCCTGGCCCTACTATATGTATGTCTAAGAAACAAGTACAATTGTCTGTGTTAAAAAAAAAAAAAAGAAAAGAAAAGAAGAAGAAAACACTGTCTTTCTGCTCAGGTTAATGTACTGGTCATCACAAGCCCAAATTTTGAAGATATTCTGGCATCTCCACTAGTTCAGCGGGAATTTTGGATGAGTACTGTGAAGCTCTGAAAAATCTCTTCAGGATTTCAGCCCATGAAAAATGGAGGGGAAGGCTATGAAATTGCTGCTGCTACAGAGGAACATATATCATGCTGGATCAAACAGCCTCAGGTGAGACTCACATGCATACCTGCACTCACTCTGATTGTTGGCACCACAGACACTGGGATCCTGAGCCACAGTCTAACTCCAGGTGCTGGCACCACAGGCCCTGTGCACACACATGCACATGGAGAAGATAGTCCCTTATCCAGGAGAGAATTAGAAAGGAATTTGAGGAGGTGGCTCAGACCATGCTGACTGGGAGCAGGTCATGGCCAGACAAGCGTGCTGTGTGAGTCTGGTTTTTTTTAACCTCCTTATCCCTCTACCTTCTCACATTTATTCCCCCTCCAAATCTCTTTTTTTCCAGCCTTCGGTTCCTCCCCTTAAATATCCTTGCAATAAATCCTGTACATTGCCCAAATGATCATCCCCTGCATCCTATAATGTGTCCCATACCCTGAGTAGCAACCTTCTTCTGAAAGGTGATCTGGAGGGCTGCTCCAGCTGGGTTGTGGTGGGCTTCACACCTGGATGGTGGGGCTGGGCGTCTCCTGGGACAGCTCTGTGAGGTTACCATATGAGGTGTTTGCTTCTCAGGGATGGTGGTTTGGGCCCAGGCCTGCCGTTTTGTCCAGATGCTCCCTGGATTTGTGGAGATGGGCTGAGACTCCTGTGATGGGCCTGAAAGTAGCTGGGAGTGTCATGGGATTAGATGGGCCTGGGAGG
Source organism: Penelope pileata (assembly GCA_013396635.1). NCBI lineage: Eukaryota > Metazoa > Chordata > Aves > Galliformes > Cracidae > Penelope > Penelope pileata. The sequence goes on from WBMW01005029.1 coordinate 782,917, forward strand.
AGCCCCCTTCCTTCCATATTGGGCTCCTCCTCCCACACTGTCTCTCTGTGCTCCTTTATGGTTATGCAGATGGACCACAATCATATACCCTAAAAGCTAACAACCCTGTTTCACCACCATTTGGAATAGCCAAAATCTAGCTGACAGGACTCAATAGGTGATTTTAGAATGGTTGAACATTTTATGGGTCTCTATTTTATAACTGAGTGTGGTAGCTAGCATGCGCAGGAACCTCTCCAGCCACCATTTGATTTTACGTGCAATCTCATTTCTCTGCCCAAGAATGTTCCCAGTCATGCTCTAATTCACAGGGGTAGATGTAACTGTGAGGTGTATAATAAATGACCTAACAGACTCATTTTTTTTCACGGCAGGCGATTGTGTCCCCAGCACAGCAATACATTGCACTAATTAACCATCTTTTTCTGGCACTCTGAGGAGAGATACCAAAACTGACTGGGTGTGCAAACTGAACACCTTTCTCATTTGCAGAAGTATATCTTCTGATGGCAGGGCTGGTTCATGCGCTGGTGTGGTAGTAGGTAGAAATTTGCACTGCCAGTAGCTACTGTAAATGTGCTGAAACACAGCTGGGGGATGGATGGGGAAGCATTACTGGGAACAGGTCCGTACTCACAGATTTCCCTTTGCTCTCCTAAGAAGGAATTTAAATAAACTTACATCTGTTCTTCCACATTGTGTTTTTAGGATTATATAGTAAATAATTCTGCACGTATTTTGTCCTGTTCATGTAGTACAATTTTGCTGTTTATTGGTGTTTGAGAAAAGTGATTGTTTTAAGACAGCAAGCCCATGAGCCAGAGATGTCTCTATAAGGGAGTCAGGATAAAGTGTGTCTTTTCTTATTCAATTGAAAAGTGACCCAAATTAATGATGCTATTTGCAATCCTTAGTTTGAACTCGATGCTTTAGTGTGAGAAAATACAGAAATGCTAAAACTGAATTGATGTAGAATAAACAACGTCCAGGATGGACTTCCATCTACAAAACTTTCTCATTTGTATTTATTTTTCTACATACATGGGTACACTGCTTTTACTTAGAAAATAAAAATGCATAGTTTTGAAACAACTCTGTTATTCACATTCTTGCGCTCAGCAGGTTTTTAAATTATTGTGAAGATGGTGCTGGGGCATTGCTGATTTTCAGGCCTGTCATTTCTGGAAAAAAGGTTCCTCTATTGACAAGTAAAAAGGTAGTTTTCCAACTTCTCGCTATAAACGCAATTTGGAACCTTAAAGTCAAGCACCCTGAAAGGACAGATGGTTTCTGCTCTCAGTTACACCTGTTGAACTCTATTATCTTCTGTTCTGCCCTAATTACATATATACAAATTCATTCACTTGACCCTGCTGACCCTGCCATTAGAACTTTAATTAACTCCTGTGACCATGATTCATGGCCCATAACAAAATGCAAGTCACTTTATCCTGACTAGGTTGGCAATTGGGACCAAAAGTGTGTTTTTAATGAATCAAGCATTTGTCTGCGATCACTGAATAGGAGGTTGGATACAGATGCATTCAGTACCTCAGTGAAACATCTATGTATATTTATATTTTTGACTACTGCAGTGTAAGCAGACATACCATTAAGCTCGGAAATCTGATAAATTCTCTCATCTAAGCAATTTTTACTCAATTTTACTGCTCCTCTGACGTTAGATCCAGCTGATATTTGTCAGAAAACAACAACAAGGAATCATATTTACAACATCTCCAAAATATATTTCAACAGCACTTCAGTACAGCTCCAGTTTAATAGAATTCATTATTAAATGGTTTTCTGCCAGATAATAGATAATGACATCCTAATATGAATTTCAGCAGCCTGAATCTTTAAATCCAATTTTTCACATCCCATTGCTGAAGTTTTCAGTGTTTTGGGGATTGCCCACCCAATTCAGAATGCAGTAAAACTGGAGGACCTGTGCCCCTCTCTGACCTTTTGTCTCCCTTTGTTTCTCATTGCTCACTGCTGGTATCTGCTCTTCAGCATGGATTCCAAAGTAGTTGATGTCAGTTGCCTCTCAGGTATTTCGCCTTCATAGCCATGAAATTGGCTCCCAGTAGGATTTTGGATGACTAAATCATTTTATTAGATGACTCATATCATTTTATTATTTTGAAATTGAATTTAGAAAAACTGTATTCTGACACTAGTTTTAATGGTTTTTAAACTTATGAAATTTATGGAATCACTAAAGAAGGAAGGGCAGAAGCCTTTCTACTTCGAACTTGAATAAATGAGATATTTATCTCTAGAATAAGATAACAGCATTCTTCCATGTCAGGTACATGACACATATGGTAATAACAGTAAAGCAATGAATGGTGTAGTGACAAAGACCATTCAAGTACTACAAGCAGATGAATATCCAGTTGTTCTTATGAATAGCCAAATTAGCACTAAAAGTAGAGAAAACAAACCCGCTTACATAAGTGCGTAAGTACTACCAGGCCATCCACCACCGGAAATACATCTTTTTTGCATTTCCTGAGCAGATTCTAGTAGCTGCTTTGGGTTAGGATGTATGGAATGCGGCTGCTAGTGGTGACTATTCTTTCTATTAGTAACTCATAACCTTAATACAAACAGTCTGACTTGGCCATGCCTTTGCTTTTTCCCACATGAGCAGCTGCTGTTTCAGGCACTGAGACTACTCAGGTAGGGTCTGACTCTGGCTACCTTAAAATTTTCAGTAACAGCAGTATATTTCTTTTACTCCCAGAGAGATAGAAAGGAGGAGAGATGTATGAATTAAAAGGTGTCTGCCTATCAGTATTTTGTTTCATCTTTTTCTGTGCAAAATGCCACAGGTGATACATATCCAGCCTCATTGCACAGAAAGTATAATTGCAATTTTTAACATTCTTGCATTAGACAGTCAACTTGACTGACAAAAGTTTTCCTGTCTGAATGTACAATGATGGGTAAACATATGCAGGTACCCTTTAAATCTGTAAAATAATTTGCACCTGATAATGTATGTTTTCTTACACATCAGATGATTTAACACACCCTGATATTTAGAATAACATACACTGTGTTAAATTACTGTGTTCGGAATATTTGCCACTAGATGGCAAACTGATAGTATGCAGACTTCCACACAAAAGGAACGGATCTGCGGTTTGCTAGGTGACCAGGTGAACAAACGTATTACATCGAATTTATCCTTCCACAATTCCCTTGAACCAGTGGAATTATACCAGAGAAAGAGGCGACTCTTTAACCTCAGGTGCTGAAAGCGCCTGCAGTAAGTAAACATCATATTTGCTTCTGTTTGCCTGTTGAAATCAAGTCTATTATACTACATCTTTTAACTTCATATCACACAGCCAAAATGCAAGAGCTCAGGCCCATCATATAATTTTAGGTGCCAGGTATGTTCTATGGTACGTAACAGGTAACGAGTAGCATGTCCTGACAGAGACAAAGGAGTCCTGGCAATCAAAATCCCTTTTTATGTGTGCCCAGCTGTACAGGACGTGTAAATGCTCACATTCTACAAGGCCCGATCCTTTGAGTGCCATGAATCTCTGATGTAGAGACTTTTACATCCATCAGTTCACACAGAGCCTCAGCTAGAGTCAGACCTCTTATGTTATCCTTTCCCTTTTCCTCAAAATATTTCAATAATTAGCGGCTTTTCTGCGCAGTGGCTACACATTTCCATTCACGAGTGCTATTTACAGTCACTTACAAGAACACAACAAAATACTCAAGATCTTGTTTTTACCAGTTTCACACCAATTCCACTTTACTGTTGCTATCAATATACAAAAAGGTATTTTATTATTCCAAAGTAAAAACAATTGGCAGAAGCCTTATGTCTGGTAGTACATTTTTCTATTGTGATTGGTCTCACAGCATCAGCCAGAAACAGCGATTCCTTTCAAAAGCAGGAATTAGACGAAAACAATTTTGCTTGCCATATTTTCCTTTCTTACATTAAGAGAGCTATATAAATACTACATCTCCACTCTGCCTTTAACTGATGTTGGTATCTGTCTTTGATTAGTTTCTATCCAGAATTTGAGTTTTCATGTGAGTTATAACCCACATTATTCTCTGAATTGGTGTGTTTGAGATTAAACCATTTTTGAAGGCAAAGAATCAGCAGTTGTACTATCATTTTCTTATGGAAATAGGCTGGCAATTCTGACCTGAGATTTATTTTTAACACTAGTTTAACTTACTGGTGCTATACTATTAAAAATAAAATTGGGGTTCTGATGCTGATTTCATTTATATTTACGTTGCAAATTTACAGTATTTAATAATACACAGAAGATTGAGAATACATGCCAGAATGTTAAGCAAGATTAATTCTAAAATGATTTTATTTTACACACTTTCTGAGAAAAATATGTAGAATGAATAGGTGTGCAGTTCCCTCTGGATTTACTAAACCTGCATCTACTTAACTGTGATGTTTATCTCCATTCTTCATGGGCCTCAGAAATATTGTAGTCAGTGTCCTCAATATGCTTGTTAAATTACAGCTGTGTAGGAAAAAGAAATCATTTCAATTGGATCTCATGCTTGGGGCCATTAGTTATTCAACAGCAATCAGTATGGCATTTTTCTGCCTCATGAACAATTAGCAATATGTAATACTCTAGAAGTACCAGAATTCTACCACATCTCGATGTGGGACCTCATGCACACTGGATTTGTACTTTATGGATGTGCAGAAGATCTTTGAATTTAGATTCCGGCTAAATGCGTCCTCCTCACATACTCAGATTTTCACTCATTACCATACGTGGAGGTGGAAAGGAATTTCCTCCTCATTAGATCTGCAAAGTACTTGAGAGGACTTTCCCTTCCTCTGGAGTGTGAAGCCCAGTTTGTATTCTGAGATCACATCACCCGTGGAGCCTTCTGCTCTTGCTGTGACCTGGAGAACAGGTGTCACCGTATGTGTCCTGTTTTCTGGCTGCAGCTCAAGAATCTCTTATTCTTCTGGGCATTGAGCCTTATTCATTTAACTTAACAGCTTAATTTTGAACATAATACAGTAACATTTGGCTGAAACCTGGTAGTTTATATTACATAGGAAGTAAGACCACAATATCTAAGAGCTCCTTCTGAATATAGTCTGTGAAAACAAAGATTGTACCTATTGAAACTTGAAAGTTGACCTTATTAGAATGTCATAAAGTGTTCTCAGATCTTTTGACTAAAATGCTGGAGTATTGATCTGAATATGTGCTATGACTTTTTTCTTGAAACTTTAGCCTTTCCATAGACTTTTCTCACATGTAGAAGGTAATGGAATCCAGTACATGAAGTTCTCTCTTTTATGGTTTCAAGGGACACTTTCAAACAAAATTACATGAATGCTTCAAAGCTATTTAGTATTTCGGATTACAACTTCTCATGAACTTGTTTTCAGTGCAAGACGTCATCTCACTCAAAGGAAAATTGCAGAGAGAAAGCACCTGCAATATTTAGGTGATTTGAATGCCATAACACTCTTATAGCCTAGAAGGCTGATGTCGTTTTTCTGTAACAGATTGTTAACCCTTCCTATGACTAAGTGGTTGTTTTTCATTGGTTTTTTATGTGTTTCGGTTTGTTTTGTTTTGTTTTCTTTTGTCTTGTTTTGTTTGAGAAAGTGTGCATACTTCCTCATTTACATTTAAAATAGCAAAAAACACTCCTTATTTTTGAGTGACCTTGTATGGGAAAGGTCTGTCTTGATTGCATTTTAAGTTGCATTAAGAAAACTTAACAGGATATCAGGATTCTGCTTGTTCCTTCAACAGATTTTGTGAAATTTAGGAGGCCTAAACATTCCTGTGCATATCAGTAGCCTTCAGTTAAACAGGAGAATAATATTTCCTCTACCATCAATTTATTTGGTTCATGGAGAGGTGATATTAGGACCTGCTAACGCAAGATGTCAAACTACACATGTCAAAAATACCAATCAAATGAAAAATACTAACACATAGTAAATGACAGGTTCTACTTGAAGTTTTCAGAGTTTAATACCTTGAGAAAAACTATATTTAAACTTTGCTATCGCCAATTCTGATGTTAGTGAATTTGATATATATTTTTTTAATTACAATATCATGAGCTGCTAATGTCACTCCAGGATGAGGAGTGTCCTCTGAATTTGACTTCAGCTGAACCAAGCATGGTTGTACTTTTCCTTGTGTACTCCTTTGCTTTCAGTCTTGGGGTCTGAGACATTGCATACGAAGGTGTTCTGCTGTTAGGCACTCAGATGAGTATATAATACCTGAGTCACTAAAATATATAAAGCACTTTTCTGAGCTTCATCCTCCCACACTACTACAAAAAATCTTCCTTTTCTACCCCAGGTTTCTGACGCTGTATCTTCCTACATTATCTGTCATTTAATAAACTCTGCTTGGGTATGAAAAATCACAGTCTGGATTTCCTGAGTTCGAAGATGAAATGAATGCAACACTTCAAACTATTGTTCCACTGGAATTAATTTGTCTACACGATATTTTACTGAAACTCCAAACTGTTCTCTGGTTTCTATCCAAAAGTGGAGGTTCTATTTTAGTTACAAAGCTTAACTGTGTAGGTTTTTGTTCAGTAAACGCAAGCTACAATGGTTTTCTCATTCCAGAACAATTGTTTTTTTCTCCTTATGTATTTAATTCAAGAACCTAGTTGACCCTTTGTGTGAGATGAATCACAGGCTAACCAAAAAAGTGCCAAAAGCCCCGTAGGACTGAACTAAATGTTCAAGTCGAAACAAACAAATCAGTGCAGTTTTGCATAACTAAGAGAGTTGTTTATTGAGGTATTCAGCTTGAAATGAATTGTGGAATAACCAAATTTAATTATGTTTCTCCATTTGGAGGCACATCTGGACCCAAGGAAATGTTTGAGGTGAACAACACTGTCTGTTGGGAAAGTGAGAGCTTAAAGTCAAAACTGGTTTGTAATACTTAGTGTCCAATTCAAGGCACCACGGAACTTTTGAAGTCATTAAGTCTGAAATGTAGTTCCAGTGGAATTCATGTGCAGCCAACATTAATTCAAAGTAGATCTCAGATCTCTGGGTGGGTCTCTGGAAGTATGCAATTAGTGACCATCTGAGAAAGTTACATTAAAATATTCTATTTAGAGCTATATGAGAACTCTGACAGAGACAGACAGAATCTAATTTTCAGCATCTCCATCCAGGTTGCTTTCCTTCTGGCAATCCACTGCTTAAAACCTTTCACACTTTCTGATTACTGAAGTTGATGAAGCAGAAGTTTGATAATCTTTTTCAATTTATTATGTTGTGGAGACCCAGAGGAGATTTCTTATAATGGGGTTCACTGAGTAAGGCTGGGTTTCTGTAGAAGAAGTAGTGTATCATCATACCATAACAGTGTATCATCACGCCTGTGCCCAAGGGTTCAAATTAAGGTTTCAAAATCATTATCAGTGCTGACATTTTCCATGTGCTAACTGTTTGCATTTAACCTTGCATTGCACCTTTAAAACAGTGTTTTAATTTTCTGTCTGACCCTTATTCCCAGTCTTCTTTATGCCATTTACATTCCTGTCTTGTTATGTAACTAAACAATTCAGCTGCCACTGACCAGCTCTCAAACTTCCAGTTAGCCTTTCTGTACTAGTTGTTCTAGCTGGTGTTCCTTTTCAACACCATTCCCTGAAATCTTCATCTAAAAGTACCAGTTTGTCCTGGTTTCTGTGCTCATGTAACCTCAATTCTCCTCCTTCACCTTACCTTGGCTGTTTATCATCTTCTAAGCCTCTTCCACCCAACACCCCAGACCCTATCTCCTGCACATACACGCAGCCCCGCTCTCTGCTCATTGTACTCCTTCAATTTCTTTCTCCCTGTATATACTCACCAACTCCTAAATTCTGTTTTTGTCCACACTGAATTCAAATTAATCTCTCTGCACTCTGTCAACGGAAGGGTCCCTGAGGGGCACTGGAAAAACATTTTGTGGTGCTTGGCTCTAATCATAGGAAGAATTACATTTGTGCAGCCCTTAGCATGTCCATAGTAGACAGACTCTTCAGTTTGCAGATAAATCTATAGCAAGTCTTTTCTGAACATTTGCAAAATGGATTTTGAATTGAATTGAATGGATTGAAAAATGGAATTTTTCAAATGTGGATAGATTTTCAGAGGAGCAAAAAAGGTATTTATCCAGTACAAAGCCCCTCCACTTCTGTCAAATTTAATATTTTTATTCCAATATGTGTATGGAGTTAAAATTAAAAAAAGAAAAAAGAAAAAAGGAAAAAAAAAAAGGAAAAAAAAAGAAAACGTTTTCAGCATGGGCAAAATAACACTTTTTTTTTCTGGCTTTGTTCTCATGCAAGCTTATATTATTTTATCTGTAAATTGAGAAACAAACAAGAAAATAATCAGACTAAGGAAAAGCATCTGGCAGGAAAATTTTCAGTCCAAAGCTCATTTGGCAAAGTTATAAGTAATTAAGAAGAAGGGTCTTGGAGTGAGAAATGTTGGGGACATCTTCATTACAGATTGTGCTGTCAGATCCAATCATAACATATTCTGTTATGAACACTTTGTGTTGTCTCCCATGGAATAACCTCCAAGGTGCCAAACCTTGAAGCAACTTCACGTTTTGTGTTTATAAAGATGAACTATATTCAAACAAAATGTATGCAAAAAAAAATGTTCTTTCAAGTATATATTACCATCCTGATAGAATTACTTGGGCCTAAGGGCCAGCTTTCCAGCAGTTTTCAAAATTACAAAGTGTTTATAGTATACAGGAAAATTGTATTATATATTCTTACATACATAATACTTATATGCATAATAATTATAAGGTTATGCTCCTATCTATTTTAATTTCAAATGTTCCTCACTCACCCAGCTTCAGGCTCCTTAGTAGTTAGTCAATTCCAGCAAGTCAGATTTGAGGGGGATTTTCAGTTAATCTTCTATGCATAGGAATGAAAAGTTACCAAATTGAAAAAATGATATACTTACTCACCTTGAAGGTCAGAACTGCCAATTTTTAAGCTATCTGGCAAGATTCAGTGTGACTTTTTTTTAACTCAATGCACCTGAACAATATCACTCAAATTTTCAAAGTAGCTGATGACTCTCACATCCAGTGGATGCTGCTGTATTACACCCCATATGACTCCTTTGACACCTATTCCTATGGCACCACTGGAAGAGCTGCCTGGAGGCTCTTCAGTCTGCTGAGTCCAGGAGCACCAAGGCTTCCTGTTGCTTGGATCTATGGACAATAATACTTCGGTGTTTTTTTTCTTGCTGATGTGATTCATATCCTCACAGCCAACACAGTGCGAGTTTGGCTTGCCAGAGGGGCAGGGGAGATCCTCTGCTCTGTCAGGAAGCAATGATTTTTGTCAACCAGTTTATCAAAAACTATTTTCATGTTGGTGACTCCACTTGCTGGGAATAATTACTTACCAGATGAACTGCAGTGCAAAAGCCAGGTTCACAAGTCAAAACGGGAAATCTTTGAATGAGTTCCTTATTTTCCTATCTCCAGTGAGCTATCTGTGGCCCACAGAGGCTTGTCTATGTGGATGACAGAGTTCTTAATTTTGCTATCTAAGTTTAGAGGAACTCTTCTGTTATGTTAGGACTGGAGCACTGGGGGTGGGTGACCGGGGACAGGAGCTTTTGCTGGAGCTCAGGAAATCGCCCAGCTGTGCATTCCAGGCCTGGATGAGCCTCAGCTGCTCGTACACGCTGCACAGTTGTGCAAAGTCATGGCGAGTTCACTTCCCTGGGCTGGCATACTGCTGTATTGCACTGGGTGTGCTTTCAGGGATGACAAGCTAGTGAGTATTTGAGCTGAAATAAGTCCTGGAAGGTGAGAAGAGATAGATCTGAGGAAATTAAGGTTTTGTTGCCTGATCCACAACCTAATGTCCCTTCTGTTAAACAATCATCCTTAAATAAAATAATAATAATAATAATTTGTAAACAACTATTTGAGACTTTGAATAAGGTTTAAGGGATTGGACTCAATGATCCATATGGGTCCCTTCCAACTCAGGATATTCTATGATTCTATTCTGTGATTCTATGACCTCAGTCTCTCTCTCATGGAATTTGAAGGCTATGCCTAAAACCAAAATTTCCAATGTTTTCCTGTTGCCAGGTATGGGATTATTTGTGAATAAATTTTAAATTAGTGCAGTGTATCCTGGTAAACTGAATCTATCAATAGAATTCTTACTTTCTTTACAGTTCGGATTTGAAATATTTCCTTTGAGAAAGTTGTACATTCAGACTTTGTAAAATCACTACAAGCCTTCCCCAGGGAGGACTACACTCAGCAGCTTGATACAATATTGCCATAGCTTTGTTCAACTTCTTTAAGTCAGGTAGCTTGCTTTTGATCATACACGCCAACAAAAAAGTTGTCAAGCGTGTGTTAAAACACAATGAAAATCTTTTCTTAACTTTTTCTTAACATTTATAATATTAGAGACATTTCTACAGCCTGAACTTCCAGTGCACAAACACAAGATCCGCTAAATTCATGAGGTTTTGGCTCCAGAAACAGACTATTCATAGATGTGGGCAAAAGTTTCCAAATGGTCTAAAAGATTTTTGAGTCTAGTTCCCTCTGGGAATTAATGTCCTATTGATTTCTATGAGCTTTCAGTTGACCGGTCCCTGAGCTGGTTTAGAAGTACATTTTATCTTCTAATTTTTGTTTTTGCCTCATTTCCGATGCGTATATATAATGACTATAATATAATGACTAAGACAATTACATTGAGAGATTGATGCCTGTAGCATGGTCCTTATTTCAAGATATCCAGGTGGTATCTGACACACTGAGCACTTGAGAAACAGGTGTGATCCACTGGGATATATGGATCATATGTGCTAGCTGGTGATATCACCAGTTAATATGCAGATATTATCTACTGCATGTTCAACTAATCTTCATCTACTGCAAATTTCTACTGTAGATTTATTTTTTAATTCAATCCATGTTGGAAAAGAAGCAAGAAAAAATGATTTTGTTGGTTCTTCAATAACCAGTGCAATGTGACCTTGTAGCCTTGATTAGTTTTCAGAGAACCGGGCTCTCTATCATGGAGAACACTTAGTTTTTGCTCTTATTGACAGACTCTGCTGAGATGATAGGTTTGAGTCATCACACAATGAAATGGAGCTGTCTTTCAGCCAACCTGAAGTGGCAACTGCAGTCTAAGTTTGCCTCAAGAGGCTACTTTTGCATCTGTGTTAAGGTAGAGTAGGTAAAGTGTAAAAACAAAAAGTGTTTTGCCCTTTCTATGCTGTACTTGATTTGTTATATTGATACCTTGTTGGTTAAGGAACCAAATCTATGCATATGTGTCTGCTTCCTATATATTATAAACTCTATGTAAGAGCTAAAAGGTGGCAAATACAGCAAGCTTAGAAATAGTTTTCATTCTAATGCCATATTTTCGGTCATTCATTCCTTACAGGAATATTTTAGGCTGAAATTTTCCATGCTTAGCTTCAGATGATTTTTTTTTTCAACTATTAGAATACTAAGGAGAAAAGTCTCTGTTCTGAAAGAGTCCTTGCCACATTAAAAAATAAATAAGTAATTTTATCGACAATATAACTGTGAATTTTAAATAGTAATTGGCATGGAAATATTCATTACTTCAGAGTACATCGTGCTTCCTTATCATGAAGAAAATTAATTCTGATTTAACTAAGCTTTAAGGATTCGTAAGTTAGCTCTGAGCGCCAGCAGTGGTAGCTCAAGTTAAGGAAAGGTGTTCTTATCGGATGTTTACGATTGGTTTTGGAACAGACTTTCTTGGTAAAACTAGTCTGTGGGTATTGTGAGGTATTAAATATTCACAGTTATAGTGTTATACTGATGTCTTTTTGCTTTAAAGAGAACTACAACTTACATTATTTGCAATACACAGCGGCAGCTTGTGAATTTGCAAGCTGTTGAAGAGAGCGGGGGGGACAGCAGTGGTGAATACACATTGGTTTGAATCCCAGCTTAGCACCGATCTTGTCTGCGACGCGCGTATGCACGCGCCTATTGCTGTAAGCATGTCTCAACATATCAGTTATTACAGCAGTAGCAGCATGTGCAATGAGTTTATATAATGTTTCCTATCCTATTCAAATCCGCAGCTGCAGATTCCCTGATGTGTGCAGAACTGTGCTCACTAGAGCTCTATTTTGATGGGTTGTAGTAATGTAGACAAAACTGTGCAGTACTGTGGCCTATTTGAGAAATTAAAAAATCGCAATTTCACTTGAAATTTTTTTGTATGCAGCTACTTTTTCTCAAGCCGTGCCATCTTACATCAGTCTTCTGACACAGATGCAGAGTGTGATACTCAGAAGTGGATACCCATCTTCTCTGCAGAAGGACACTGCATCAGAAGGACAGCACTGTTCATGTTTTGGCTCACACGCATGTAAACCATCATACTGCAGCGCTCCATGCCTAGGATGCCTAGCATAGACCACATGTTACATGTGTTTCTTTGTATAAATCCATCTATATAGGTGCTTTCTGCTTTCAGGAAATTATACAACAAATACCATTTTATTGTAATGTGATCCTGTTGTTATAGATGTGGGTCAGTCTATTTTTATGTGTGCTTACATAACTCAATTATTTGTTCCCAGATGAAACTTGGCTTACATTCCACAAAGAGCAACCCTGCTACTTGCAAAAAGATTAAGTCTTTTAATATAAATAGATTATATATCTATATAAAATATATGTAATTATAACATTATAATTTTAGACCTTTCTTTTTCATTTGGATATATTTAGGAATAACTCTTTTTCATTGCATGGATGCTCAGAGCTACCTCCTCCTAGACAGGTGAACTCAGAAATATTCTGAGTGCAAAGAAATCATCATCATCTCATAGGAGACAGTTTTTGCCAGAAGTTTCTGTACTAAGAACTATAATTCTGATATTCACATAGTCTATAATGTTAGCCTTGTACCTGAATTCACTGCATAGTTAATCAAAAGCAATAAACTCCTAATGTATATGTTTGGATGTCACTCTAAGGACCATTCTTTACTCCACTGACTTTCTTAGCCTTAGCTCCAAGCTCAGCAGGTAACAGAGATACCAGAAGCTAGCTGCCATGAGTAGCCCCTGGGTGAAGTTTGTGCACTACCAGTATCCTTGCACATCATCATCATTGTGATTACTTCTGTGAGTAGTGCAAAGAATATGCATGGTGCTTTCAGGATGATCAAATATTTGTGAAATTACTACTTGCATTCATGCTTGCTGAGACAAGAAGGGAAGATATTTTCTCCTAGGCACCAGAAAAGTCCACAATTAGTTTTTGGGTCACAATCTCAAAGTCCTTCTGATCTTTCTTGGATGCTTGCAAATTTTAAGTGTTCCCTGGAGATTTGGCAGCGCCCTCAAATGCAGTATTTGTGCACTACAAATTTAAAAGTCTTTACCTTTTAACTTTATTTTACCAGTTGAAATATTTGAAGATTAGGTAAAGTAGGGTAGATATGCTTCCCAGTACAGTACTGTAATGGCTATAATGATTATATGGTTCATGTTCATATGCCACAATCTTTCTAAAGTTTAAGCCACAGAGGATTTTCAGCTTGCAAAAAATTCCCTGGGGGTAAGAAGCTAGGAGGACTCAATGTAAACTATTACGTGAAGCTTGCCTTTGAACATGTGAAAATGAACTAGTTTAAATAAAAGTGTATTTTTGGAAGTTCAGTTCCTCTTGAATGAATGGTGTACATCAGTTCTGTTATCACTGGATATTGAAATCAAATCATTTTATGGTAAACTATAAACGTAAGCCAACGTGACCAGATTCTTCCATGAACAGGCATCAGTCTGTGCAAACTACTAGCATATGCACTTCTGTTCTCAAAGCAAAAAGAATATCTTGTCTGCTTTGTTGTGGTAGCCAGGAGACTGTGTTCTCCATTAAAATGAGTTTGTCGAACCTTGAGATCTATGACAGGCATGTTACTCCCATCTCTTGCTATTGTGCATAATTATTTTTCTTAGAATACTCATTCACACTAACCATTATCTTCTAGGTAAAAAATGAGATTTTGGCAGATTGATTTCCTAGCATGAAGGGTTAGCACATAGTTTAAAACTCTCTTTTACTTAAATGAGGCCACTATTTGCATTTACACGCCTCAGTCCATGATAGCAGGGATATGGCAACAATGCCCAGTATTCCAGCCCAGGAACTGTAAGAGTTGACTCTTCAAAGCCTGTTGACTCAAGATCAGTGGCAATGGAATATGAATTTCTCTGATTCTGAACAATCCATTTGTTGTCAGCCTCAGAAACAGGCCTCATTGCTTGTCAAAGAGTGGAATGCTATTGCTGCATGTCCATGTGACATGACATCACTGGAGAAACATTATAAAGACTGCACTTCTCACTGTTCTACATTGGAGCTTGGATCTAGAAGCTAACAGGAGATGCTCTGTTTATTGCTTTAATTGTAACTGCATTTGGTAGGCCTACTGTGTACCTGTCCTGCTACAATCACAATTCTGAACACTTTGGTAAGGAAAATCTCATATTACTGTCCAGAAAAGCTTAACTCTGTTTTCCTCCTACTGACATAAACTGTTGAGGTTAGGCTTTTGCATTAGCCACTTCAAGAAGAAATCTGTATATTTGGAGCAAAACCTGTGCCATTAGCTCACATACATAAAGCATTTTACTGCCTGTTAGATGTCATCTGTCTTACATCATCAATACATTTTTAAAACAAAGTATTTTATTTAATTGTTGGCACAACCTTTTAGATAAAAAGGAGTCTACATATATACTAAGGGTTATCTTATCTTAGGGCTAGTAGTTACAACATTTCCTCTTCATCTCCTGCTGGACAAACGGGCTCTCCTGCCCCAATGCGGTTGTGAGTCACTGGCACATGTTGGTCTAAAAACTGTTCTGTGACTCTCCAGGAAGAGTAGGTTAGAGCAAGTTCTCACCCTGCCATTGT
This sequence comes from Penelope pileata, assembly GCA_013396635.1. Classification (NCBI taxonomy): domain Eukaryota; kingdom Metazoa; phylum Chordata; class Aves; order Galliformes; family Cracidae; genus Penelope; species Penelope pileata. The sequence goes on from WBMW01005029.1 coordinate 797,931, forward strand.
GTCTTAAGGACATTGGGAAGGACGTCCTCCTTCTTTCCCTATGCTGGCAGGCTTTGATGTCCAATCAGACCTATGGGATGAGCTATTTGTTCCCTTCTAGATGTTTTTCAGCAGCAGTTATGGATCTAGAAAGTTTTCCAACAGAATAAACCCTACATTTGTTGTCTGTTTCAACTAAATTGTTCTTTGTGCAAGAAATGTAGGCTGCAACACTTTCTCATTCAGCTTCAATTCTTGAGAATGAGGTCTGTTCCTGTGCTGCCCCATCAACTTTCCTTTTCCATGCATATTTAAAGATACAGCCTTAGGTCTCAGGGTGACTGCTAGCTTTTGGGTGGCAGGTCTAGAGGATCCAGCGTGAACAGACTTTCCAGTGTAGTGCTGTGATGTTGTTACCTTACTTCTGTCATCGGCTGCTGTTATCTTACGCATAGTTGGACCCAATGCCTTTTGCTAAGGGAAATGATAGTGGTCTGTATGCACATTGCATGCCCTCTCACCTTAGAAAAGAGGATGCAGCAATAGAGTTCCCTGTCAAACGAGCCCTGTGGTGCGTGCTCTCTTCTCCACCCATAAACAAGATGTTGCTCATTACTGCTCTTTGAATCTAGTAAGCCCCATTTCTAAAGCCTGCCATTCTGCTATTTCAGCTTTGCCTAACACAGGTTCCCTTCCTTCTTCCTCTGTTTCCTTCCTTGTCCCCTCACACTCTGTTTTCCGTTTCCAGATCACTTCCACTGCGGTTTGTTTCTCTTTTACTGCTCCCCACCCTTCCCCTCTCAGGACCTTTATTCTGGCTGATTTCTTTTGGCCTATCACCCATTCCAGACCTCCTAGTCTCTGCTCTACCTTTGTACCCTTCCTCCCTACCACTCTAGAGTCTTCTGCCCTCCTCCTGCTTCTTTCGACTGATTCAAGTCTTGCCAGTTCTTCAAGCCCTGATATCCAACCAATGTGTCCAAGCTTCTATCTTCAACCTTCTCCTGACTCAAAAATCCTCATCAATATTACTATAATAGGTCCAAATTTCCATTTGACACATTCTTAAAATTGACTTTTTTGGCTTCTATTTCTCTTTAACCTGGTCCAGTGCTTCCCAAAGTTTTCACAGGCAATATTGCCCTGCTCTATATCCCCTAATATCTATTATCTATATCTAATACCCAATATCCCCTAAGCTCTATATGTGCCTTTGAATTCCTTTCAGGGTGCAGACTGCTTCTAGAAATCTTTGTGGTCTTGCAACTTTGATGAAATCCTTGGAACATCTACTTTGCAATGTCTTGAAACTCCTAGTCTCTAGAAAGAAGCTCTCCAAGGCTGCATCTAGAGTGTGTCCAGGTGTGTATCAGGCTGAAGTCTGGCTGGAGGGCACTTCAGTTTCTTTCATGAACTCATATTCAAGTTTCCTTCCCAGGAAAAAAGAGTGCTGCATGCCTGAGTCTCACTCTGGTACATGGTAAGGATGTGGCCAGGGCACACATCCTGATTTGAAAGACAGGAAGTGCTACTGGTTCTCTAGGTTAGTGTGGTATCTCAATAAACTGCGATAATTATTCTGGGATTAGTAGAAACAAACAAACAAACAAACAAACCTATTGCCTTTCAATTTTCCATGAGGAAGATTCTATTGATAATGGGTCAGTCTTCACTTCTTCACATTTATTGGGACACCAAGTCCATGGAGACGACGAGAGCACTGTTGAGTGGAACTGGAATCGCCTGTTTTCCTGCCAGAAAGGCATACATACCACCTTTCCTCGCCCTCAGTTTCTCAAACTTCTACATTTATGTTTTCCCAGCCTTAAGTTTTACATAGTATCATATGCAACATTCTCCTTTTTGTCAGTGATTGCTCCCCAGTGATCTTTCCTGTCCTCCTGGTTTGGTGTAAAGAAGGATCATGTGGCAGAAAGGTGACTGTCACTGGTCAGAGAGGTCACACAATGAGCTGCACAAATTGCTAGAAGAAGGGTGGTAAAACATCACGTGTAGGCTACTTCTTAGAAATGCAGCCATCTTTAAGGTGTCTTATTCTGTACTCCAAAAATCCAGACACCAGAAATGCTAAGTAATTCAGTAAATTGTAAATACTCTCTATTTTCTCAGGTTATTTTTTCATATTTGCAGAGGAGCTATTAGATCACATGACGGTATCAACCCCATATACAAACTGAATCATTAATGCACATTTCTTTCCCCTCGCTACCTTAAATGATATTCACTATACGGGGTTTGGAAGGCATGTATATGGATGTTCATGCACATGCTGTAAGAAAAAAAAAAATCAGTATTTGGCTACAGCACAAACACCTATTCAATGAGTTAAAAGAATACTCACAGAGAAACCAGATTTAGCTACTCCAAAATATGTCATTAAGCATACTGCCAAAACCGTATTAAACGCCATACTTACATATAGAAAACAAGCCTTCAAAATTCTCTGTCTTCAGAATACAGATGGAAGACTGGTGTTCAATAAAACGGCAAAAGAAATCATGTTTAAAGAGCACATTTAAATAATGTTTAATCTATTTTTACTCAATAAATTGTTATTGACAAAATAATGGGTTTAGTACATGTCACGAGCTGCCAGAATATGATTAGGGCAAGAATCGAAGAAGAGACAGCTGACGGAAGGAACCTGTATTAATTTCCCTGGTCCTTTTACTTTAATCAAAGAGCTATCCATTTGAAGCTACTTACCCAATAAAAGAGCTTTGCTCCAGTTCAAACGCCAGGTTTCAGTTCTGACTTTTGCCGCAGATCCTTCAGGGAGCCTTTCCACCCATGTAGCCATTCTCTGTAAGTGGCTATGACTTCCACAAGTAGATCAGATGGATTAGAATTTAACAGGTTTTTACCAATTCAGTGTTTCCCTGTAAGATTTTGAAAGAAAAAGGAACACAATCTTTCAAGCATAAAAAAAATAACTGTCCATAGATTGGTTAGAAATGCATCTTCATAACCGAGTATGGTGCACTCTCCCCCAAAACCCCACCATCACCTGCAGAAATAATCAGTACAGGTCGAGCGTCCTAAGGAGTGTTTTAAATAGTATCAAATTCTACCATTCTTTGAATGTCTTCTGCAGAACTCAGCTAATTCAAGGCTACAATAGAATAATCTAGCTATTTGGCAACTACCTGCATAGAAACATTTCAATAACAATAGGAATTGATTTTCAAAAAAGCACCAAATGACTTCAGTTACAGTTTATCCTTTGTTTCTAACCCATACATATCCTTTACAGAGTGTTCCCTAGGAAAATAGGGATTTTCTCATCCTTTTACTTTTTTTGTGCGTGTCTGTATTTTAGAGGAGTTTAAATGTATGTTATTGCTAATTATTACAATTAGGTTAACACTGTTTTCCGTAATTAGTTTCTAATGAACATATGTTCATTGATGAAAACTGCAGCCTATATGCAATGCCATTTGAGCTGAATGGGCATGAGAAATCTTAAGCATAAAATAGCAACTAGGTACCACGCTCACGCATCAATACCGCAAACACTTGTGTGTGAGCTCCATTTTACTGCTATGAGAAAAAGAAATTTAAATAAATTGAAGCTCTCAGGACAGCACATTAGAAGTCTCAGTCAAGTCACATCAAAATTATTTGGGTATGGACATAGTTTAAGGAATGACAGTTGTCAGGTTTGATTCTTAAATGTCTTAACTTATGTTCTTACGTAAGCACTTCAGTGAATGGAAGCAGAGACTGGGAGCCCTCCTGTCAGAGAGGGAGCACCTCTGTCCCTCCCCCAGTGCAAGGCTGCCTTGGTCACCGGGATGCACCCAGTATATACCCATAGTAAACAGCATGTACCCATAAAGCAAAAAAATGGATTATTTGGTCTGGTATAAACCACTTTCTAGTTATTCTGACTCTGTAGGTGAGCACTTTTGTCATGTATTCATCCCTGTTGATATTTAATTCTAATATTTATTCCTGGTTATTTATTATTATTATTCCTCTTTTAGTAATTTGGACAATAGTTGTCCCCATAATTGTAGAAGGAAGCGTACGTAAAATCACGGGAAAGTCTGGACCTCAATAATTACTGGGATTAACAAAAGCTGTACTGAGACCTGAGGGCTATTTTAAAAGAGATACTACAACATGTCGAACTATTAAAAATGTAACATTCACTTTGCCAATCAGCACCTTCAGCACGGAGGCATCTTACAGAGATGCTGTGTGGTCTGAGAAAAACACTTAAGATTGGTATAATGATGACCGTATTCCATGTTGGTTTATACTCTGCCTGAAACTCTGTCTGTCTGTCTGCCTATCTATCTATCCATCCATCTAACCATTCATCAATCTATCCATCCATCTATATGTCTATGTCTATGTCTGTGTCTATCTGTCTATGTCTATCTTTCTATTTATCTGTCCGTCTCTCTATCCATCTATCTACCATCTAACCATCCATCTATCCGTCTATGTGTCTGTCTATGTGTCTTTCTGTTTATCTGTCCATCTCTCTATCCATCCATTCATCCACCCATCCATCTATCTATCCAACTATCCATCTATCCATCTCTGTATTTATATCATCTATCTCTACCTATCTCTATCTATCTAAATGTTTTCAAGAATCATATATACAGCAGATTGCCATCCTCCTTCCTCCCTCTCCGCCAGTGTAGTTAGGCCTCATGTAGATCTATTTGTTTAACATCACTCTGCATGGCAGACCTCCTTCTAGGTGAAGAGAGCCCACCGTGGCCAATCCCATAAAACAACACGGGCCTTCAGTTTTTAGTATTTTCAAAACAATGACAAGCGACAGAAAATATTTTCCACTGTGAGTGCGGGAACGACAGGGAGCGGGCAGGGAGGTGGCAGATGGGACATTACTTTTTATTTGTGTTGGTTGCGCTTTTTGTGGGGTGCGGGTTAACCCCGCTGCAGGAGTATGCCCACCTCTATGTGACATCCCAGCGGCAGCGTCCCATGCTCCGCACGCTGCTAGCCCCCCGTCACACCTCTCCTTGAAAGAACGAGGAAAAAGACGGCGAGAGAACAAGGAGGAAAAA
>WBMW01005029.1:805313-876718 GCA_013396635.1 Penelope pileata
GGCCCGGCGCTCCGAGCGCTGAGCGGCGCTTCCTGGAGAGGCGGCCCCGCGGGATGGAGCCGTGACGCGGGGCAGAGCCGCGCCGCGCGCGGGGCCGCGCGACGGAACGGAGCGGGAGAGCGCTCCCGGCTCTGTGCCGCTGGGCTTTGCCGTTTGTCGCGGAGCGCGGAGCGGCGTGAGGCTGAGCGCTTTGCTTTTTGTTTGCTCCCGCGTCGCAGTGCGCTCGGCGAGGGCTGAAAATCAGGTGGGGAGCGTCAATACAGCTCCGGAGATGGAAACTCCGCTGTGCGCTGCGCTCGGAAACAGCCGAGAGCCAGAGCAGAACTGCGAATGGACGGCGGCTTCGGGAGAGCGGTGCCGCTCCCCGAGAAGTTCTCAGCGGCGGCGGCGGCGGGCGGGAGGAGGCACCGCCGGGAGGAGGCAGCGGCCCGGCCCCGGGCAGCGCTCCCCAGGGGAGCCCCGGCTCCGCGGGTCCCGCAGGGAACGCAGCCCTGCTGAGGGCGACCGGAGCGGCCCTCCCACTGGAGGGTGTTGGGCTGTCAGCTGGAGTGAACTTGAGTGTTGTTTGTTGCTGTATATGGTTCACATTAATTTCTGGAGTGTTTCTACACTGTTGCTGTCAGTAGTTATATCCTTCGAGAAAATGATGACGCAGTGAAACCTTTCTCTCTAGTTCAGTTCTGTGGCATCGCTGGGGCTGGCGTTTGTGGGTTATTCCATTTATTCACCTTTTTTAATGCTGCTGACAGCATTCTATAGCAATACTGCTGGGTTACTGAGTGCCAGCAATGGGTGTGAGCAACCGGGGATTACGTGGCGCGGGGTTTACTGGAGGAAGTGATAGCATGTACGTAGCCGCAGCTTATTGTGGCTTCAGTGGTTGTGCTGCTCATCGCAGTGGGAAATAAGAGCTCCTTCTGAACCAGAGATAAAGATAAATGCAGTGACCAGTGGTTAGGAGGCAGAAAAAAGTGAATTAATTGCTTACGGGCTGCAGACCCGGTGGAAGTAACGATGGGCAGAAGTGGAGGAGGGGGAACAAGGCAGGCAAAGGGAGGGTGCAGAGGTACTGGGAGCTACCTGGGAGCTAACTTCTCTTAATGACAACTTGGCACAGGTCAGGTGATGCTCAGTGTAAGGGTTTAGCACATCCCAGGTCTTCCTGAGATGTCTGCACTGCGGAGAGAAGGAGGCAGAAGTTTCCTGTCACTTTCTATGCCCGATTCAGGGAAATGAGAGATGTTAACAAATGGGATTGCAGAGTTGCTGTGCTCTTACTGCCTTATTTGTCTTACTGCCTGAGCAGTGTAATCCTCCATTCAGGACTGCCCAGTCGTGACAAATAAAGCATGGAAGTGTAGGGGAGATGCTTCTTCAGAACAAGGTACGAGTTCTCTGTGAACAAGTTGAAAGTTGCCAGTGGTGTATTCCATTAGCTGATGGGATCTTGCTTTATTACTGGGTGTTACAGTGCTCTGTGGGTATTTGAGAATGACAGAGTAGCCAAAGACGGTGTGTACCTGCCAGTGTTACCCAGTTCCCAGCAATGGTACCAGCATTGGCTGCTGGCCAGACTCAGGGGAAGGCATCACAACCCTTCCTCAGCACTAGCATGGGCTCGCTCTCATCGGACAATATGGTCTGCAGTTTGTAGCGCCTGCAGCTGCGTTCTTTCTGTGAAGAAACAGATTTTAAGCCTATCTGCTGGGAAGCAAGACCAAACATACACAGTGTCCCTGGAGAGTGTAGCAGGCAGAGAGGTAGCAACAGATAAAATAAGAAGAAATACTAAAGGGACAACATTGACAGGAAACCTGGTCCCATTTCTCTTTTGAGTGCTAAGAAGGGCAAAGAATTTTAAGCTTTGGTCCGTCTGTGAATATGATTCCCACCTACATAGCTCATCTTTAACTTATTTGTAATAAACTTTGTGAGCAGCAGGCAAAATAGTGACATCGACTCAGACAGTTCTCCAATAAAGAGAATAGAAGCAGTAGAACTGGTAACATAGTTTTTGAAGGATGAAAAATGAGATTTTGAAGGAAATCTGCAGATACTTCTTTGAATGAAACATCAAAAGAATTAGAACATTAAAAGAACTAAAACATTAAATAGATATTTTAAAAGCACATATTAAAATGTGGTGGATACCCTTGAAGCATTTTACCATTTCCTGCACTGTTCCTGTTGTGGTTGTTTTTGTTTAAGTAGAAGAAGTTGGAGGGTGAGAAGGAGACAGGCGTGTGGTGTGCCCTGCTTGAACAGGTGAAGGTGGGAAGGAAAGTGGGCTCTCTGGTGGGTTTACAGTGAGCAGGAAGTCGTGCTGGTTTCTCTGCACTGCAGTTGTGAGTGACTGTGCTGTAAGTGCTGTCTTGAAGCTAGCTTAAAACCAAGTTTGTCTGAAATAGAAGAGATGTGCTGTGTGGGTTACTTCTCCTGTGTTTGGCCTGGGCACTGTGATGATTCATCTCCGGTAGTTCTCCCACTTTTATGTGTTAGAGCAGATAAAGATGTGCCATGGCCTCTAGGCCACTCTGGCTTTTAAGCCCTCCAGCCTGTAGATGCTCTGCCAAGAAGCCTTCTCCTTGGAGATGACCAAAATGATCATCTGTGATAGCAGACCAGAAAGGCTGGTGCCTTTATCTGTGAGGACTGGTGTCTCCAGCTCTGTGCGTGCCTCTGAGGCAGAAGTGACATTGCTAGGGGCTGCAAGGGCATTGCCTCCCTTGGCCTCCCTCTTGGATGGTGATGTCTCTTGGACATCACCCTCCTCAACAGTGGCTTCAACTTCCTCTGGCTTCATGTGCCCAGTTTTGCATCTCTGAGAGAGCCTGGGCTGGGAGCTGGCATCAGCCTCTTCTCCTCTGGAGCAAAACTGCTCAACTGTCCTGCCACCGTGCTTTCAGAAATCCTCAAAAGTAAAAGTAAAAATACACAGAATACGTAAAAAGAATAGGCACACCAACCCAGATAGGTTATGCCAATCTGGTAGTGCTGACTTTGCTGTTGAAAGCCCTTCTCTGCTGCCAGTGGCCTGTATTGAACTGAACCCAGTGGTTAGAAGTCACATGTGCTGCTACCTTGTGTATTTCATAGGTGGCATCTTAGACTTTCAAAATTTGGGTAGGTGTTGGTTAATTCTTTTAAGCACTGACTGAAAGAAAAAAACCTTTCTATTATTACTTTCTGATGTACTCAGTACATAACCTGTAATTATTACAAAAAATACTTGTAAGTTTAATTGGCATATTCTCTCCTATTTCTTTGCTTTAAATCTTTAAATAGAGAATCTTTCACCAGGGGAATCTATCTCATTTTAAATGCTGTTGTTCTCATTAAGTATCTGTTCTGTGAGGTACTCATTTGTTGCTGAACACGTTGGTAAAAACTAAGGTTTTTTCTGAAGGATGCGTCTGATCTTATTTTTACATAGTTTTTTGTGTGCGTGTGTGTGTCTAAAACAAGGTTAATGGTAAAATATTGAAATACACCACATTCCTCTATAGATCTTACAGCTTATGGCCGTGAAGACTGAAATACAGTCGCATCCCTAATAGTGGACTCTGGAGCTGCTTTTGGAAGATGGCTACTTCAAGTTCTTACTGTTATGGCCTTACCTTCATGTCAGATGGTCCTGTAGTTTTTTCTAGTATTTTTACTACTTCCTGCAAGTGTTGTAGCTACAGAAATAATAGCAAATGAAATTATTATGGAAGAAGTTATACTAGTTCAAAGAGCTGCATCAGAGCTTTAAACAGAGAAATGAAAATGAGCAGATAAGACATTCTGTAGTTTTCTTTCTAAAGGATTTCATCCTTTTTTTTNTATTATACTTCATTGCTATAATAATGTAATTGGTCTTTTTCTCCCTCCTTATTATCATTTGTAGAGGGGTGTAGACCAATCTTTCATCTGTTCAAATTCAGGGAAGCCAGAGACAGATATTTTGTTAAATGTAATTCCTTTTGGTAAATTCATTTCTATCTGTGTTGCCCTCTGACCTTTTCATCCCCAGCACCCCCATTTCTGAAAGCTGAAGAGCAGGACAGGACCAGTATGTGAAAGTACGGATTGTGCCTTTAATGTTAAATTTTAAAAGGAAAGCCATAATGAATACGTTATCAAACAATAAATGTATCGTATCTTTATTGCTGATTGTTACTGGAGGAAACTTCTTAGGTGTTATTAAGTTAAAATTTGTACATTTTCTTGAGAGAAGTATACTTTGTATCTTTCTAAGATTTCACTTGGACTTGCTCTTTTTTTTTTTTTTTTCCCAACTGATTCTGTTACCAAGAGTGTCTGTAACACTGTTGCAAAGCCTGTCTGTAACACCAGCAGGGCTGTCAGAGATCCCAGGCCCTGCTGTAGCACTCACCCCTGCTCCTCGCCACTGCGGCAAGGAAGCGCTTCCCCATCGCCTCCCAGGCCTCTTCCCGCTTTTCATTATTCCTTCTGCAGGAACCTTTGGAATGTGTTTTCCGTAATAAACAGACCACAGAGTTGGGTAGAACATCCACTAAATAGGATTAGAAACTTGAGTTAATACAGAACGCAGCTTTGTCTGTGCCTAGGCCAGCTAGTCGTGGGGAGCACATCTCACCAGCATGCTTGGAACAGCATGCTTTGTGTTCTAGTTCATGCATTTTGGGTAGGTTGGATTTTCAGCTATTTCTTAGCAGCCTAGGTCTTGTGTTTTTGAGAGAATGCCTGCGTCCCTGCCATCATTCTGCTGTTAAGTTTAGTGTCAGCCTGCCTGAGCTGCCCCCCTGCAGTGCTGAAGAGTGGCTTCATGGTGGGCTTGGGCTCTACACCCACTTGGGCTCTACTTCGCCACCGTTCTCTGGGCTCAGGTCAAGTTCAAGTTGTGTTGTGGGAGCTGCCCTAAGGGAGAGCGGTGGGTTTTGCATGAGAGAGTTTTTAAAAGACAGGGTCTAGGGATTTAGGGGATTTCTTAGTTCATACTGGATTTGTTTGCATTTATTGAAATATTTTAAAATGAATTTTTGTGCATTGACAGTACATTTTTCAATATTTACTCATAAAATGAGGGACTGAAAAGACACACTAAATGACGTGGTTATTCTTACTTCAGATTTTTCACGTGGAGCACATAGCCTTTTGTCAGAGAGCCTTCTGTAGGCAAAGAGAGCTGTTGACCCATCGCTGAGGCCTACCTGATGTGTGCAGCAAATGGCAGCATGGGCACTCTCACCATGGGCAATGGTTACTGCTGAGGTCCGTCTTTGTCCTGTTGACATCGAGTAGTGGCTGTATGGTAGCAAAAGTGCTGGAGGAGTGAGGTGGAGGAGGGAGGCTCAGGGTGGCAAGGACTGCACAGTCCTGCTGGAAACAAGGAAGAAAACAAGGAGAAACACAAGAGAGGTCAGGCTGCAGACACAACGCCAGAGTAGCAGCTGTCTGTAGTGGTGGTGTTCCATTGACTGGTGCAATTTTTCTTATGGAAAAAAGTATAAACTTGAATATTTTTCACACAGCAGTTAATTAGCCAAGTGTTCTTCTCTTCCAGCTTTCAGTCAAAAGCTTCTGGAAGATGCACCTTTACTTCTGCTTTGTTTGTATCTCTTTCTGTTGTCTGTGAGTGAACAAATGTCACCCCTAGTCACTGTGGAAATTCCAGATTTTCAGAGTATTAATAGATATTTGTGGAATTTATATTTCCTGAGTGGGACCTAAGTTAAAAATTTAAGATTTTGAAAAACAAGGTCAAGGAAACTTGTCTACCTATTTGAATTTCAAATACTGATACTTAAGAGGGAAAGTTTGTAGGCAGTCTGCAGATGGAGAATGAGGCTTAGAAGGTGTTTGTTAAAGAGCTCAAAGAGTGTAAATTGGAAAAGAAATAAGCTTTTGCAAATAGTTTAAAAACTGAAGATGGAACTCATTTTGCCACAAATTGTTTCCATTGATAGGCACAACACAGGAGTCCTTCAGAAAGAAAATGAGTCAGATTCCACATTGAACAAATATTAAATCAGGTGCTGGGCCACAAAGTTAAAGATCATTGGGTTTATAAGAAGCAGAAAGGAAGAAGTTGATGCTAGTCACAAATGGCCACTAAAACCATTTGCAGTTCAGTGCAATTGATGTCGTCTTTGTCATAGGGAGAAGTGCTAGGCCAAAGCAAGGGGACAGTGGCAAGTGTGATACAGCGATGCTGCTTGTGCAGGTCATTGGAGGTAAACTCTTGTCACAGGAAAGAATGTCCAAATCCACTGTTTCTGAAGATAAATATTTTCTCCTGCTTGCACTCTACTGAAACAGAGGGATCTGGTGAAAAGAGGACTTGCAAAGCTGGAGTTTTCTCTCCTGTGCATGTATGCGTGTAAATTAATCTTACAAATATGAAACAAATATTTAGTGAAACTGTGTGGAGACCGGCAAGGAATACCTGGTTTCCTGAGTCAGACAATGAAAATGAAAGACAGTTTGAAATTCATTTTGCAATTTTAATTTGAACTTGGGTAAAGCTTTCACATCAGCGTGTTATGAAATATTCAGGAGAACCTTAGTATCTTCTTAACTTAATAAGTTCTTTTAATCAGTTCTTAACATATTTCAGTCACATTCCCCAGAACAAATGTTTTTCTTAGGTGTACTCAATGTATGTTTTCCCCATGATGATTTATTTGCACTTTGAAATCTCTCACTTCTTTCCAATTCAGCCTCATTACTAGCCTCCTAGTGTATAAAGTAGGGATTACTTTTAAAGGTTTTCAAAAGATTTTCTCTTGTTTCTATTACACTTGCTTATAATATCAGCATTGTCATCAGTTGTCCACATTGCCAGTGTGCTGAGAAGTGTTTAATACCAATCCATGAAGTGTATTTGAAGAAATGTCCAGTGAAATGAGCATTTTTAACATTTTCAGATTAAAATCTTATTTTTTTTTTTTCACCCTTAGTATATGCATCATGAATGAATCTGCCTCTAGCGGAAATGGTCAAGAGTTTGATGTATTTAGTGTTATGGACTGGAAGGATGGCATAGGTACTTTGCCAGGAAGTGACCTAAAGGTAAGATTTGTAATTTTTAATAATCAAAATATAAATTGTGAATGCCAAAGGAATGTATCTCACAAGCTGGTGTGTAGGTATCTGCTTCTGTGAATAAAACATGCAGCTCTGAGCTAAGAGACTGCAGCCTGTTAGCTTTTAGCTTTGGAGTCTCTTGATTCAGTTTCTGGTGCTGGCAAAGGCAACAGTCATCCCTGTAGGAAGGCATAAATTAACACTGCCTCACTATATAGACTGAAGTAATCAAATCAAATGCACAAGATGGAAGAAATCTCAAAATTTAAGTACAAAAATTCAGTCCGATTAGAGTATTACATTTCTGTCTCACTAAGAATCCCTGTACTTGTCACTGATTTTCATGGTCTCATATTCTTGGTTCTTTTTATTTCTAAAAATAGGGTTTTTTTCCTGTATTTTGCCATGGGGATGCCTAGCAAAATGAACAAAGTGAGTGCTTCTGAGGTTGGTGTAGTTTAGCAATTAGAATGGCATTAGGATAGCACTTTTAATTAAAGTTTTTGCACTGCGTGTATTTGCCCAAGTAAATTATAGCATCTTTATTTTCAAATTATTTGACATACTAGATTTTTTTTATCTGTTGTGTTCTACTTTGTCCTCAGAAGGTGTCCTGATCAGCATTAGCTAAAAATACAACTTTGGTATTAGAGACTTATTGCACTCTTTTGTGTTGACTACAATTGATATTTTCCTATAATTCCATTTAGGCAAACATTGATGAGGTTTTCTTGTAGTGTGCTTTTTGAATACAGCCTCACAAATTTATTAAAAAAAATATGTGTTTTTAAATAAACATTATATTCCATGGTGCCTAATGCAATTTCTTGTGTTGAAGAGTTAAAAATGTGTGAAATTCAGGTTACATGTGTTGCAGGTATTTTTGTTTTGTTTATGTTTTCGTTGTTTTTTAAAACACAGAATTGTGGAATAGAATCACAGGTTAATTTTATTTGGAACAGACCTCAGGCCTACCTTGTCTGACTGCTCACTCCTAGGAGGATCTACCTAGATCAGGCTACTCAGGGCCTTCTCCAGGACAGGTTTGACTGTCACTAGGGCTGGAGATTCCACCACCTCTGGGCAATCTGTTCCAGTATTTGACTGCCCGTATGGCATTTGTTTTTTTTTTTCTTTTACTGATATTTAATTGGAATTTTCTCTTTTGCAGCTTGTGCCTCTTGCCTGTTGTCCTTTTAGTATGTAAATCCAAGAGGAACCTGAAATTAATCCTTTTTATATCCTCCCATTAAATAATTGAAGACAGCAGTTAAATCTCTCTTTCTGTTCTTAAGACACAGCAGACAAGTTCTCTCAGCTTCTCCTTACGTGTCATCTGTTGCAGCCTCTGTTCTGGTGAACATCTGTGGGACTTGCTCCTGTATGTCAATGTCTTTCATGTACTGGACACAGCAGTCTATATCTGTTCTTGCCAGAACTGAGTAGAGGTGAATAATCAGGTGCCTCGACCTGAGGGTTACCCTTTTGCTAAAACAGCTCTGGATGCTTTTGGCCTTCATTGCTGCCATGATGTGTTGGCTGTCTTGTCTTCAGCTTGCCTTCTGGGACTCACAGGGCTTTTTCTGCAAAGCTGCTTTCACACAGCCAGCCTTGGGCTGTAGCATTGCACACAGCTATTCCATCCCAGGTGCAGGGCCTCTCATTTGTTTCCGTAGGACTTCATGAGGTCATTAGTCCATTCTTTCAACATGTAGAGGTTTTTCTGAGCAGCAACCCAGCCCTCCAGTGGATCAGCCACTCTCTCCAATTTGGTTGCCACCTGTACACTCATAGAAACCTTTTCTTGTTGCCTTTACTAGTTTGTTCTTTGGTTGAGCTTTCAGTTTCCTAATGCCATCGTTGTATGCTTGGGCAGTATGTCTATATACCTTCTGTATAATGTTTCCTCAGTGTTACCTTCTGACACTTCCTCGCTTTGCGTTTAAACTAAGTCAAAAGTTCCCAGTTCTTTCCTGCTGGCCTCCAGCCACGTTTGCTTAACTTCTTGCACATTGGCATGCGTCTTGTGGTGTAAAAAGATTGACCCTGGAGACAGCCAGTTCTCCTGGGCCCGCTTACCCTTTAGAGCTGTCTCCTATATGAACATGCCAAGCAGATCTGTGAGCCAGCCAGTATCTGCACTCTTGAAGTTCCATGCTGTTATTTCAGGGTTCATTTTCCTCACTTCAGACTTCACTGTCTCATGGTCGCTGCTGCTGTACTTGCTTTGTTCAGTTCTGTTTTCCCTCTGTTAAAAGAAACAAACCAGAAGCAAAGGTTGGCTCATTAATTAGTGGAAGAATAGGAAAGCTTTCATATGAAGCAAGGAAAAGAACGGGGAGATGTAGCTGAGCATAATTTCAAGAAATCATACAAAATTTTTCATTACATCCTGGAGGAAAGCCTGGGCTTTGTTTTAAGGTTGTTCTTATGGCCCACTGATCATTAGATGCAAACCAATATTTGATTTTTGAGCAGAGGTTCTTTCTTTGGTCCAGGCATTGGAGAAAACACTGTGAGAGGTGAGATGGTAATGTACACAGAATAATGAAAGATTGCTCTTCAGAGGGAACAGGCAGGTAGCTGTGTTTTTTTTTTTTTTTAATAACAGAAGAGCAAGGGGATACTCAAGGAAATTGAAGTGGAGCCATTCTAAAACTGACTGAAGGAAGAATATTTTCTAACAATGCAGAATTACCTTGAGGAGCTAAGTGGACCAGAGAACATCAAGACTTGGTGAAAGACTAGATATTTATGTAGATAACAAAACAGTTGGGGTTGTTAGAAAAGTAAGGATTTTAAGCTTTTGCGAGAATTGTAACAATTCATTTTTCAGGGTTGCTTCTAAGTAATGAAAGGGTGACTAATCCCAAGAAGCCATAAACGTGATAATAAAAAATACATTATGCTCTTTGTGGAATTCACAGAATAGAGTTGATTCAGATGGTTTACCCGAACTTTCTTGACAAAAGACTATTTTAATACTGTGCTCTGGACCTCAAGAAAATGGCCTTATGTAGCGGTTACTTCTTGTAAACTTGCATATGTCTTTCAGAAATTATAATAGCCTCATTCCGCTAAAGATATCAAACCATTGCCACGTATTTACACTGAAATACAATTGAAAAATCCGGTGGAAACACTGCAATAGCAGTGTGTACAAATCCAAAGATTGCATTTTTATAGATTGATAAAAGACTGGAGTGCTTGTATTTTATGTAATAAATAATATGCAATAGCAAGTCTACAGTGAATTATATATTGCTCATAGCTAGTATTTTTTTCTCTTTAAAAAATGTTGGGAAAAGTGTTGTAAGTTAAACATACATCAAAATATTGAAATACGACTTTTTAATATAAAGTTTGGGGTTTTGCCTACTTGAACTCCTTATTTTTAGCCATGTAAGTCATAGGGCATTTGCTTGTCTTTATTGCTTGCATGAGAAAGTTTTGTACTTCCTTACACATACAGACTTTCTAGGAAATCTCTTTTCTTGTGTATCATATTAATATCCAGCCTCATCAATATCAGGCAAGCGTAACTGAAGTAGCTGTAGTAAGAACAACCTTTATTTCCTCTGTGTTCTTTTAGTTCCTCTGTGAATGAAACCTGATAAAAACCATTTAAATAGTGTCAATGCTTGAAACATTTACAAATATTTTTTCTCAGTATTTTCTAGACTTTATGTTTAACTTTTCTTGTGATACAGAAGAACAACCAGATACAAATAATAACCCTTTTTTTCTTTTTGTTACACTCAAAATTGCATGGCCAGTTTCATGCTTACTAAACTTCGCTGAGACAGACTGCACCAGGGGGCAGTCAGTTCCTAGCTTACTGAAAATACGCGAGCTGCGACAGATGCCAGG
The DNA here is from genome assembly GCA_013396635.1 of Penelope pileata. Classification (NCBI taxonomy): domain Eukaryota; kingdom Metazoa; phylum Chordata; class Aves; order Galliformes; family Cracidae; genus Penelope; species Penelope pileata. The sequence continues at coordinate 816,237 of WBMW01005029.1, forward strand.
CCACTGTTCTCAGCCATCCTGTGGTCTCTTATGTCTTCATTTATTTTCAAATCAGTAAAATCCTAAAAAATGTTCTCTTCCTATGATATAGTGCAGTGTTAATTGTTAGATTTTTGTCACCCATAATTGGAGAAGGCTGTAGAAACACATTCTATAACAAATTTCCTTAAATCTCGTTAGTAAAAACAGGCTTAAAATAGTTAATATTTCTTGAACACTGCTCTGAGCATGCTGTATGACAAATAAGTAGTGAGTATTTGTGGAAAATGCTAGAAATGCAAATTATAAAGGAGAAAGAATTAAAAATTGTGCGCTATGATGCACTGAAGACTGAGAACAAAAATTTTAGCGTTGTATGTTAGGAGTTCTTTCAAGATGTGTAAATAAACCAGAAAACTTGAATTCCAGTAACGTTTAAAATAGTTTACAAATCACAGAATGCCTTCATGTGGCAGGTTAAGAATATATGCTCTTCTGAAAAATGTCAGTGCTTACCAGTTATTCTGCATGGTGTGAATGTGAAATACATTTTTTCTTGAAGTCTGCATGCCGAGTGCAGGCAGCGACGCCATCACTTCAAGATTTAAATGTGCTCATTAAATTGGAAAAGCTGTAATAATTTATAATTACTTCCTACCATAGTGACAGAAGTTTATGAAGTACTTCAGAATGAGTTTGCATTCCAGTGCTTGTGGTCTAAAACTGAAGCGTTATATGCTGCGTGGACAGAGTTTTGGTCATTGATTCCAACTTGCAAATTGTGATTGAACTGAAAAAAGAAATAAATTTGATGGTGAAGACAGTAACCTGTAGATAGAGCTGGGCAGCTGATCTCATAGAAAACTGGCTATAGCAGTAGAACGTGAACGCTGGAATAAACGTCAGCTACAGAATGGGGCTGGGTATTTCCAGCTGCGAGGTGAGGAAGGTGGCCGTGATTCAGAGTGGTGTGCTTCGGGCTGTCAGGTAGCAGCATGCATCTTTCCACCTACCTGTTCTGAAATCCATTCATGGTCGCTTGAGATAATTAACGTTTTGTAAACATGTTACTGTTTTCTCACATGATTATATGGTGGAAATAGCAGTTCAGGGCTTTCTTCGTGTAAAGCCAGCCCTGCTCTCCTGCAGTGGCATGGACTACACTTTGAATCAGAGGGGTCAGTTCTTCTTCAGGCTGCAGGTTTCTGCAGGAAACATCAGCTGCTGGGCACCAGCTGCTGCTGCCGGGAAGGCATTGCCTAAAAGAGGTGCTGGGTACCCTTCAGGGAGGCTGGGAAGGGGTGGTTCAGGGAGGAGAAAGCAAGGCAGAATAGACTTTCTGAGACCACGAGTCAGCCCCAGCAGATCTAGTGGCCTTTTGCCTCATGGAAATTATGTTCTTCTGTTGCAATCTAATGTAGTTAATTAGCCCATGCTGTGCTTCATTGCCATGGATTTTTGGTTAACACTGTGCAGTGTAATAAAAAGTGATTTTAACTTTGCCTTTGTGAAAAAGAAAGACCAGAAAGGAAGTTTCACTATTAAAATTGGTAAAACTCCAAAGTCAAGAAATGACAGAATTAAGTTTCCCTTGGATCTTTAATTGGGCTTCCTCATGTGTAGAGTCTTCACTTGTTAGATCGCATGCTATTTTACCACCAAATCTACTGCATTGAAGAAATAGAATTGAAACAGTTAATTAGCAAATAGTGATTTTCTACTGCATCATTTACTGTAGATGCTGCAGACTTGTAAATACCCAGGCTGAGGATTTCAGGAAGAAAGAGGAACAGTTTAGTGACTGGTGCAGGTGAATCCCACACAGGAAAGCTTGGTACTGCCCTTGCTAGTACCACAGCCTTCCTGTGCGGTGCTGCACAACTTGCTGAAACCAAAATTTTGGCAGGTAGCCATTCATTTTGTATTTGTCACTTGTTTGGGTTCCCTGGGAGATATTAGCGTCTGGCATTTAGAAATACTCTGGCTGAAATAATTCAGAGCCAGGGGTGCTCTATAGGTCAAGTTCTGGATCAATAAGCATGTTGGCAGACATGAGTATAAAAACACCCAACAGAGTCTTGACTTCTGACTCTGGCGTGGATTTATGTGTTACCTTAAGAAAGCCTCTTTAGTTGCAATTTCCTAGTCAAGTGGAGATAAGGCAGACTAAGTGTGCAGTGGGGAGCAATCACTGAGAAGCCCTCTGGCGCTGAGATAATTCTTGAGCAATCTGGAGGGAAAAATTGGAAGAGACTGAGGATGTCTAAGAGTAAAGTAGCTGAAGTTTGCTCCAGACAAGACTAAGGTCTGGGGAAGTGTCAGTCTCTCTTCCTAAAGGTATATGTTTGCTGATGGGGTATCTAGACTTTTAGTTGAGAAGTGATAATATTCCTATTATTACAAAGGGGGTGGAATTTGATGTTAAGCCTTTCAACTGTTGCCTGCTTGCGCCTGCCTGGATAGGAGAAAAACTTGGAATTTGGATACAAATTGTTACTACTTCCCTGTTACTTCTGGATTACCCTGCTGCAGTTTTACTGAAGCATCTTGAAATCAATTGAGGTTTGCTTGAAGTGCTTGACTTCCTTGCTGAGCGCATCATGCTGGAAGTGAGTGATTCCAGTGGTGGGGGTCTGGCCCTATCTGTTGATAGTGCTGTGGAGTTTAATCTCTGATAATTATCAGAGATGGTGTCCTTGCCCATAGCAGGGGGGTTGGAACAAGATGATCTCTAAGGTTCCTTCCAACCTAAACCATTCTATGATTCTATGATAATGATGGTTTAGGGAGCCCTGAAAATCATGGGATCCTTCTTGGCTTGTTTGTTTTTCGCCATGCTTGCCAGAGCTGGAGAGTGCAGGCTGGATCTGCCCTCATCTTTAAATGAGAGGAACAGCCAGATGCTGGGACTCATTTCCCTATCCTTCTGTATATGAAAGAACTTAAATTTTGTGTCCCCACAAGCTGCAGACGTCAAGTGCTTACTGAGGGCTTTGAAATGAGCTGGGAACAGAGTTCTCAGAGTGATGAAGAGCTAGTAAGAGGTATTCCTGTTTCCTTTTGTGAGAACAGAGGTTCTGTTTCAGGAGTTATTTTGCACTGCATTGTAACAGGAATTGTTAGAGCTTTTTTAGATACCTGCTTCTCATTATTTCAAGTTTGTTGTTTGTTTGCTTGTTTTTAAAGAAAATAAGCACTCATTCTACTTTCGAACAGTGGAGAGTAACCTCACTGGTTGAAGAAAGAGTATAAAAATACCCAACAGTTGCCTCATTTTCTGAATACTGTCCAGCCTGTGTCTGAGACAGGAGTTCTGTAGAAAAATCAGTACGTGATCATGCTTGTGAAATCTTTATCACACATATGTGCAGAGAAAAAGGTAATGGTTGAATGGACAAGTTCTGGCATTTGCTAACTTTTCAGCTTAAGTAATATTTAAAAAATAGTTTGGCGTACAGTGGGATGTGGTTGGACATACACTGTCTGTAGGTGATTCCTTGCTCTGAAGAGAGGGGGAGCTGTAAGTTGCCAGAAAGGCATCAGTTTGTATGAGCAGCCCCACTGCAATCACTGGGGATGTTCGTGATTACAATCAAGAATAATGATAACTATTTGCTAGGTAGAGATCTGAGTATAGTTATTGGCATTGTATGCCTGGAATCCCAGGAGCCCCAGTGCCCTCTTCACAGACTGCTGTATCACTCCATTACTTAAGTTCAATTATTTCATAGGCTTGATGAACATTTACTCAGTGTATTTTCATTTTGGATAATACAAATTTTGCAGGTTTCATCTGAGCTAGTCTACAGTCACACTGCTGTGTGATCAAGGTAAATTTTCTTCCTGAGGTTACGGTTGGAGTTCACTGACAATTGAATTTATTGCTATGAACTCTTCGTCCTAATCTTGCCCAGTAGATGGTACTGTTGGCCATGTTTTGTAATTTATTTTAAAGTTGTTCGTTGCATGCATTTTTTCCTTCTTTGTCTTCTGCACTTGACTTGCACTTCCTTTTTCTTCCTTTTTTTTTTCTGCCTACTCTCCTAAATAATATTTTTACCCTGTAGAAAACAGTAGTAGCTTTTATTCTGATTCAATCTCTGTGAGTACTGATGACATATTGTTCACTCCTAAAAGGGCAGAAGTAACAGTAGGTTGAAATAGTCTGATCTCTGTTCCTCTGAATTAGACACATACAACAGCAAGGAAATAATTTAGAACCAAATGTGTATATTTCTTCCCAATAGGTTTGATTTTCTAAGAATTGATTGCAATATGGTAGATTGTTCTCATTCTTTAAAAATTTATTTGTATTTCATGTTGAGTGATGGATATACTGAGAATTTTTATGAAATGCAGTATAGGATAACTAAAAGCCCTTTTAGCATATAATTCCCCTAAATAAAGCTACAGAATGCCTCCCAGTGTGCATGATTAAACAGAGAACTTTTATTAGAAATAAAAAGGTCCTAAAGCCACTGGAGAAGGGACAGAGGCAGCCTACCTGTGAACCTGTGTAGTCAGGTTCTAGTTCCCTTTCACTGAGAAAATGTGAATTTCTACAGTTAAGCACAGCACATGGTGGACGAGGCCAATCAAGAGGCTGGAGTACCATTTTTACAAGAAGAATAGAAGCAGCTTGTGTTTAGCCTAGTAAAATGAAGCCTAGGGGTGCGTAATTCCTTGCTTCAGAGAGAAAGTTTTGAAAAAACAAAGGACTGTTAATAAATGCAAACAGAAAGTTAGAAGAAAGCTTTTCAAGAAAGATTTTTTTGGTTTCTTTTTTTTTTAGAAAGAGCATTCAGAAAATGAGATTTCAGTAGAATTTACAAAAAATCTGGCCACTTCTGCTTTGCAGTTGAAGTGTTTATGAAATACTTTGTCTGGAACAATTACCTGCAGAAAACAAAGGTTTTGTTGCAGTTACTTATGATCCCTTCTCCAGTCCTGTGTAAATTTTAATGCAATTTAAATTTTTTAAAAAATTCTTTATAGTTAGTGATTTTGAACCCTGTAGATAAAAGTTGACATGTGACAGTCAGAAATGGTTTAGAAAGTATTTGTAGTGTCTGATCATTGTGTATTTAAACCTTGATTTCCCTCAATGTATTCTTTATTTGTTGAATGGAAATTAAAATGTTCCCTGGGGTTAAATTGACACTCATATGAGCTGAAGTGCTGGTATATCAGGAAATCAGTTTTGGAGGATGTGAAAATGTATCAGCGTTAAGTAGAAGTAATCTGTAGTAATGTTTAGATGGAAGTTACTGTTTAATTTTCTTTTGATCCTGTAGCAGTGGAAAACACTAAACAGGTCAGTTCAGTAAGTTCTGTGTTGTATACTTAATCACTAACAAGTGGACTCATTCTGCCAACTCAGTTTATGATACATGTTAAAGGAAAAGAGCTGCAGGAAGTTTAAAATGTCTATCCTTGCCTTTGTGGCTCACCTGTAGGAAGTAAAATTTTCAATCTAATTGGTACATTTATTTGTATTTGTTTTACTGTAGGTTTGCTCATGAAAACTCTTTAGATTTCTTCCTCTTCTTTTCTGTCTTGTCTTTAAAGACTGTTGCCTCCACTGGATGGAACAGAGGATTGATTGTCTTGTTAGGGGGTTACTTAACATTTGCAAACCGGCATTTGGCAAAAGACAAGTGGATTAAATTCATACCCAACAATCTTTGTAATTTATTCTCTTTTAAACATTGAAGTGACAAAAATTAGGCTTCTCTATGAGATTATTTTGAAAGTACTTGATAATGGCCTGACTTTGTTTCTGTCCATTTTACTTTAATGTTTTCCATCCATATTTGCTTTAATGAAAACAGGTTTAAGGAAAATCCCTTCATCCAATGCAAATGTATATATTTACTTAAGGAATTTTGTGATTAAGAAACACATTTCTTCTTCTCACAAAGCCCCTCGGAGTTTAGGTCTGTGTCACCTGCTTGGACCTTCATATTGTCAAGACAACTGGAGAAACAGATGAAGATTATAGGAAGTATGCTCTTGGTATATTTTAGTTTGGTCGGCTACTTTACAGGTGGAAGAGACTTGAATTTTTTCATGGACACAAATCACCATTAATCTAAATCCCTTTCTGTCATCCTTCAGTAGTAGATACTGGTTGGCACATTGTTCTGGCAGCTCTTATTCTGTGAGGGCTTCATGCGGCATATTGTTCTGCACATCTGTCTGTCCTGTTTTTAAGTAATTAACCTCTGTCACAAGTTTTCCATTTCTGTTCTTCCTTGACTAAAACCAGAGCATGACTTGCCAGATCCGAGGCATTTTTCTGGTCAGCTTTTGAGAGCTCGCTGTGTAGAGTCATGCTGAAGTTGTAGTTTGGGAAACAGCAAGCAAAAGCAGTCCTGTCTGCTATGAGTTCATGGCTAAACACCTGTAGGAGTTGAGCGGGAGGCCTCTGACATCCACAGAGGCAAGGCTGTGATCAAAAGTAGGATTGCAGGAGCCAGACCTGGCCCACTGGCCTACAAGCGGTGTCGCACTGTCCTGCGCACTGATACAGGACACAACAGCTGTGCTCTGTCGCTGAGCCCAGTTTAGTATGATGGCCTGGCTGTTAGGCTGTTTCTGCTGTGAATATGCTCAAGTAAAAGGATATCCAGGAGCAGCCTCCTCTGCAGGCATCTATCTGTCTTCAGCTGTTTGAAACATGTCAGTCAGCCTCCCAAAGTCCAAAGGTCGGGCTGGTGTCAGAGTGACAAAGGTGACGGATGTCCGTGTGTACCACGGGGGGGGTCTGAGTGGAGAAGCAACACGTGTGTGATCTAATGGCTTAACACAAATCAGGCAGTGCAGAAAAACTGCAGGTATTAAGTGGACTCTTCAGAAACACCTTTAGTGTGTGTATGTAGTAGCTGATGTTGTGTAAAGGTGTGGTGGTTTGCATAAGTCTGTCACTCACCTCAGTGTGGTCTGTCAGCTGCTGTGCACAGCATTCGGGTCTGTACCCACATCTTCCCACTGAGCCAGCTGGTGCAGAACTGTGGCTCATAGAAATAATGCAGATTTTGCCTCTAATATCCACCAATTTGTAAGGCAGTAGACAAAGCATAAATGCCAAAAATTAACTTATAGCGAAAGTAGGAACCACATGGGGTGCAGGAGTCAGCTGTGAGACACAGGGGTCCTCTTCCAAGCAGTAACTCTACTTCTCTTCATTGGGGAAGCATAAGTGTCCACAAACTTGAGCGGACCTTGAGTGGCCTTTCAAAGCTGAACTCCTGGTCGTTCAGTCTAGATGGATTTATTGACGGCTTGTCCACAGTTGTGTTTCAGGCCTCAGAAGTCATATAACTGTGTAAGGTCCTCCTCTTCTTCCTTTTCCTCCCCTTAGCTTATTATTTCTTAGCTGCTAGTTTTTGTAGGACTTGGTGTCTTTGTGAATGCTGGTACTGCGGGGACTGCAGTAGTGAAAGCACACTGCTAGGGCATGTAAGTCATGAAGCTGACACAGTATTTCAGTCAGAACTGCTTGCTTTTGGTACCAGCCCACAACGGGGCCCAGAGTAAATGAACGTGGTTCACCCTAGACTCTCCTGAGGCACAGAAAGGACCCTCCTGAGGTACAGTGCAGGGCAATTTTTCCCCTTCTTATTTACTCAATGTAAAATTGCCTAGTTAGAGATACAGAAATATGCTTTATGCTACTGCCCTGAAGAAGTATTCCAGCAGGTGGTACAGGGGAGCTATGAAAGGCTCTCTCGGACCTAATTTTTCCTGTTGATGTCCTTTGATCACAGCACCTCACTGCCAGAGACCTTTGATAAAGCTCAAATAGTTACACCCCCTTTGCTATTTAAAGTAGGCTGTCACAGACAAAATACTGCCTTTAGTTCAACCCATACACCCAGCTGGGCCTGGAAACCAAGTAGTGGCTGGGAAGCTGGAGGTTTATTTTCATCTGGTAGCACAGTAATTATTACGGCATTTGGAAGGCGCTTTTCTGCTGGCGGCAGGATGGTATAACTCACAGTGATGCTGTGTAAGCACAGCATGTGGGATATTGTTGAGCCTTGCTTCTGGCTGACAGTAATATCACATTCAGCGTGTAATTAAACAGTTCATAAACTGCTTTAAGATGTTTGTTTATGGACACTTTACAGCAGAGAAGTATGGTGTTTTGCAGGATGCTGAAATTTTTGTGCTCTGTGAAGCATTTGTATTTGATGTTCATTTCCTTTTCTTTGACAAAAACACTCAGTGACCAGAGTGCATGATTTTCATGGCAATAAAAGGCGTATAGCTAGGTGATTTTCTTGTGAATTTCTGTTACTGATTTTTGTATTTCTGTGTTTTAGCTAGATATCAAACTATGTGTGGATGCATCTGTATCAATATTTTAGTAAATTGAAATTTTAGATCACAAAACGTGTTTGTGCTTTGCTTTGTAGGACCAACGCTTCTTTACTAGGGGATAAGCAAAAGCACTTAGAAATTGGGTAATATGGTGAGGATATTGTGTCAAGACTCTAGGTGAATAGAAGACTATGATGTAAGAAAGCATTAGTAAATTTTTGCTGTACTTTATGCCACTTGTTTTGTTTTACCAGTTTAGAGTGAACGAATTTGGAGCCCTGGAGGTGATTACAGATGAAACTGAGACGGAAAGTGTTAAAAAAGCCACTGCTACCACAACCTGGATGGTTCCAACTGCTCAAGAAGGTCAGCTAAGAGGTCATTGAAGTTTTCTGTAGTAGATTGTATAATATAGTTTTTCTAAAAGATTGCCCCCCCAAAGGAAAATAAAAAACTTATTTGCTTAAAGCACAAAGTATCTCTGATGATCTTACCTGTTTCTTAGAGTGTGAATAATTATGAAAATAAATGAATTTTAAGTTAAAAGGAAAAAAATCTACTTTTAAACATCTGAAGTTGAATTATGGCCATATTTTTCTCTTACAGTAATTTTTTCTAAATTTAGAATAAATATTTTTCCATTGTGTTCTATTTAATTTCAAAAGTAGTCAACTTCTTACTCTAAATTGTTCAGAATTTTTTTGATGTTATTTTTATTAAGCTGGTTTTCCAGACAGCTCACAGACTTTACTAACCTCCTACAGTTCATTTCTGTCTGTAAACAGCCTTCATATAATACTGGTTGCTACTCAACTGCTCCCACCTATCTCAATGTATGTCTCTGTACTGTTGCCTTGCTCCCGCTGACTATTCTTTATCACAATATTAAAATTAGCATGCAATAACCATTTACTTTTATCATGAGTGGTAACATTGTAATAGTTTTGTAGTATCTGTCTACAACATAAGGTGCTAAATGGTATACTGCATGTCTTTGATTTAAAGTATTGATGTAAGAAAATACCTGGGGAAGTTGGTTTACGTGGTTAAAAATTTTGAAAATTTTGGTACAATGATGGAATAGCATGAAAGACAGTATCATGGCTGTTTTTGTGATTACTTACATCTAAGTTTAAATATATATGTATATCAGTTTTCTTTCTGAATATGCATTCTATAAGTTGAGAAACAGGATTTGAAATTCCAGTGTAATAATCATCAGTAACCTTTCACAAAACAGGATAGGCGAAGTCAATCAAAGTTTTTCTTTGCTGTTGCCCCATTGTGGTATGAATTCTATGAATAATTGAAATATTTATAACAGTGCGAAAGTAGTTTGGGCCTCAGCCATAAGGACTAAAGCTTCAGACCACAACTACTTTTGGTCTGTGGTTTTTTAAGTCAGCCATAATTTCTCAAACATTCAAGCTTCAAATCTGTGATGAGAGTGACACCAATGTGATAGTGCAGTAGCACAGCAGTTTCTGTACATTGTAGGGGAGTTGGACTAGATGACCTTTAAAGGTCCCTTCCAACTCTAAGGATTCTATGATTCTATGATTCGCTCTTTAGACTGAGAGATCACAACTGCCTGCAATAAAACACACAACTTCATCCCCTACAGTCTGGTAAACTGGTTTGCTACTGATTTAAAGTGTGTTTATGGGCACGTAAACATATTAAGCAATCATCACAAATATCTTACACAATCTTTGATTATTTTTTTTTCTCCCTAAAGATATAATACTGCTAAAATTTTCAATTATGAGAGGAAATGGTTGGTTTGAACTGCTAATGACGCTGGAGTGTAAATATATCACATAAATAATGTATTATTCTAGTGGAGATAGTCTGCACAGGAGAGTTCATTTGACTCCATTTTTAAAGACAGTTCAGAGCTCAAGCAAAAGAAATAGTGAATTGAATTTTGCCTTTTGGGAGTTCAAAGTCAACAATCTGCTTTAGGAACTGGAGAAATTTAGTGCTGCGTACTTTCCTCTGAGCAAACGAAACAGCATCCTCTCCTAGGCTACACACTTCCTGTGGGGAAATCATAGGAGAAATCAGTAACTCAGTATTAAAAATCTATTTGTTACAAATTAATTGGTTTTATTTTTTTATTTCTGGTAGACCACAGGGGAGCTGAACAATAGCTGCTGCAGTGGAAGACTGCAGAATGTAGTCAGTGATTTATTTCCAGAAGTTATTAACTATTAAAAAGTAACTTCTCCCTAGATGACCCTACATGTCAAAAATGATGCATGTCAGCAGGACACGAGGTGGTGAACTCTGTGCAGCAACAGCTCTCTGGATAGTCAGCACAGTGCCTATCACAAAATTCACTCTTTCCATGAGTAGCAACTTCAGGCAGTGTCAGTGTGCCAATGATGACAGAAGCATGAAATCAGTAGATTCTTACTGGTGTTGCAATATGAAAATTCAAGTTACTTGTTAGGAATAGACCCCATACAGACACTAATTCTCAGTTCTTTGTTCTAACAAAAGTGGCATGACTTCAATTTTCTGTTTGCTTGCAAGGCCTGCTTAAGGATCCTTGGAAATGTATCACCTCTACCTAAGTGAAGTTACTTTTTTCATTGTGCAGCCTTTTCAGAAAAGACAGGGATCCCCACAAAGTTGAAGGAAACTGCAAAAATGGATGGACTTGTTTTCTGTGAAAACTGTTATCACTATGGTACCATAGAAGAATTTGTTCCTGAAGGGAAATTTTGCAGCCAGAAATGTGCCCAGCAAGTAAAAAACAAGTAGGTACTATTATAAAGCATAGGAACAAAGAATTTGGCATAAATGCAGCATGAGATACAAGTGGTGGGATAAAACAGTAATGATGGGGCAGCCATGTTTTGGTGAGTCTCCAGCAGTTTATAATGTTATTTCACTGTTTTTAAACTCAACACGTTATGAAACATTTGCTTTTTGTCTAACGCTGATGCTGAAGGCAGTCTTTTTTGCTCAGAGAGTGCTGTGTTCTGCTGTCAGATGCAAACAGCGATACAGTCTATTGGATGTATGAATCAGTGTCAAACTCCCACCCTGTTTCATAATCACTGGAATTAAGATAATCAGTAATGAGATGGTGTGGTAAGTTAATTGTAATTAAATTCAAGAGCTGTATTATAGATGACAGTGAGTGAAAACATGAACATACTGTGGTTTCTCAGTTCCTTTTCTTTCAGCTAGTGCAGTTCATCTCATCATAAATGAAGACTTGTGTTAGTAGGTCCATTCTGTGTTGCAATCTGCATTATGGCCATTTTTAACATCTATGGTTTTGTGTATTTTCCTCATTTTTAGTTAATTGCTTCAATGTTTTCTGTTCTGATTCCTTGTTTAGCAATTTGTTTGATCACATACCAGCTTTCTCCAATTGGATTTGTCAGTCTTAAGAATTACTTTTTCTTTCCTTTCTGTAAACTGCTTTTCAGTCCTAAACATTTCACAGTTTGCCTCTCTGCAAGATTTGATGATACATGAAAAAAGATTCACTGTTTAAAACACACAGAATCCGTTCAGTGCAGGCTTACAGCTATCCCTTTGCAGTTGCTCTTGTCTTTCAGCCTTATTTTTTGACGGATGTAGTTTTCAGTAGTTTTTCTAAGAAAATATTTTGCCTACAAACACTTGATGATTTACTTACATTTTACTTGTGTTATGAATATGAGAAGTGAAATAATATTGTCTGTATTATTGTGTTGCTCCAGTAATAGAGAACCAAAGGAGGAAAAGCCCAACATGGAATGCAATGGGGATGATGAATCCAAAGGCATTCGGAAAAGAAAAGCAAAATTACCTCTCAAAGAAGAGTCCAGGGATAATGGAGAGAAGAAAGAGAATCCTGATGAAACTGTTAGTATGCATCATAAACACATTCTTGCAAACATTTTAGTGGGAATTTTGCCTTATATTGCAGTGTCAGTTACTTCATCACTCTGCAAAGAGAAGCTACTTCATCGCTCTGACAAAGCCACAATAAGTTGGTTCACTTACCGGTTTAATTATGCCTTATCGGCAAATACTAATTGTAGACAACTAACAGATAGAAATTGCTTTTTTTGCTTTTCCCTCTTTTTTTTTAAGAACAGAACGAAAGGAATGTAAAGGAAAAGTGATGCTAACCTGGATTTGTTATGACTTTAGTATAGAAAAACAAGACTGTATTTTCCAATGCCTGTTACTTTGCCACTCTGCACATGAATAAACAATTATAGACGAATAATTTATTTTTAAAAAAGGTTCTGTTACAGTTAAAGAGAGTGTACTTTTGATTTTTTTAATGTAATTTGCCTAAGAAAAGCGTAGCCAAAGATCAGCATTGTTTTTTATCCTTTCAGTTAGCAGGGCTTTCTTTGATTCAGGAGGCAGTGCATGCAAATTGTCTCATTTTGGTGTTCCAGCTTATGGTTAGCAATGATTACCATAGTCTCTGTGGATAATAATAAAGATATAAAAACACATTGAAGGAAACAATGTATCTAGGTCCAGCAGTGATTGTGTTTACAGAGATGAGTAATCTAAACTGCAGAGCTTTCTGCGTACTGTGTTCCTGAGCACTGTGTTCAGTTTTGGGCCCCTCACTACAGAAAAGACATTGAAGTGCTGGAGAGTGTCCAGAGAAGGGCAACAAAGCCGGTGAGAGGTTTGGAGCACAAGTCTTATGAGGAGCGGCTGAGGGAGCTGGGATTGTTCAGTCTGGAGAAGAGGAGGCTCACAGGAGACCTTATTGCTCTCTGCAGCTGCCTGAAAGGAGGTTGTGGTGAGGTGGAGGTTGGCCTCACCACCCAGGTGGCGGTGATAGGACGAGAAGGAATGACTTCAAGTAGTGCCAGTGGAGGTTCAGGTTGGATATTAGGAAAAATTCTTCTCAGAAAGAGAGGGAATGCATTGGAACGGGCTGCCCAGGGAGGTGGTGGAGTCACTGTCCCTGGAGGTCCTCAAGAAATTTGGAGATGTGGCACTGAGGGACATGGTTTAGTGGGCATGGTGGTGATGGTTTCGCAGTTGGAGTAGATGATCTTAGAGTTCTTTTCCAACTTTAATGATTGTATGATTCCTCACTACAAGAAAATTAATGTGTCGCTTGCTGTCCTTGCCCTGCTTGTTCTGTAGTAGGCTTTTGGCAGATTCTGGCTTGTGATGACAGTTGCTACTTAAAACTATTTGCTGGAACTTAGGAGAAACATTTCATCTGTACTTGAAATATCTTTGCTGGAGCCCTGCACAGTTACATAGTTTTTTGAGCGAGAAGGAGCAGCATGCACAATGTTAACAGCTTTGTTATTTTTAACAGTGAGTGGTTTCGACAGTAGGTGTTTTTGCCCACTAAAAACCTCAAGGTCGCTTCTAGTTTACACGTGTGTTGTTTTGTGCCTGTTGGAGGACATACATGCAAAATCTCTTACCGTGCCGGCTGGATGTGGGATATTTCCTGAAGGAGTGAAAGTAAAAATGAAAAATGGCCTGGGATTTGGTTTTGTTTTATATTGCAGTGTACTTCGGGGCACCTTCTGTTTTTCCCTTTTGAGATTACTGTTCATATGAGAACAAGAAGTCACAGCATCTTCCTATAATGTTTGTTTTCCTCAGTAGCTGTGGCGTTACTGGGAGGAGCACTGTTTTGAGGGAGAGGAGGAGAGCACTGCATGTGCAGAATTGTAAAAAGGCAGAAAACACTACAGGTGCCAGAAGGGGTCCATGGCTGTTTGTATAACAGTGTTTTAGAGAAAAATTTGGGGACAGCTTCTTTGCTGCTGTGTGTCTGCCCTCCCAGATGAGTACTTACTTTGTTCATCTGCTCAGATGCTAAGGAAACTGTTACTACACAATGAAATAAATAAAAAGGATCACTGACATTTAATGTTTAGGCAAGCAACTATACATTTGAAAAAAGCAGAATAAAGTAATGAGAGATTTTCCTTTAAGTAATTTTGGAAGCATGAACATATGAAAAGAACAGCAATTTTATCTCCAGCTCATTCAGCCCTGCTGAAGGCTTGGTGATCTGGCCCTGGCTTAGACAAGACAGGCTGGCTGAGAGCCAGGTTCTGGGAATGTTCTGTCTGTCATTTCCACCCTGTTTGCTGTGATTTGTCACTGGTTGCTTGCTTTGTTTTTGTTAGACGTCTACAGGCTTGTTTGAGATAGTGGAGAGCTATGTGGAGGCCATTTAAATGAAGTTAACGTTAAACCTTGCATATCTATGGGACTTCTGAACTGATGGGATTATTGTACTCTTTTAATTTAGGAGGACAAACCTGAAGGAAGAATCTTGAGAGTCTCACAGAGAGCCAGGAGAAAAAGAAAAGGGGAAATAACAGTTTTGAAACAAAGTAAGTTAAATTATGAAGCAAAATCTCAAGTATCACTTATCTGTGTGATATCCATCTCTTACTGTGAATTGCCAGCCTTGTTTCACTGAATTTTTATTCACTATTGAGTACATCTTTGGCCATCTGTAAAAAGACTGTGCCAGTGCTATTTATAGTAATTAAGTTGTAAGGATTGAAGAACTGAGATAACCAAGAGAAAACTTTTGGGAAAAAAACATCACTTAGAGATTGATAGTCTTTTACAAAGAGCCAGTTTATATATGCCTGACAGTGTGGAGAGTCATGTAGTAAGCATAAGTGTAACTGATGCACATTTTAGATTTGTTTTCATCCCTCTAAAGACTGTCAGTATTAAAGGGAATCAGGCCCATTGAATTCTATGATGTTGAAAGACGTGTATTAAGCAGAAGTGAAAGTTTCCTTTTGTTTCCTTGGGGATCAATTTTGTTTCTATGGTATGGCTGGAAATAGACACATTTGTGGAACTGTTTAGGAATAATTGCTATAATCAGTCCAGAGGGAAATATACCACATGAAGCAGCATAATAAAACATATTTTAAATGAGCACTGTTTTTTCAGGCTGTTCATATGATATATACTTTTCGGAAGATTCAGAAAATCAGCATGAAACAGAAAGCTACATCTTGCCCTCCAGGGTGTTTCTTTGGGTAGACCGGGAGCCATTACCAGAAGTTGCCTTCAGCACAGAGCTCCAAGTAGCTTTGCTACAAGCTAGGTAGATGATACACTGATTGACGATGGAACATGTAAAAGTTATAGAAGATTCCCCTCCTGAGTTGAAATTACTCCTGAAACATCAATATCATTTCTGCAGTTGTATCCAAAGCTGAGACTGTATGAAGTATGTGAGATACAAGCACAAAGCTGATGCTCTATGGAAATCACTGCTGTCCGCTGACAGAATGATTTGTATAGATTTCTCTGTTAGGGGAAATGTCAGCTCAGAACATGAACTGTGGTTTTAATGGAACAATGTATCACCAAGCATATAACATCGCCAAGCATATAACTGTGTATTATTGTGCCAAGCAACACATCTCTGAAATACAAGAACAGATAACAACTGGGTAAATCACAAATAAAATGAATGGGCTTTAATAGCATTGAGCGTTGCTGTGGTTCTGAAATTTGTTATTTTTTGCTTGAATTATGGGCCTTCTTTAGGAAAGTTTGGCATCACTGTTGTTACGGTTCACATTTTAATTATAAAAACACTTAGCCAGAGTGTTATTTAAGAGGCTTATTTCTCTTGTGAGTGACCTGCAGTCAGGATCAGGCCAGAATCATGCTGTGAACTGCGAGGAATCGTCCTGCTGCAATGAGCTTATGGTCTGAAATGCTAAGCTACATGCACAGAGGAGGCATTTTAGGCAATGATCAGAGTGGAGGTGTATGAAAATAGATACATAGCCAGCCTCATAAACCATCTGTTTTTGGAGTTCCTAGCTTTTACTAGTGCAGTTAGTGCCTTATTTTCAAGGCCTAAAAGCTGTTACTCACTACTGTTTCCTTGAGATTATAGATTCATAAAATCATACGAGATGAACTATAACCAATATTGCATATGCAACTGTATGCAAGTGTTCATACTTTATAGTTTCTTTTTTATGCTAATGAAAGAATGGGGGGAAAAAACATTGATGATGGTTGTAATAGTTTGCAAAAACTATTGTTAAATCACTGCCTTTCTACCTAAAAACATCAAACTGCAAAGTGATGAATACTGTCATAGAATAAAGTATTTCAACTAAGATTAAAAACCAGAAAACTTATCATGACTGCTATCCAATTGAAAATGCTTTCCTGAATTGGAATTTTCTTTTTCTGAAGAAATTTTTAAAAATATGGACCTATTTTATATGATGTGAGCTGATCTTCTTAAGTGTGTTTGCAAATTGTACATCTTAATGCTTTTTTAGGAGCAATGGGAGAAAAGAGACAGAGGGCAAGATTACATAACTTGTTCACATCACTTGAAATAGCTTTTTCTTGTTACTAATCAAGATTTGAACTGATGGAAGTGATTCTGTAAAATCTTCGTGTCCCTGATGCCATTAAACCTACACAACTACTGTTTTCTTGGGTTAAATCCTGAGAAACACCATGAATGGATTTAATAAAATGTAGATTTGAGATAGATATAATACAAACTTCAAAATGTTTATTGTGTTTTCTTGAGAAATTAACAGAATTCTATTGCTGTTCTATCCTTCTTTACAGCAGTACCCTCTAAAGGAAAGCAGGCATGGTGTTGGGCTTCCTATCTGGAGGAAGAAAAGGCTATTGCAGTACCTAGTAAGCTTTTTAAAGAGGTATGGCCTTCTGAAGTTTAAATCAATCAACCACCTAAGATCAGGCAATCTCTAGGGAAATTAATTGTAGTAAAACCAAAAATTTTAAAATGTTACACTTCTCTAGAGGTAAACTTGTGTGATTAAGGTAGTGCATAAGCAATCATCAAAATATTCAAAGTAGGTGTAGAATTAGTTATCTTTCTCTGCTTTTTAAAAGAAATGTGAGGTCTTAGTTGAATGCTGTCAGCTGAGACCATAGAAAACAGCTTTTTCTAAAATCTGCAAGTTCCAGCCTTTCCTTCCAATTTCTGAGGCTAAAAATCTGATATGTATCCTCATTTTTCCATGCCATATTGTCCTTTTTAAATCCATGTAGAAAGGTGGTGCAAAGGCCATCTTTCAGCTTGTTGCTTTGATTATATTACCTGTCTTTTTGCAGCTCTTGCTGATGTTTTTTTTTTATTATTATTACATCTGATACTAGTTTGCTCGTTCCCATTTTTCCTGTCATCTGATTGGGTGTCACATCACCACCTCTTGCTTGTCCTTTGCCTGCTATGATAGTCTTTGTCATTTATCATTTCAGTGGTTTCGCTTGTGTTGTCTTCTGCTTGGATGAGAGCTCTGTATGCAAATCAACAATGCTTTCATGCTGTTCTCTTTCGCAAAAGCTGGGAAAACACACAAACATGTCTCAGCTGCTATGCTTCTGCAATGTAAAATTCTAACAGTTAATGATACTACTTTTTGGTAGTTCTGTCCTTACCTTGGAGTCTGTTTCTTGCATCCATGTGTTTTTGTTTGCTTTATACTTCAACTATTAAAGCTTTCATGCACAGGGATTAGCTTTTCAGCTTACATGTGTGTGTGGTGCTGACCTTTAATTGGTTCTTCTAGACCTTACTAAGATACAAAATTAATTAAAAACATGAAGAACTAAGATTGCAATGTAGGGAATCCAAAAATTTGTAAGTGCAAGAAGGACAGTTACCTGACCATTGTTTGTTGAATCCACCTGTGCTGATTTTTCCACTGGTTGAAAAATTGACAAAAAAAAAATCCTTATAAGTAGTATCTCTGTCTGAAGTGTAGATTTAAAAAGTCTTGCTCTGCCTGTCTGAAGTTCCATGAAATGCTGCTGTTGCAGCGCACAGGCATGTACCAGCCTTTCTGGGCACTGCACAGTGATAAAGTCTTGAGTGACATGGTGATGTACTGTTTCTTTTCTTTTTCCTCACAGAGTACCTTCCTCATTCAGTGCATCTTACTCAATATTTTCTTTTAGAGTCTTTATCCCCTGGGTAACTCCAGGTTTTTGTTTAGTGTACAGCATTCTTAAAACGTGTAGCAGAGAGAAGATTCTTAATACTGATCGGAAGTGGCCAGGTAACATTACTCCATTTTACAGGTGGACAAGCAAACCACAAGAATAGTTATGCTAAAACAAAAACAGATCAACAAACAAAAGTAACCCAATATCAATTTTGAATCGTTTTCTGTTTCTTTTTTGGGTATTACTGTTTGTTGTTTGATTGTTTTTTCCCTGGTTCAGAAGCAGTAGTTTTCAACAGATTTTCTTTGTTCTTTTTGTTAGGAATGGTTAGGATAACGTAGAAACCTTGCGACTGCTCATTACTTAAATCTTAGGCTCATTTCTAGTCTGTGACTGACAAGATCTTATTGTACTGGGAAAAGGAAATTACTGACCCTTGAGTTTTGTTTTTCTTCAATCACCAGCTCCCCTGACACAGTCTATTTTTTTGTCTATGTCCTTGCACCATACAAAAACATTTCTAATCCTTAGTCTGTCATCTGCTCATTTGCTGACTCCTTTTACCTTTACTCTTTTATTCTTGCTCTCCTTAACAATGTATCTTTAAGTGTTTGTTACAAAGATAAGGTGTGATAACTAAGTTTGTTACTGGCTTCAGCTCCAGTGATGTATGATACAAGAATAATGAACAAAAATGAATTAAATAGTATTGAAGTTATTAGTCTTCTCAATGTCGCTTGTTATTCTGCTGTAACACAAAGAATGTGTTGCCTTAGAAAAGTTTTCAATTTGACAACGGAGATTTAAAACTTTGACAAGTTTTAAATTCGACAATGACATAACTCATGTCTCATATTCCAGGAAATAGCTTTGTTATATTTGCCTAATTTTTGTCATATTATTTATAGAATTTGAAGTTTACAATGTTTATTATAATGATGAAAGAATAAACAGATCTGTGAGTTTCTAATCATTTCTTTTCTTTGTACTTGCTTTTGCAAAATCTCAGTTACCTTTTTGGATGCTATTCCTCAGTATATTGATATTTCCAGCATTTTATTTTTACACTAAAATATTTTATTGTGATATAGACAGTAGTAACTACAAGGCTGTGCACCAAGATGGGCTTGGAAAATTTCAGTTTATTGATTTAAAAAAAGATACTCTGTTTTTACTTTCATCTTGAGGAAGTGTCCAGGATTACTCATAATGTAACTTCGTTAAACTTTCATTGATGAGAAAAACCTGA
Organism: Penelope pileata; assembly: GCA_013396635.1. Lineage (NCBI taxonomy): Eukaryota > Metazoa > Chordata > Aves > Galliformes > Cracidae > Penelope > Penelope pileata. The sequence continues at coordinate 835,726 of WBMW01005029.1, forward strand.
AGTAAGGCGCCATTAAGATGAACTAACTCTTCAAATCCATGTACTGCAGTCATCCGCTCTGATCTCTTAAACTGAGCTCTACAAATTCTAACCTGTTTATAGGCAGAGTCTTAGAGCCATGCTTATGCATCTGTTAGCTGATTTCAACTGGTCTATTTCTCCATTTCCCTTCCCCTTGGCTGTGTATTCCTGCCCCAGTGCCATGTACTGCATTTTTTTCTCCTGGACTTATTATTCAGATGAGTTGCAGCCAGAGCCATCAAAGAGAGGGTTGCCTTCCTTTCAAGCAGAGACCGACAGAGGTCTCAGATTTCATTGACTGCAAAGGTACTATAGATGGCTGGATAGCATGTGTAACTTCTAGATGGCATAAGTTAGGTAAAACAAATCCTCTCTTTGTGTTTCCCTGCATTCATTGCCCAGAATAGTTTTGGATATTCTGGCACAAGAATGTTCAGTGTTTTTATTCCCTCTCTTCTTCCTCTATATTTCTTCTTTCCCTTCTAAACATTTTGAGTGAATGGATTATATACTGTTTTAAGTATATTTCATTTTTAGTTGGTAATGCATATATTCTTTTTGTATAAAACCTTGTTGTTAGTGTTCTAAGTTTAAGGAAATTTTATGACAAAATCATGTGGTATGCCAGCATCAGAAGAGTATAAAAATAGTTTTAGTATCTAACTCTGTATAAACAAGAGTTGCCACTTGGGGTAAGACCAATATTCTGTACCTCACTAATCAAACACAGGAACAAAGGGGCGGGGGAGCACATGTAATGCTTCACTTCTGATTTATCAGTAAAAAATTATTCAGTTGTTTTTCTGATTCTCTTCTTCTCTCCCTCCCCTCCTTTAATCTCTCTCCTTTTCCTCTCTCTCTCCCTTTCCCTCCTTAGTATCTGCTAACTTCCTTCTTTAACAGAGAACAGAGCGTATGATACAGGGAAGCCAGTGCCTTCCAGTTGAAAACATTCATTTTGCTTAGCCTTGTTTCACTTTTTTTTTTTAAAGATATTTTTCTGGGTTCATTGTTATATGATATACGGGTAATCATGTTTCACTAATGCAAAAATAGTCATGGAAAATGAGATTATCTGGTTTCAACACATAAAGGAGAAAATTATATTAGAGAGGCCATCCCTATGTAGAAATGATGCTTTGTATTTCTCCTTTGCAATTCATCTTTGATGACCTGAGATATAGAAAAGGCAAGATAGAATATCACCACTGAGATTATTATAGAAATGTTGACCACCAGAAAGGTGTCAAAGTGTCACTGTACAGGCTGAAAAATTAATAATTATATTGTTAGAATATTTTACTGGCAATTAGTGAAAAAAGCTGAAGGCAAACCGTGTTTTCTTCTTCTCCTTGAGTAACTTTTTTGCTATTTCCTTATAATTTCCCAAAGTACTGTAAAGCTTTAAAAGTCATTCTAATATCACTGCATTTTTCAAATAACCATCAATTTTTCTTTTCTTCAGTTATGTTTCTAAACATGCAAAACTTACTTTAAAATGATGTATTATGTCCTTCAGAAGCATGAGTAATAAATGATCACTGTTCTTTTCCTTATAAAGATATTTTGTTTTTCTTAGATATTGAAAGTATTGAAAAAAAGTATTGAAACTGTTCTTTTCCATTCCAGTATCAGTCTTTCCCATACAACAAAAATGGATTCAAAGTAGGGATGAAGCTGGAGGGTGTGGATCCTGAGCACCAGTCGATCTACTGTGTTCTCACAGTGGCTGAGGTAGGCTCCTGGCGAGTGTAAGTCTGCTGAGAGCAGCTTTGGTGCAAGGTCACAGAAAAAACTCAACTGGAAGAGCAGCACCTGAAAGTAGAAAAAACTGAAGTTTGACAGCTGGTTTTTAGAGGTTTTTATAGAGGTTTGATAGTATTTCCGTTGGTGCATTCACTGATGTAAATACCTAACTTTTTCTTTCTTTTTTTTTTTTTGCGTTGCATTGCAGTTTTGCCACAATTTTTTCAGGCTTATTGACACAGGAAATATCTATATTGGTAACAACTACAAATTAGTATACAATATAAACTCAGTTTGTCATCTTGCTGGCTTATGAAGTAATTTTTTTCATGAGAAGTTTATTTGCTTTTAATAACATAGGTGAGAAGCTTCTTCTCAGTTACAGTTTAAATGCCTATTAAACATACATTACATGAGTTTTTACACAGTTTTGCTAAGGTTCCTTTTTTGGAGGGAAGTTGTTCTGTGTATTAAAATGGAGAAACAGCAGTAGATAATTAACTCTGCTCTATATCATTGGTATTCTAGACAGCAGTAATTTCATAGTTTGTGTCTTAATAGCCTAGATTTCTTCTTTACTATTTCTGAATGGCCCATGGTCATATCCCATTTTTGTAGATCTCTTCTACTTTCTTGTGGATGCTGTATGTCAATAGATGAGTATTTCCTATGCACCTGATACTTAGCAGTAAGTGACAGGTCATGTTTTATGGCAGGATGACCTGAGGTGACGTAAATTCTGCATAATTCTGAGGTGACAAGCTGAAAGTGTAAATTAAGTGTATACTAAGTATATAATAGGGTGACTGTGATGTTAAGAGAATTTCACTCCTGACTGCAGGACAAGTTATGGCAATTGGCAATCATGAAGTTGTGGACAACTTTAGTCCAAAAGAGGGGGATTGTATCTCCTGTTTTTTCCTTCTTCTTGATTAACTAACTACTTTGTGGAATAGTAAAGTTCTAATAATAAAGTCAGTTCCACTGACTTTTCATCTTTAATGACAGTTCTGTAGAACATGTTTAGGTTGGTCATTCTTGCAGTTTTCACAGCGCTCTCTTGCATACCAATTAATCAGAATAGTTTCAAAGCATTGCTATCTGTGCTTGCTCTGCAATTGTATCAGATGTATCCTTACTCTTTTCTAGGATTTCTGTTTTGTTCGGATGTTGTGCTGGAACAGTTTTCAAGTTTTTGAACAGTAATAGCAGTATCCAGCTCTTAGTTAATGTTTTTTACCGGAAGAGGAAGCACTCAGACTGAGAATACCTTTGCTTTTTGATCAAGCTTTCTTTTTTATTAAGTTAACCCGTGTTAGCTTGAGCAGAGGTAAAAGGCTGACTGAAAACACACTGTTAATATGCTTAATACTGAACATAAGCTGTTATGTATAGGGCAGACTCTTTAAATCCTAAGTGTATGCTATGCATTCTTGCTTTTAGGTTTGTGGCTACAGAATACGGCTCCATTTTGATGGGTACCCAGATTGTTATGATTTCTGGGTGAATGCTGATTCTTCAGACATTCATCCTGTTGGATGGTGTGAAAAAACAGGTCACAAGCTTCATCCACCAAAAGGTAGTCTTTACTTTGAAATGTGTGCATTTTCTCGGATTGAAACTATCTTTGTAATGCTGCAAAATATAATGGTATAAATGCTATAATGCTATAAAATAATGCTGTAAAAATTATTCTTACTTTTGAATAACAAGATCCTTTTCTGGGATTTTTACCTGAGACCAGCAAAGTACTCTGCCCTATGTGCAGCTTGGCTCCTTTGCTTCATCTCAGCAGTAAACTCTTCAGTTACCAATGAGGTTTGATAGTTGAAACCTGCTCTCGTACTTGTGAGACTTCTTCGTTGTCCTGATGCAAGCTTAGCTTGTATGTGGTATAGAAGACAAACAGGAAAGAACAAGCAGTATTGTAGGGTCACACTTTGGAAGGAGATGGAGGGAAACCGGCCATTCATCAAGTAAAGATATTTTTCCTAGTTTTTCAGCAGGAGAACACTTGTGGTGTCTTTGAAAATGTGGGTTCTCAGAAGGTTAAACAGAACCATTATAGTCTGTGGCATATTTGAATAACATTTCAAATAGTCAAGAGGTGATACGTTTCAGTAGTTAAGCCAATCACTCACTGAAATTGGTGTTTTGGGTCTCGTTTTACTGGATTATAACTTGTGAACTGAAATAGGTGTGCCTGAAACTTACTTAACAAGAGAATAAAGGAAGAAGGCTCTATGTACTTACAGTTCTTTATCACTGCTTTAGTGAAGTATATAAACATTTTAACATGACTAATTTTTGCAGTTCAATACAGTATGAATTATTTTACTTTTTCCCTCAGAAAATACTAGAAAATGCAAACTATCAAGAGAAGTTTCATTTCTTTCTGAGTGCATAAAATAAAAATATGGAAAATGCATGTAGGGGACAGTTTACATTGTAGCTCCATATAGGAACCTGTGGCATTGGTGGTTTAAAGAACTATTTTGATATAACCTAGGGAGTTTGTTTAAAAGCCATTTATGATCGTTCTATATCAGTAGTGAAGTTAGGTAAAGTCTGTAGGAAGTGAAAGTTTCTTTTATTGGATTGACTGGCATAGTTGGAAAAGCTTTGGGGCCTGGAGGGTCTTTGTTGGTTCTGAAATTGAAGCCACAGACTGAAAAGCCACAAGAGGGCACTTGCTCTGGGCTTGTCAGTTGTGTATGTGTCAGCAAGACCATCAAAGTAAAGTTAGGGGGTAGCTGTGGGGAGAGTGAAGAGAGATGGTGAGATGTGGCCTTCTTGGGGAAAGAGAGGTGGCTTGTGTCCTGTGCTGCTTGGAGAGTTCTCTTGGAAGGGAGGGAGATTATAGTATCAAACTGTTAGCTTAGTGAGACTGATTTTTGATACCTACTGGAACTACAAATTTTAGTTTCTAGGCTTCTCTCTAAATGTTGTGTACATTGAGAACATTCATGTCCCTTGGTGATCAGGACTCTGAGGTCAGAGATCAGCGACAGAGCAGTAATTTTTTAGGAAATGCTCCCTGCGTCATTTTGAAGGTCAAATTGAAACTGAGCTGAAGTCTCCTGAGTTGTTGCCTAGTGCTTCATTTATATGGCTACTCTTCCTCTGAGATGAAGATTAGGAACAGTTTAAGTGTCAGTCCTAGCCAGCTGCAGGAAAATAATAACGTGCAACAGTATTTCGTTCAGTCAGTGTAAAGAAATGTTGACATTTTTGTAAGGAAGGTCGTACTGCCCTAAATAAAGAACATGATTCCTCTTTGTAATGCCAGATGCACAAAAAAAATGGGAGAGCTTCATCAAGTTTCTTTTGAATTCTGTAAGCTACAGTGTGTCCATCTTCAATTTCTAATAATCCAAAAGAGTGATCCTTCAGAGACTCATTGAGTTCATGTTGGGGTAAAATTAACAATTAGTTTTAAAGTAATTTTTTTAATGTTGTTTATGTAAAATCAAAATTATTAACAGTGGATAAGCTTTTCAGTTTTGAAATTCAAAAAAAATTTCACAACTGCATGCACCATGTATCTCATACTTGTCTTATTTCTTGCCCTTCTTTTGTGGCCCTCATTTAGGGTATAAGGAAGAAGAATTCAGCTGGCCCTCATATCTAAAGGTGTGCAAAGCTCAAGCTGCTCCTAAATCTCTGTTTGAAAACCAGAATACAGTAAGTACTCATCTGCTACTTGTAGTGTGGAAAGTTGCTAGTGTGCTCACCTGTGTGGTAGACTTTAAGCACATTTTGGTGATGGCAGGCTTGAGACCTGTAAACATTTAAATTTAAACAAATTCAGTAGTAATCTTCATTGCGGTTCACCTCGGCAATTCTCATCTATTAATTTCTTTTATTAATCTGTTTAAACATCTGATACATTCCAAAATAGTATGTTAAATGAATCTTAATAGTTGTTCCTGCTCTGTCTGACATCGTAATGTTGTGGAACAAGCACTGTCTTTCAGAGAGAATATCTGAGACAGAGTCAAAACCAGCACGTTTAATTTTGGTAGCATGTTCAGTACTTTTTTATTTTATAAAGCATGAGCATCTCTGTGTTTGAGTATCTCTCATGTCAACTAATTAGGCTGCTGCCACTCTGTTGGAGCAGCTAATTGGGAAACTTAGAAATGACATGAATATATTGATTGTGGACACTGGGGACATTTCTGGATTTACAGTATTTATCTTTAATTAAATGTCTTTCTCTGTGTAGACAGTGATTCCATCGGGATTTCGAGTAGGGATGAAGCTGGAAGCTGTAGACAAAAAGAACCCTACATTCATTTGTGTTGCTACGGTAACAGACATGGTGGACAATCGTTTTCTGGTTCATTTTGACAACTGGGACGAGAGTTACGACTACTGGTACGATGTTTTTGATCTGCATCCTAGTGAGATGTATCAGAAATGTGTAAGTTTTAAGCAATACTATCTGGGATATTTTCCAGACAGTACATACAGTTGGAATACCAACTTTTGTTGGGTTTGTAATCATGGCCACCAGAGTGTGTCTCAGTGGTAGACTGGATTAATCAAGTTTCCCTTGTCAGGCTGCACATGAAAAATTTCCTGAGATTGTGCTGGCTGTTTGTATGTGCTGCTACATCTAGAGCTGTGGATTCATTTCTCGTTTCAATCACATAATATATCTGAGATTAATATCTTTAGTGAAGAATGTGCACCATAAGAATGTGTACTTAGAATTAAGTTTACATATGGTTGTAAACTGAAAGAAAGTCTGTATTTTCTCGTGAGGTTCTTGGTCCAATATGTTGTTCAGCCTGAACCTTAACCATGTCCTGTAATGTATCAGGATGATAGCAAAACCTGGTTTTGTTCTTCTGTGTTCCACATTTCTCTGTAAATTGAGACCCTAGTATTCTGCCCTGTGTTGGAGATGGCCTTTCTTCTGCATGTTGTATGGTGGAGGGGCTTTGTGAAAAGTCAATGGAGGCAGCAAGGACATATTATAAACGTGAAGATCCCCAAAGAAATTCAGACTTTGACTGTCACGGTACAGGTTTTTATTTACAACAATGTATTCTTGTAGTAGATCATTTAGAATGAAGTACTGTGTCTTACATTCTTCTAAGAGTGAATTAATACAGAACAAGTAGATCATCATAAGGCTGCATCTTGGTTTCTGCAGCAACAATTGAATTGTATGGCTTTCTTCATCTGTGTTTCATGACTGCTTGGGCACTGTGTCAATGAGAATGATGTGAAACTATAACTCCAAAACTTTGTGAGTCTTTCTCTTGAAATAATAATTGTATGGGCTACATGACAAATAAGCTGTAGGAGAATTAATTTATTGAAACAGCAGTGAGCAGGCATTTCAGGGAAGAACTGAGTAACAAGATGATAGGCCATATAACTCTAAGACTGGGAAGATTAGTGATTATTTCCATGCCAAAGTAGCACAAAGCATACATTTCCTCTACAAAGTAGCAGGAGACTGAGGAGTGGTAAAAGATATTCTGAATTTTCTGGTATGTACATGCTCACAAATAACAGTTATGTCATTAGTTGTGCCATTAATTGATAATGAAAACAGCAGTTAGGCAAGGCTTTTAAGTCAAGTGAAGGCAATGTAATATAACTCGCAGTTTGTTCAGAGGTAGCATAGGTACCTCTGTAAAGCATTGCACTATGTATAGCAGACATACACTGAATTTCAGGCATAGTAATATTCTCATGTCCATAGGCCTCCCTCCCTGCATTTTTGTAATTGAGAACAAGAGTGAATAGAAGAAGTGTTTATTTAGTATAGCTAAATTGAACTTTTTCATTAAGTATAAAAATTCTTTCCTCTTCTTGAATGGGAGACTGTTGACTAATTTTACTGGACTTCAGGAAACAGAAATATATTGCCATGGCCCAAGCTTTTATAGGCTTCATGCTTTCATCTTGAAGATGCTTTTCCTGGCTTTCCCTATCATTAGAAAATACATCAATGGTTGCAAGTAAGTACTCGAGCTAGAACTAGTCATTGCTACAGCTCTTTAATGCATGGTGGTGATACTTTCAGTGTATTATAAATCCCATTAAATTGTCCTTTGGCAGTGGCTTTTAGAGGGAAGAAAAGTGAACAAAATGGGCATTCTGGAAAGAGTATTTTGGTCTCTATTCCACAAGCCTTCCGGTCCTTTTCATCTGTGCCACAGTTTTTACTGAAACAAATGATTCTTCTTTGAGAGCCAAAAACATTTTGTCCGAGTGGAATTTCCAAATGCTTTTAAGGTTGGAATAAGTCTGGAAGTAGTCTTTTGGTATCTCCATGAATTAACTGTAGGTCCACTCTGGCTTTCAGTTCTCCATTTTATTACATCTGCTCTGTTTACACACAGATTTCTGTAGCCTAAGCTTTCTAATTTTTTGGTGGCGAAACCTGAAGCAGTCAGAGCTTTAGCAGAAGTTGTGCTAGCTTGTTGCAGCTTGCCCTCAGGAGAGATTGCACGGTGGCAGTGCTGAGAATGCTGTAGCCCAAACTCACTGTGTCAGAAGATTCTGGCTGCCCTAATCTGCTGCTTGGTCTGATTATCCCCTGCAGAAAAGGTGCTACAGTCAGCTTTTGGGATCAGCTCACCAGGAGTGCAGGAAAATACAGCGTCCCGTGCTTCACTGACTGTTCTGTTTCTGTCCATCTTGCATAGAAAAGTCATTTCTGATGCCCATTGTGAAGACAAATTAGTTTTGATTATCTAAATCGTTGTCTTATGTGAGAGCTTTGGAACAGGCTGGATTTTGATGTGATACAAAATAAGTGGCCAGTTCAGCTCTTCACCAGTATCTGCTACTTTGCTAATAGCAGTCCTTAAAAGTTATGCTCTGCATGTTTCTTTTTTGAGATAATTAATTTTGCTGCACTTTCTTTGAAAGGAATGGTCTTTTTGAAATGGTTATATTATACCAAAAAGAAGATGAAACAATCTTAAAGAGCTGTGAGTCACAGTATATGCTTTTAACCACTTAAATGGATCATAGACTAATGCATGACCATAAAGCTGAAAAATGTCTTGCAAATCATCATACAGCTGTCTTATTGTCAGATTTTCAATAGAAAATATGGTAATGTGGCCACCTCTGGATGCATACCATAACCGCATGGGTCATGTTTTGAGAAGTCATGACCTAAAGTAACATTTACTTTATGCTTGTCAGCAATGAAGTATTCTCACTTATGCACTAGATGGGGCTGCAGGATGGTTTCTATATTTTTCTTTCTTTTTTTTGCCTTTCTTTTTTTCCTTCTTTCATAGTTAGATGGACTGACATCTCACAGTCAAGAAGCTGTATAAGTAGCATTCCTGAGGGCTTAATATTATTTATGGATATAATGCGTGTATGTATGAGTGGTTTTTCATAGATAACGTTTTCATTACAGCTCGTATCTATATTTAATAAAGTGAAAATCAAAATACCAAAAGGTTTGTTTCCTCAAGAGTGAAAAATAGAAATTATTACAAAACAGAAAATGAGTGTAACACTTACAGCTTATTTTAAAGAAAAAACCTTATGACTAAGTAAAAATTCTATTCAAATCTTCAGGTAGAGACCCATTTGGGAGAACATTTTCCTAAAAGAATTGAATATTCTTTTTTTTAACAGCCTGTGCTATTATCTGTTCCTCTTGATCTGAATTTAATGAGCTGTTTATATGATGCAAATTTGGGGATAAATTAACAGGATAGCTGAACTGAGAAGTAGGAAAATACTAATTTTTCTTCTGTAGCTGAGTCTGTCATTCGGACGCACTCTCCTGCCGTGAGCTAGCAATTGTTTAGCTGCAGGCATGTTCCTTTCCTGTAGAGTACTGCACATGCCAGTGTTCACATTCCCACCAGCCCTTGGCTTTTTTTATTGTGGGAAGCTGTGAACAGTGGAACTTCTTTCTGACCTTTTACATCACGTAGCTCTTTTTGCATTGACTCATTTTGCAGGATGTACTTGAGCTGTCCGTAACTTAGCTGAGCTGCTGGCTGTTGTGTCCTTCCACGTTGTTCAGCTGTCTCTCCATTGCTTTTTGTTCCACTCCAGCTGCCCTGATTAGCTTCAGTTTCCAGTATTGATAATAGTAGTCCTTTTCTGTCTACATGCTCTCAAAAGACAGAAAGAATGGATTGTGAGTGATGTAAATTGTGTGAACATTACAGTCTTACTCTGTGAATTGAGCATGCTTGACAGAAGCTGGTGGTGCTCTGCTGCAGTCCAGACATAGGTAGGTGTGCAAAGTTCCACAGCTCCTGCTGCTGGTGGCAGACTTTTTGGCAAAGCAGGCATGTCCAGAATTCATGGATCATCGTGTTTTATGAGGCATGTGAGCTGAGTGTTCTTTGATCTGTTTGGGAGTAAAGGAGATAAAAAGCTGTGGGACACTGCAGATTAATTGTGAAAAGTCAGAATAGCCTTTGGCATTCCAGCTGACAAGTCTGGGGCTTAGGCTGATGGACTGTGACTGTTCTTCCAAATTAGATGTGCATGTCCATGAAATAACACATTGAAGCATAATAGTTTTGCTTTAAATTGTGTGTGATTTTTACTGAGCTCTAGTTTTTATTGCTAAATGGGCTGTTAGAAGCTGAAAGACTACGTGATGCAAAGATGGACTGTATGACCTGGTTTTGCTGGAACAGTGCTATTGTTTTTTTCATGAGGCTGTTGTGGTTACAGAAGCTTCTTACAGGCTTGTCTGTAATGACCAGGTTTTCTTGTAAAGCAAATCAAAATGTAGCAGATGTTTTATAAGGCAGTGTTACGGTGCTGTTCTGTCTTGCATTCATTGCTGCGTGTTCTGCATTCAGTCTCACTGCTACAATGTCAGAACATCTTCCAGGAGTGCATCATTCGTTGTGATGGACCTTCTTCAGTCTTCAAGGCAAGAAATGTGTGAAGTGGCATTTACTAGTCAGAACTTTATTAGTATGTTTGCACTATGTGCTTGCAGAAGCAAAACAGAAGAAATGCTTTCAGGAAATTTGTCCTGACAAGTGTTTTTGTATATTTAATACATTATTGTAAGCAAATACTGATAATACCATAGTGGCTCATGAGCACGGGCCTTGATACCAAATTTAACTCAGGAAACTTTGGAAAATAATTTATGGACGTTACTACAAAATATTTCAGAAAGTACTTAACGCACGCCCTTTTAATACAGAGCAAAACTGTATCATGTAAACGCTTCCAAGTAATATTCTCATTTTGAGAAGGATAGAAGAGAGGAATGCTGCCCCCCTTGCTTTTAGCTCCTCTTCAGTGACTGTAAAGACAAAGGAAGAAGAAAGAGGGAGCAGGAAGTATTCACCTTTTCTCTGATTTGCTTGAGGCAAAGCGTTTCTAGGAGTCATAGTGCTGAGTTTCAACAATGCACAATTATCATAAAAGTAATTTTCATTCCTTTTTTTTCAGTTATTTAGAAAGTACTTGGTGTGATACTATAAATACTGTGTAAGTACAGTATAGCTTTATATATCATATAGGACAAAGGGTTGGTATTCCTGATGTGAGCTGAATTCTTGACTATTGTCAAAGCCATTGCAGTGTCTGTCAAAGGCAGGTTTTATCCACTAGAAAGTGATTTGTTTGGCACTGTTACAAAGAAATAAGAACACAGCTCTTTTAAACATAAAGCCACAAGATAATTACAGTAGGTTGGCTAATATTCAGTGTTAGTGTACTCCTTTGGGGTACAAGGCTAGAGGAGCACTTATTGTGAGACAAATGTTTTGAGACATCCAGCTTACATTTCTGTTGTTGAAAATCTATATTGAATTTTAGACATTGCTGTGCAAAATTACTTTTTAGATAAACAAAAAAAAAAGCATTTTGTGGATTCTAAATACAGCATGCTCCTTCATTTTTCTTTTATGCAGCACAGGCTCAACTGCAATGTGATAGTAGCCCAGGATTCATTCTACAGCTTTTTCTGTTCCATATTTCCTTCTGCAATTCTTAAAACTTGTTTGTGTTAAAGGTCTGCAGAACTAGCATTTTGACCTGTGCGTTGTTAGGGTGCCTTCTGATTTACTTTCAACTTCTTCCTCTCTCATACACAGTTCTTTGCACTCTTAGATATTACAGATTATCAACATGTAGTGTTTTTAAAATATGAATTAGTACTGCTAATGAAGGGAAATAATGGTTGATGAACTTTCAGCATGCCACCACTTTCCAAGTGGATAATAGCTAGTGATTCTGTTACAACAGTCAGGGAGAGCAGACCCACTGTTCCCCTGTTTTGTATTAGGAACTCCTGGGCTGGAGGGAAAAGGCAAGAATACATGTTACTCTCCAGCCTAGTGTTTGAAACATTGACTTCAGAGACTGATTAAATAGAAACTGGATCACAATGACTGATTCAGTATTTTATGCAGATTGTTGTGTACAAAGTAGATGCCTTCATGCATGGATGCTCTCTGCATAGCTTCTTCTCTCTGTAAGTATTTGCAGAGTATTTGGAAAGCAGCATCCCTTATTCAGGAGGGAGAGATGGTGCTGCTATGTAGACTACTTAAGCTTGGTTTCTTGAGACTGCCTTTGGGGAAAGCGCAATGAAGGCCTTAACTACTTTAATAGGCAAGCATGCGAAATGGTCATCTTGAATACGTAAGTACTGTCAGCTTCTTAAAAAAACACTGCTGATTGTTCAGCCAACTGAAAAACAGCCATTGCTGCAGACATAGGGATGGTGCATGTTTCACAGCAGAGTCTGATGGCTGTTTATTTTTCCTGTAGATCAGTCTTACCTTTTGCCTTTCCTAATAATATTGAGAGATAATGTAAGTGTTATGTAGGATATACACTATATATTATATATTTACTGTATACATTATATATTATATTACATGCTATGTATTGTATACATATTATTAAATAATATAAAATATGTAACACATTTACACAAATAATAATATATTTAATAAATTATTAATACTGAATATTTAAATAGTTTTTCTCCCATTTACTTTTATACCAGCTATGTTTCTGCTGTCCATTTAGTTTTTTTTGTACTGCTTACAGAACTTGGTAGTGAACAATCACTGCTGCTTTCTTCTAAGCATTATTTGACTGAACAAATGAGCACAGTGAGAGTGATCTCTCCTTGTTTCAGACAGATGCCAGCATGTCAGCTGCAGCTCGCCCTGCCTGTTCTGTGGTTCTTGTGGTGCACCATAGGCAATGGCACTTCTGCTAAATTTGGTGCACATAACAGAAAATATAGGAAGTTGTTAGTCCCTTGAATGGGAGTGCGTGAGCAGCTCTCTTAGGGCAATTTTCAGTCTTGATTCACTGATTAGTCCAACATTCTTTCAGGCAGGCTGGGGTCTAAAATCCCTTTTTTTTTTTTTTTTTTTTTTTTTTTTTTCCCCTTNTTTTTTTTTTTGCTGTCACTGTCTCTCAGACTTGTGCTTTTCTTGTGTGCTGCTGGGTTGTAATAACACACTCATAGCTCCATTCAAACCACTTAGAATCTGGCACTGAATTTTCCCTTGTTATTGATAGTTTGTTGCAGTTGTGCCTGATTTTCAAATCTGCCTCCAGCTTCACTCACATCATAAATCAAGATCTTTAAACTTTTGGTTTAAAGTTTGAGTCTTGATATTGAAAAACCTCACCTGTCTGATGGGATAATGTATTCTTGCAACCAAGCAACGTGCTTCTACCAAGAGTCTCTAGATCTGAATTTTTCAGGTCTATCGTTACAGCTTCTCCATAAAGGTCTACTGACTTAGTAGACTTGATTTATTGATATTTCAGTGAAATTTTAATAAAGTCTTATGCTTGTTTAGGTGGTAACAGTCTGTGTTAAATATATTCATATCTTCAGGTTATGTTTGCAGTTTAAGTATAAGTTGAATATATTGCAGGCTGTTTAGAATTTGTTAAATCTTTTTAGTATTATTTTCTAGGCATAATAAGAGAAGAACTGTCTGAAGAACTGCATTATTTTCTTTCCTCCCAGGTGTGAGGCAGCTAGCCCACATATTCATCCTGTTGGATGGTGTAAAGAACATAAAAGAACTCTCATCACTCCACCAGGTTTGTATCATGCTACATATCTAAGAGATTTAAGGAAGTAATAGCCAGCTAGCAGAATTGTGTCTTACAATAAGCTTATTGTTAACCCTCCTGATTTTTTTCTCTTTAGTTAAGAATTGATATTACTAATTTTTAGTATTTACTGGGCATAATTTATTGAGAGTAGAGGTACAATTGACATCAGTTATTAAGGGTGTACATATATGCTGCCTTAAATAGAGACATCTATCCAAGAAGAATGCTCTTCAAAATCTGAACAAATTTGTATTTTTGGCTTAATGTATTCATTTATTGTAAGGCTTACAGTGTGAAAATGCCAATAAAATGAATTCTAGGTGTGTGAGGTTTTTGCATAAGAGAAATAATCGTAACATGAACTAAATATGCATGATAATGTAGGGATAGGAGGATTGCCTTATACAGTCAAGGAGTCAAACTTGTTAGGGCTCTTTCGAAGTGAGGAAAAATGAGAGTCAGTCCTGAGGAATAGCCGTGTACTGTTTACTAATAAATACAAGAAAACTTCTGTTTTTCATTATTGTTGTATGTAACTGGATTATATAAATTCCCTCCCCGCCAAGAGAAAAGGAATATACTTGTGTGGGAAGCAGTACAGACCACAGCTTTATAAAAGTATCTGCTATCTGACTCACAGCTCTTCGGCCTTTGGTGCCTGTAGAACTTTCAGGCATAAATGACTTTAAAAAACAATAGAAGCACTCGATAGCCTCATACAAAGTCTGGCAATGTGGTACAGCAGCTGTGCCACCTGATGGTGATTAGGCTAGATGTCATAGTGTTGCTTTAGCAATTGTGCATATGTCAAATCAGAACATTTGAATGCTGGATTTTACAGTTTTGACCCCAAAATGCCTGGTATGATTTAAGTAAGGTTTGAGAAGATGTAGGCCTGATACCAAAAAATTTGTGTGCTTTGATTTTTTTCCTAGATTATTTTTTAGCCAAATCAGTTTCCTGACTGAATTACTCCATGATCACTGAAATGCTACTTCTATTACCGTGAACAGGAAGGCGTGATTGGGAAATGCAAAAATTTCTCTTAGAAACAGTGACTCATGCTGGCTTAAATACTTCTGAAATAGCTATTTTATGTTCATTTTCTTGTTAGTTTTCATATTGAACTGGAGCTGGAGCTTGGAAGATAGGCATACATTCAAGAAATACAGGAAAAAAATTGAAAGAGCAGGGAGACGCTTACAGCGGTAGTAAGGCAAAAGACCTGAAAGGGAAAAACAATAAAACAATTGTCTTACTGGAATTGAAGAAAGAAGCATCATTGACTGATGAAAGATATGTGGGTCTGAAGGTCAAAGTCTTCATCAGTGTTTTCATGCTGATAGCAATGAAGAATGTCAAAGAGAACAATCCATTTTTCAACTCTGTAAGAAGCATTTTTATTCCATAAAATGCAAATTGGTCAACTGTACAGTTGGACCAAGTAGTTCAGCAGATTGCTGTTGAAGCTCAAGTCTTAGGGGAAGGCTGTACATTCTGGATCTGTAGCAAGAACTGCCATCCGTGTTCTGACAACATGGAAAAATTTTAATTTGTTAAAAACTGCTTTGAGAGAAATTCTAATGCCCATCAATCTTAGAAAGCCATAAGCATTCAATCTGTCAGAAGGTTAATTACAGTCTATTATTCAGCAAAATCCCTTTTAAAACAAATCAGAATTGGTTTTGTTCTGTTCCAGATGATAAATCAGAATGTTTAAACTTCATGTTACTTCTAGTGTAGATTAAGCGTGAAGGATAGGCAGTGCCTGTTCTGTGAAAGGAAATCTGTCTGTGTGTTTCTTGCATAAAGTGTTTGTGAAACATGACATTTTCTGAGAAGAGTGATGTCTTCCTTGATGTTTGTAAATCATTATTATACTAAATGTCTCACCTGTTTTTTGGAAACTAGGTTAAAACAAATTTGCTAAAAAAGTAGCAAGTAGACAGATGTGCTCTAATGGGGTACAAAGCCATCAATGATTGGAATGTTTGCCAGTAGATTACTATTTATAAAATATAAGATTACGGTTATAATGTTTGAATGAGTTTCTTGGATGGGGTGGACTGATTTTGCTGGGCCACATTACTTATATTCTCAAATCCAAAGCAGTTGTGACTATTTTTAATGCTAGCTACTCAGTATTATATATGAGAAGTCAGTTTTTTTAGTGTACATGGTGTATATCTCAGAGACAGTTTAGAATAGCCTTTCTTGTAATTATTTTATAAATCTAAAGCATAAAACAAAACAGTACTGTGAAAGTGTTAGGCATTCTGTAAAGTATGCATTATTTTTTACATTGCAATGTTTAATTTTGCTAATATTTCTTTTGTGCCAGACTATCCACATGCTAAGCATTTTTCCTGGGAGAAGTATTTGGAAGAAACCAGTTCTTTACCTGCACCTGCAAGGGCTTTTAAAGTGGTGAGAAAATGCTTACGTTTTTCTCATGCTTTTAAGTGCATATGATTAATTAAATAAGAGAATATACATATGGTGTTCTTGTATTTCCCAGTGTATCCAATTAATTAGTTGCATTATAGAAGGTTTATTTCTATGCAAGTTCACAACTCGCTGTTAGAAATCAGGTAAGTATTATTAATAATTGCTATTACTTTATTATTTTAATTGTTATAAATGGGATTTAATGCTACAAAATATTAGTAATTCGTGTAATTTGCTATGGGAAATTACTGCTTAGCTATTAGAAATAATGAGTTAGGTACTGAGTCATAACTTGAACATGCATGTTTCTACTTTTACATTATAGATGGTGCAATAAATACAGTGAGAATATAAAAGTGATTGTAGCGGGAGGTCAGAATGGTTGCCCATCTAGCTCATTCTCCCACAGTAGGCATGAGACAATATGTATTTAATATGCTTAACAAGATTTTTCATCTGTGGGCCACGTGGATAGCATCTAGAGACAGCTCCCAAGCTTTTGTGAAGACGTACTTTTATTTTGGCTTTGTACTTGCTAGTTTCTTTCAGTGACACCGATCTTCCATGTCAGTAGCGAGCTCTTAGGATTTTCAGTGAGGATGCAGAAGATGTCCCTGGTAGGACATCAGGTAGTCAATAGCCCCTAGGCCCTTGCTTCAGAGCTCTCTCAAATTGGTTTGCTTGAGCTTTTCAGATTAGGGTTACTAATTATGAGTAACATTTTGCTAAGAACGGGACTACCAAAAACAGAAATGTCCCTTCCAATCCAAGCCATTCTACGATTCTATGAAAATTGGTTTGAATTTTGTTTTTATATTCATGTTTGTTGGAGGAGAAGGGCAGATTTGAGAAAATGAACACAGGAAGTTTTCTCTAGATTTTACCTGTTATGTGATTGTGTGAAGGTGCTTGAGTTTTTCTTCTGTTTCACATAGTTGTTCCTTTTCTTTTCTAGAAACCTTCTCATGGCTTTCAGAAAAACATGAAACTTGAAGTGGTTGACAAGAGAAATCCAGTATTTGTCAGAGTAGCGACTATTGTAGATACTGATGACTATAGAATAAAAGTAAGCTTCTCTGTCTTACTCTACCATCTCACTTGAGTTCCGAATTAGTAAACCCAAAATCCTGTAGTTGTAAAATTAAGCAAGAATTTAGCTGTGTCCCGCTAAGCTTTTCCTCCTGTTTTTCACTTGTTAATGTGCATATAATTCCTTTGGAAGGAGTAGTTCTGTTATCTATCCTCTTAGTTACATTTGCTGACATAGGTAATTAGAGAGCAGAATTGAGTATGTTGGGAAATGGCTTTGGGAACAGTTGATATAAAACATTTGTCCATTTTATTGAGAAAAGTGATGATTTCATAATTGGGACCCATGCTTTAACTGAATCTGTCTCTATAAAGTTCCAAGAAGAGAAGAGAGAGAGAAGGGAGATATGAAAAAAGAACCTTGATATCTTGTGCTTTGTTAGTAATTTCTGCAATTCTGAAGTTTATAGTAAGTATGGATTTCAGGAATCATTTCGGATAATGTATTTTTAAAAAAATACCATTTTCCAGAAGCTGTATGATTGAATTATTTTTGCTTTGTTTTACAAAAGCATTTTACTCTCTGAAGCCCTTGACTGTTAGGACTGTCATGGCAGATATCCAGTTAGGTAGATAAGAAGGATATTTGTGCATGCATTTCATGGAGATTTATTAAGCATACCTGTATTTCAAGCGGTAAATGTAGCTGTCATTTCATTTCAAATCTGAATTAGTCAGTGGCAGAGAGTCATCAGAACTCATTTTCTATCTAAAGATTAAGTTGGACATAAAAAAAGGGAGGGAGGTGGCTTTAAGCCTGATGACGTAAGACACAGTAAACAACCAAATCACACCTCTCTCTTTACTTCACTCAAAGTGTATTGAGGTCTATATCTAATATGGATGTAACCTCTGTGTAACATCCATAGTTTTCTTAAAGTGACTTCTCTAATGGAGATAGCATTTCTAGAGATTGCTCAGGGAAACTGATTTTACAGAGAATCTTTTTCATCTAAAATTTATTGTTCTCTTTTTTTAATTTTAGGTCCATTTTGATGGCTGGGATAGTATTTATGATTATTGGACTGATGTAGATAGTCCTGATATCCATCCTGCAGGCTGGTGTACAAAAACTGGACACCCTCTTCAGCCCCCACTTAGTAAGTGAAGTAGCATTGTAATGTAGAGATGTTAAAAGGCCTGTGTACCATGCTGATGCTTTCTCTGCCAGTGATGTCCAAAGAAAAGTAGCAACCAGGCTATGCAAAATAATGTAAATGTGACATTTAGTGCAAAATCAACATAATTTGAAATGCCACTAATTAATCACTTTTTCATACATAGCTTTACTGATCCCTTACTGTAATTGAAATACGTTTGTATGCATAAGAACTGGAGTCAAGATCTGTAATGCAAAATCCAGGCCCTCTTAAAGCCAATGATGAAACTGCTGTGGCACTTTAGTAGGGCCAGGGTATTACTTTTAAGATTTTCTGTCTGTATCTTCTTGAAAGTTAGTGTGCTTTTCAGCACAGAGTCTGGACTGCAGTGGGAAGGTGCTTCTTTCAAATGTTGTGTCAAGTCCTCAAAATCAGCTAGCTTCTTCTATAGCTTCAGCTGCACAAAGAGAACTTAATGCTGCCCATGTTGAAGATAAATTAAACAGAAGCACAGCACCAGTAATAAAACTGTCCTTATCAGCTTGACTTCTCTAGGGATTTTGTTTTACCTGTTGAAGAAGTGGAAGGTCTGTCATAAGTGAGACTCAAGGTTACAGGGAGAAGAGACTGATGGTAAAGATATCCCTGCCTATGCCACTGTGTTTCTAGACACAGTTAGTGGAATCATTTTAGACAAACTTTGAACAGATGATTTTTAATTGAGTGCTCTTTTCTAGGCTGACATTATAGATACTTGACTTGTGACTCTGAGGTGTGGCTTGCACAAGTGCTGAGTGTTCCATGCTGTAACTGAGATCTGAAAGAGCTGTGCTAGGAAAATAAGAAATGCTGAACTCTGAAAAGTTAAATGCAAAATAACTGGGATAAGACACACTCAGAAAGTGTGAATGTGTTACCTGAAAATTTCTGTACTTCAGTTCAGCATTTCTAAAATGTCAAGAAGAAACTTTTCCTGTCAAGATTGTGATAAGAATATATTCATCAGTTTTCTGAGCACTCCAGTGATGCAGTGATGTTAGGAAATTAATCGTTCTGCCTTCAGAGCAGAGTCTGAGTAGAGTGCCATAAGTACCAAAGCACAAAGTGAATAATGAGGGGGAAATAGAATGCTGCATGTCTGCTTCTTAAATTAAGATGTGCATCCTGTGTTTTGAATGACAAGTCCAGTATTAGTTTTGCCATAAAAAGGAAGATGGGCAATATGTCAGAAGGGAAAGTAACCGTTCTTTAAATAGAAAAAGAATAATTCACTGCAGGAATACTATTAAAATAATGCAATTACTGAATAATACTTTCTTCCAGATTAAACTTAAATTATTACTGAATACTATATTCTTTCAACATTATGACTTGGTATTATTACTGTAGAATATAGTATAGAATATAGAACTGTATAAAAATATTGTTTCCAAGGAAGTTGAAGTTTCCAAGTACATTTCAAGTCTTCCAGAAGTGTATTAGAGAGAAGGATGAAAATGTTTTGTGATTCTTTTCCTCAGTAAGACAGTCCTTTTAACAGTGTGGTCCACATCCCCATCTTTAATAGCAGAAGCTGTGTGTGAATGTGGCACTATGTTAACAATATTAGCCTGCAGCAGTCATCACAACAGCTTTATGCTTCCAATATTTATGTATTCATAGTGTTTTCTCTTAAGGTATAGCGAAGTCATCATGATGGATTATGATCTTTCTGATAGTAGTTAGGGAATTAAAAGCCATGTGCTGGTGTTGATTTTAATACCATTTCACAGCGACAGAAGCAGCAGCTTTCTTACACAGATGCAGACAACCAGTTGCAACTCTTTAAAACGGCATTTTTACAGTTTCAATTTAGTAAGTGAAGGGAAAGCATTTGTTAAGGTGCTAGTTTTTGCAAAACTGTAGCATCAGTGTACTGTTTTTTTCTGCTTCTAGCACGTACGTTGCAGTTGTGTTTTACTTTATTTTTATGCTTGAATGACTCTTTACCAGAAAATTCAGCTCTTTTTTTGCATAATTGAAGGGAAGCTGAGCTTGTTATTTAAGGTTCACACACTTGTAGATATTTATCAGAACAGAGAGGAAAGTATTTTATATTTAGATATTTTGGTTTGTTCCAGTAAGTTTTTCTGTGTTTTTGGACATGCTTTTTTCCTAGGTTGTGCATAACATTATCAGTGGGTATTGGCAAATGCGGAAATTTTCATATAATACTGATCACCTTTTAAAAAATAACAAGATCAAAGCTTTTTCTTTTTCTGTTTTAACCTAAATTTTTGCCTGACTTTGAATACTTTTGGATTGTATGAAGGACTTTTTTCTAGCCATTGAAGTTATAGGAAGGAGTACCAAGCTATATGAAGGAATATTTTGAAGGTCAAGTTACTGAATCAGTTTTTTTGAATATCTGGAGGCAGTTTGATTTGATAGGCCTAGTCCTAAACAAGATCCTCATAGAAACTGATGTTTCTTATATTTACATGTGCAAAAATAAATGGAGAAATTGCTGTAATAGTTTTCAACATCAATAGTTGCATTTTCAAGTCCTACAGTCAGCAATAATACAAATTTTCAAATAAGGAATTTTTTTTTTTGACTGATTTCACAAATTGTTACAGGATCCCAACTGATCTGGTTGTCAGTTCTGCTAATAATCAAGCGGTGCACAAATGTAATACCAACTTATGTCTCATTATTGACAAGACTGAAAATCTTCCAGCTACGTGTCAAGCTTGACTGTCTGAGCCTACCCATTGTTCCAGAATTTTCTTGCATACTGTCATGATTCTGACTCAGCAGACAGCTAAGTCTCACACAGTTGTTTGCTCCCCCTCCTCCTCCCCAAATGGGATGGGGGAGAGAATTAAGAAAAAAACAATACGGTAGAACTTGTGGGTTGAGATAAAAGCTATTTACTAAGACAGCAGGGAGAATAAAAGAAATACCAGTACATATATATATAAGAAAAAATAGATGATACACAGAGCAAGGGACCAACGACCGATACCCAGCCAGCCAGCAGCCCCTTTCTCTGGAAAAGAGACTCCCCTTCCGTAAAAATCACAATATTATATGGTATAGAATAGCTCTTTGGTCAGTTCGAGTCAGCTGCCCTGATCCTGTCCCCTCCCACTTTCTGGCTCCTTAGGACCTAGCTGCTTCACTGAGGAACATATGTCCTTGGCTGTGTTCAACACTGCCAGCTGTTATCAGTTTCGTTTTTCTTCTGAGACCAAAACATAGCTTCATACCAGACACTATGAGAGAAGTAACTTCTGTTAGCAACTAAGACACTTACCTAATTTGTTTCTAATTTGAAGTGTCCTACCTCACGTAGTTGTTCCTTATAAGAAGACTATTTCACATCTAGATTGAGAGAAGGTCAACATGGACAAAAAGATTCCAGTTCTCCTATACTGAGATACAGCAACCAGATGAGCAGGGAATATTTTAGAGAGCAATAGATAAAGTAGTATAGTGACATCCTATCTTGTTCTGTAGTCACTTTCATTGTAAGTTCTTCCATTTTATTTGCCTCCTTAACTGCTACTGGTCACTGAGTAGATGTTTTCATGAAACTATATGTTACAACCTTAGGATCTTGTATTACTACATATCTGACCCCTTTAAAGAAGTGTAACGGGATGTTGCAGCAGGACTTAACTTCCCAACAGCCATATTTTGAGGTTAACTCTGAGTCCACTAACTTGATATGTTATGAGCAGTAATTTTGCATAAAGACAGAAAAGATAAAATTTTCATCTCTCTAGTCTATTACATCATTTTTAAGCATATAGAGTTCTTGGGTTTTGAGTGTAGTCACAGTGTTGTAACATTAGCATAAGTGGAACATTCATTAAAAATACTTTTGGACATGTTTTTAATGTTGATAAGTCTGTGGGGCCAGACAAGATTCATCCAACGGTACTGAAGGAGCTGACAAAGTTATTGCCATGCCACTTTCAAGAGATTACAGACATTTCTTGCTAACTGTGGAGGTCCCAGTTTACTGGAGGTTAGTGAATGTGACTACAGTCTACAAAAAGAGCAGGAAGGAGGATCCAGGGAATTACAGGCCTGTCAGTCTGACCTTGATCCCAAGGAAGGTTGTGAAGCATATCATTCTGAGTGCCATCACGTACAGGACAATGAAGTGATCAGAAACAACCAGCGTGGTTTTATGAAGGGCAGGTTCTGCCTGACTAACCTGACCTCCTTCTATGACAAGATTACCTGTTTAGTAGACGAAAAAAAGGTTGTGCGTGATGTTTATCTGGATTTTAGTAAAACTCTTGTCACCATCTCCCACAGAATTTTCCAGGAGAAACTGGCTGCTCATGGATTGGACAGGTGTGCAATTTACTGTGTGAAGAACTGGCTGGATCGTGAGGCTCAAAGAATGCTAGTGAATAGAGTTCAGTGTGGTTGTTGGCCAGTCACCAGTGGTGTTTCCCAGGGCTCTGTACTGGTGCTGGCCTTGTTCGATGTTTTTGTCAATGATCTGGATGAGAGGATCAAGTGCACCCTCAGGAAGTTTGTAGACAATACCAAGTTAGGCCAGACTGTCAATCAGCCTGAGGGCAGGATGATTTTGCAGCGGGATCTGCATAGGGTAGATCAGTGGGCTGAGTCCAGTCATATGCCATTCAACAAGGTTCAGTGCCAAGTCCTGACAGTGAGTCATAGCAACCTCATGCAGTGATACAGGGTTGGTGAAGAGTGTCTGGAAAATTGCCTGTCAGAAAAGGACCTGCAGGTGCTGATTGACAGGTAGCAGACCATGAGCCAGCAGTGTGCCTAGGTGGCCAAGTAGGCCAATGACATTTTGGCCTGCATCAGATAGAGTGTGGCCACCAGGACTCAGGAAGTGATTGTCCACTTGCACTCTCACCTGTGAGACCACAACTCAATTATTGTGTTCAGTTTTGGGCACCTGACTACCGGAAGTATGTTGAGTTGCTCAAGTGTGTGTAAAGAGTGATGGAGCTGGTGGAGGGACTAGAAAACGAGAGTTACGGGGAACAACTGAGGGAACTGAGGTTGTTTAGTCTGCGTGGGAGAGGAGTCTGAGAGGAGATGTCATTGCTCTCTACAACTACCTGAAGGAAGGTTGAAGTGTTGGTTTCTTTTCTCAGATAACAAGTGATAATACTTTTACTAGTATTTTCAGCCTTTGTTTTCACCTCTTGTTTACTGAAAAAATTTAGTTAAAAGCAGAGATCGGTCCCCATTATGAATAGATTTCTGTCTTTAGGAACAAGAGGGTAGCTTACTTAATCTGTGCTCTTGCAAAACTACCTGGTTCTAGCCATCCATCACGCTTTTGCAAAATGCGTTTTTTTTTTTTTTTAAGTACTTTAAAATTAAGCTTTCTTTACTTATTTCTTCTTTATGTTTAATATGATGCTCTGGTTTTCCTACATATCTATATAACTTCTAAAATTAGATAACTTTTTTTAAAATTTCATATGTAATTTCCCCTGACATACAGGTCCCTTGGAGTTAGTGGAAGCTTTAGAGCATGGAGGGTGTCCCACAGCAGGATGTAAAGGAATTGGGCACATTAAAAGAGCAAGACATATCGGCCATCATAGGTATGTGCTGTTAAACTGATAGTATTCAATTTAGTAATGTGTGCGTGTGTTTTTTTAATTGCTGTTCAAAACAAAACAGATCCAAGCTGGAAACATACTAAATTTTGTAAACCTAAATATGCAGTGATTTCAGTTGTCATGGTGAGCATACTGAAATAAACATTAGCAATCTGTAACTTCATTTCATCAGGACATGCCAAGATAAGATTTTTCAAACATCATTTTTGTCACAATTGATAGATTCTGCTAATCTGTATCTTGTTCCTATGAGGATTCCTTGACTTGCTCTTTGGCTTGCAAAGACATACATACAGACATGTATAAAACAATAACTTTTTAACCTTTTGAAATATGAGGGCACTAATTTTTTTATGGCTTGGATGTTTTTGTTTTGCTCAGTTAGTAGGAGTAAGGATTTGCTTGTTTGCTTGGAAAAATGCTAAAAGGAAAATTCCAATTCACATATTCCCACATTACAGCCTGAACAACTCGCTGTTTATACTGTGTGCTTCTAAAGATCCTTTTGTTGAACACTCAAAGCGTAATACAGAAATGTGAACATCCCAGGCTCTCATGGAGGAGAGTTGGCATAGGGAGAGCAGTTGTGTGGGAGAATGGAATGATGCACGAAGAGACAGGGATGTGGGAATATTTACTCAGTCAGAATTTTACAATTCTTTAAGTATTTACAGTATGAGATGAATCCTGAATATTTCTGTAAAGGAAATACAATTAATGCAACATGTTGAGAGTTGAATATTGTAAATAGCATCCTGTAACCTTTTCCCAAATTAGTTTCCAAAAATTTTCTTGGAATTTTTTCCATTAAACAGTCATAGGATCCTCTAATGTCATGTCACTTTGTGCTTTCTGCTCTGCTATCACTAGAGAATTCCTCTTTGGTAATTTGTCTGTTTATATTTTTCAAGAATATTATCAAACTAGCATGATCCAAGAGATAGTGCTCCAGTCTTTTGACATTTTTGGTGGCAGAGCTATATCCTGTTGGCCAGAGTTGGGCTACAAGGTTTTGATGGCATATCAAATGCCATGCAACCAAAGGTGGTTTGAGTCTTTACTCATCCCTAATAAACATAACTGCCAGAAAGACTCTGTATATATGCACATTTAATTTATGAAAGACATCTTTTGTTGTAAGAAATTCTTTCCTGCATACAGCAGAGGCATTGTGCTTGTGTTGTTAAGAAACAGAACAACTCCTGATGCTTGTGCAACCTTTATCTACAGGAAGGGATATGGGTAGGATAGCTCCAGTGACACAACCTGTTGTAGTATGAACTGTGTTGTTGTTCTTTCTATCATGACACATTGCATTTTGGATTATTCCCACTTTTTTCCTTCTGTCTTTTTCTGTTTGTATTCCTTTTTTTTTCCTTTTTTGTTTGTTCATTTTTTGTTTTCTGCCTTTCCTTTTGAAAGGCTTCGTTGATCTTAATCAGTAGAGTATCTCCTCAAATGATCTAGTCAATGCTTAAGAGGTATTTGCTCTTTTTTATGGACTTGCTGAAAAATCTTCCTGGTTGCTTAACTGAAACTCATTTCATATTCTGGTAGACTGAATCTTGTATGATTTATTAATGTGTCTGATCTGTAAGGCAACAATTTCCAATTCAGAGTATTATCTTTCTTACTGTGCTATCTCAATTACTTATAATCATGTGAACATAACCACCATTCTTAGCCCAAGGCTGAAACTTTGAAAAAAAAAATAATAAAAACAAGAAGAAACTGTATATGAATGTGTCAGAAAAGTTTTTCATTTGTGATCTTCTCTCTAAATATGCTTTGGCATTAAAACTTCTAGTGTTTCACAAGGAAAGGATGAGTAAGAGGTATGTCTAGTTAGTTCATGTATTCCTTGTTTTTATAACTCTATTTTCCATGCTATTTAAAGTTATTATACTTACTCATCCTGAATACTGAAAAAAGAAATAAACTCATGGCAATCTATTGTGCTGTATTTTTACTACAGTCTTAGCAATCCTGTCATTTACATGTTAACTAAAAGTTCTAAGGGATAAAAATATAACCAAAGAGATTTTGTAAGAGATTGTAGGAGAAATATGCTGTTTTAAAACAAATAAATTAGTTCATAAACAACTTATGCTGCAACTACATTAGGTTGCTGTCTGTATTGATATTGTTAGGTGAACATTATATATTTTTCTTGAGCTTTTCTGAGGAAAATCATGAATTTGTTGTTTATCTGGAGTCTACAGATTTAAGGGTCCAGGTCACCCCAAAAATTCTACAATTGTACTATTACTTTTCTCCTGAATTAAGAAAGACATTTTTAAATTGGTGTAATTATCCACATCAGGCTCCAGTTCCTTGGCTCTTTTATCTTGGCAACCTTGAAATGTATTTAACCATGCTTATCTCTTTTTTTTTTTTTTTTCATGACGAGGTACGTCTATCTACAGCATAAATGTCTGTGTGCAGAAGAGATGGTAATTTAAAATGCTAAATAGTTCTGAAATCATTATGAGAGCTTGTTTCTTAGGAACCAGATAAAAGGCTGGGTGATTAATTATGTAGTGAGATTAAAGCATTTATTTTTTGGAAAAGTTGATGTTAATAAGAACTTGCTACTTATCACCAGTTGATCTACGATTTTTTTGCTGGCCACTTGAAACAGAGACTGGTGGGCAGGTTGGTAGCATCATGCAGATTACCTGCGTATTTATGATTAGCTTATGTATTGTATGCTTTGTATGCTTTCTGATGTTTAATACATGCAGTGATTGTAAACTCTGAGCTGTAATGCAAAACAGTCAGCTGTAAACAGGTCATTAGTACTTGGGGTTAACTTTCCATGACTAAAAATCAAATCTGCCTTAGCTAGCAGTTCTCAGTTGCATGGTTTTCAGGCAGTTAGAATGGGAGAAAATATGAATTTGTAGTTCATAATTAACAGCATGCACATTGCTAAAGAACACAAGTTAAAATTTGTGTGGTCCCGTTTTCATACTCGTGACTCTGTACTTCCTGTATTAATTGGAAGCTTGCTCCTACCATCAAATAATCGTGGCAATAAGTAAACAATATGCTGAAATGTTTGGGGAGCATAATGTAAGCTTGGAGAGCATTTTATCAGAAATGTCATCTGTTATGCAGAAGTAGAAGTGAACTGAATGTGCCGTGGTGAAAGATCTGTTCTCAGAGAACTGCGGTGCAGAAGCACTGGAAGCCTCAGCTCAGCAGGATGTTCCATCTATTTGTTCAGCATCTGCTGAAATAAATCTCATCTGATACTGTTGCCAGTATCCAGTTTCATTTTCTTTTATGTTCAGGGCATTATTGCCAGCCAAATAGATTATAAGCTACTGTTGACTCAGGTTTATACTGTTGAAGCAGCTTTCTGCTAAAAAAGAGTGCATTGGGGATAAACATATGTTGTAAACTATGTCAGAGAACATTTGTATCATTTTTCACCAGGATAGTTAAAAATATTTTCATAAAGTCAACTGAAGTAAAGACATCACTTAGTGAAAATCCAATGGGAAAAAAAAACTCACAGAAGAAAATTTTTCTTTAATTAAAAAAAGAAACAAGCAGGACAACTTTCAGGAATAATTTTGTAGCTATTTCATAAAAATGCTAATGATACTTAACTTGGATAGCAATTCTACTGGTGGGAATTAAGAACTCGAAGTTTCCTCTGCTGCTTTTTGTGCTTCTTGGGTAGTCAGCAGGTCACACAGTACATACTACTTCTTTGCTGGGTGTGTGTTGTGTAGATCTGTCCTGTAGTACTGAATTTACATTGAGGCTATAGAATCCATCCCGTAGGTGTTTATCATCGTGTTCTTAGTGAAGATGTCTTACTGATTGCTTATTGCTAACAACAGATGCAGTCATCTAAACGTAACCTGATCTGCTCCAGATACAGTCTAACCCATCAGTTAGTCTGATCTATTTGAATAACCCATCAAGGAAGATAGTTCATTCAAATCCAAGTTAATTTTCTTGGAGCTGCCATACAACCTCATCCCTTGACAGTACTTGGCAATAATCTGCACCTGGAAAGCAACGATGGGCTGGAATTGGTAACATTTCCAGTGGGTACAGCTAAACCAGAATTGTCTCTGACGTCACTCAGGTTTTCCAAATCTTCCAAGCAGTCAACAATCTATCTTAAAAAATACTTCAGTATTAACTTTCCTTTGCTAAACAGAGTACCGCCTTACTATTCTTCATTAGGATAAAGGAGAATACTGACTTAAGTTCCCTTGTGATATTGTACTCAACTCAGGCTGAGTAATTCATTTGGACTCTGTTTGAGAAACTTTGCAAGCTACTGTCTTAAAGACAGGAGCATCTCCAGATACCTGGAGAAAATTGTTTCAAGCACACACATCAGTGGTCCCATTTTAACCTACTACCCTTGAACTTTCGAGAAGCAAGATCTGTTACTATGCATATAGATCCTGAGAGTGATTGAACAGTTTGATCACAAACAAAAAGCAGTTGCAGAATAACCACAAATGGGATATGCCATCTCTGTACATTGGACAGTTCTGGAGAAGGTTGATTAGGTAAAACATCTTGTAAAACCTTGACTTGAAAATCCTAGGCCTAAGATCTCAGGAACTTACTGAAGTCATTTATTGTTTGGTTTATTGTTTCTTTTCTTTATTGCTCATTCTTGATTCCACAAGAAGAGAGGCTTTTTTTTAAAGTCATGTTTTTACTCAGCCTATGCAGTGCTCTGGAAGCAGTAGCTCCCTTTCCTAAGAAAACTGTGTTATGGACATGTATTGCCAGCCAATCTGCTGCCATTGCAGTAGGACACAACATGTACAGCAGATAAGTTCATTGCTGTGGTGTGATGATACTGCAGTGTGAAGAGGTAGCTGATTACTGTCCTGTGAGTGGGCAGGGAGGATTTTAATTTGGATATTTATTTACCAAAACACAGGTAGAGCTGAAGCAGCTCAGATGATAATAGACTGTCTTCGTGGTGGACTGGTTTCAAAGGTGCGAAGCAACGCTGGAAGATGTACAGCGTCATCAGATGTACAGTGAGGATTTCAAATGGGGCTGCCACATCTTGCCATGCTCCTTGTTCTTCTGGAAGACATCAGTACCCACAGTTCATGGGCATCTGGTCATCTTGTAAACTGGCTTTGAACTTCTGCTGTTTTCAAAACTGTGTGTTAAGACACGAAGTGAAAGCTGGAGCAGAAATTCATGTTGAAGTTGAGAGAGGAGTTAAAAATCCTAGTTTAATTTATAAATAACCTAATGATCAAGACTTCTGAGCGCTTGAGTTGTATCTAAAACTTAGTAATGTGTAAACCAAATACTTCTATTATGCATGAATAACAAGATTACGTTTTTAGTCTTTGTAGTATACAAGCTAAACTGAACTGAAGGCTGGAGGCATTGGGATTTGGGAGGATGTACTGACTGATTGATCGAAAGCCACCTAACTCATACATAGGTTCATTCATGCTGTGTTTTGTTGAAACAAAACTGACAGTGGAAATCATGAGCATTCTTTTTATTGCTCCAAGTAATAGAAACATCAAAGGACTGTCATGGAGTTTTTTTAACATGATGCAGCAATTCAAATGGTTAATTACAAAGAAAAACTCATCTGAATTTAATGCTCTAAAATTTCATTAATATTACAACTGATGTTGACTGAAATTGTCATTCAGCTTCTGTTTTTCCAGAAGATTCTGAAGGAAAAGGCAAAACAAGCAAGTTCCTGAATTTTGAGGCTTCTGCTAACTTTTTAATTTAAAACATATTAATGGTTTTGGCAAGTAGATCTACTGGAGATGAAATTGTGTTGTCAGATTTCATTGTAATGTAAGGCCTATTTAATAATACATAGCTGAAGTTAAGCCTGTTTAATAATACATAACTGAAGTTACATAGCAATTTGTTTGTGTTTAGTGTTTCCTTGAGATACTCCTCAACAATGCTAGGCCTTAAAACATCCCTGGGGACACAGGAAGTCAAAAGGAGATTACATGCTTTACTTTATCACAATGACAGAACTGAGATTGAACAATATATTCCTGAGTTTCTGATAACT
Organism: Penelope pileata; assembly: GCA_013396635.1. Taxonomy (NCBI): domain Eukaryota; kingdom Metazoa; phylum Chordata; class Aves; order Galliformes; family Cracidae; genus Penelope; species Penelope pileata. Next base: position 865,866 of record WBMW01005029.1, read on the forward strand.
GTATTTTATCACAGTGGTATGGGTTTGTCGCAGCCAGTACTTAAATCCTATTGGAATTTGTTTGTTAAAACTGTTTTCCAAATAGGAGTCTCTGTTTTTCGGCTTGTACTTCATTTGAAAGGGAAAAATGATGTTATTATGGTAGATGCAGCAATATAAAGGATTAGGAATATAAAACAACTTCTCTTTTCTAGTCTTCTTTTCTTCCCCGTCCTTTAATTCATAGCTTTTCATTGTTTTAAGACATCTGGCAGGCACTAGTCCTCAAATAGATAAAACAGTAGGTAGTAAAAGAAATATAAGTAGAAGCATACAAAAAAACTAAAGTAAATGCCAAATTCTGCTTAAGAAAATAGAAATAGAAGTCAATTGCTCTAAGTTAATCTTTTCTTTGTATATGTTGTTCAGCGTTTTTAAAACAATTTCATTAACAAAAAAGAACACAACCTATTTCAAGGGTAGTGCTTTCGAGTCCAGCTACCTGTTTGGCTATATCTCATTCTGCTGGATAGACTTCTGGTATGAATTTTTCATGCCAAAACACTTCAGTTCCTGTGTCTCAGAGGAGGTGCTGGGACTACCATGCAGTTCCTTACAAAGCAAAGAAAACTATCCTATGTTTCAGTAGGTCACCTGAGAGGATGAATGGATGTTCCTTACAAACACTGCACAGGCTCATTAGAATGGCATTACATAGGGGTCTGATCTTGATTAGAAAAGCAGAAGTTGTATTCTGCTGACATGTTTTTTCTCCATAATTAGAGTTCAGCACAGCTATGCAAAGATTTTTTTAAAATGTCAATATTATCTTGCACAAATGAACTAGCTGAAAAAGATCAGAGTTGCTGTTTGAATCTTGTTTCGATAACCTCAGTCAGCAAGGTCTGACTGACTTGAGTTGTGTAGCCTTAAAGAGTTTTCTACTATTATGCTACTGTTCAGAGAAATGTAAATTGCCACCAGCTTTTTGTTTAGGTTGGTATGACAAAAATTGGTCCTTGTGTTAGCAATTGATTCCTACTCACTGTGAATCCAAAGCTTCATGCATAAAGGATAAGGAGGATGTACAACATGTTTTGAATAAAAGGCATTTTTTATGTTGTGCTTTGTAGAATGAACATAATTAAAGCTGTTGGTTTTCTGTTTATTTTTTTTTGTAATTCAGAGGTGGCAAGGTATATTGCTGGCAAGGTAGACTGTTGTTTTGTATTAGGCAGTTCTGTTTGGAAGTCACATACATAATCGGAGAAACAAAACATTACAGTGGTTTATGGGAAGGCAGATAGTTGTGTTCTTGAAAGAAAATAAGAGAAATCTTAGGGCATAGGTTTTGAATTTTTTACATTTTAGCATTGTAGAAGCCCTTGTAATAATACAGATGAGTAGAAAAGCACAATTTTAGATTATAGTAGCTCACTAGCCACAAATAAAGTATGTTTATCTTAAAAATGAGATTTGAAAACTGAGTATTTTGTTATGCACTGTCATGGCATATATATACCTTTCAGAATTTGCTATGTTATCTTTGAAGTATACTTCAATGTATATTGTGTATTTGGGTTACTATACTTGGGAGTATGTTGAATGACATGCTAGTTGGACATATTGCATAGCATTCTTCCTAAGACAAAATCCTAGTTCAGCCCAGTGTATTTTGTTCTGCTGTTGTTCCCTTCCCTACCACTTGTGCAAGCACAGGTTTTTTGATGTTGGGAGGTATGACTTTCATATTTGTTCAAGTCCTTATCAAAAGCACAGCGTCAGATTATCTCACAAAGAGGACTGCAGTGAAATAAGGATGCTGAATGATAGGAAAATGGGTGAAAAAATGCACTTTTAATGGAATAAAAGCCTTGTTTGCAAAGATGGGGCATTGTCAGCAGTGAGAGGAAGTGTGCCATGCCTCATTCTGTGCCCCTGAAATACAGTCTTATTGTGAACACTGTGTAATAGTGTTCACAATGAGAAGTATCCTCCTTTGCAGGAAAAATAACCATAGGAATATGATTGTGTTATTTGGAGTGAGGTGGGTATAGTCAGGGGCATCTTATATATTATATATAAAATACCTTGAAACTATGTGAGAGCAGATTAAACATTCATCAAGCAATTTTCCAGAATGTATACTGTAATATAAATTAATGTAATTTGTGTTATATAAGTTGCTGTAGAAAGGAAATATGAAAAGCATTCAGATAGCAGTTTTTAATCAGTATATTTATTAACATTTTAAAGCCTGACTACTTCTTGCATTTTTTCTAATCTTTTTTATGCAAATTGATTCCATCCACTTCTAGAAAATTGCTCTCAGATGTCATTTAATTTGAACTGAATGAAGTCTGTAAAGTGAATGAAAATAAGAGGACATTTCTCTTCTTCACCTTCTAGTGCAGTCAGCTGCCCATACTCCGAGATGAACTTGAACAAAGAGAGCCTCTTACCCGATCGGCTTAGTGGCGAGTTGCCTGCAGCCAACCCTGTCCCCAGGAACAGAAGAGTGGAAGCAAGGGAAAGATCCCCATCCCCTATAACCAAGTAATTATGATCAGAGCCATGCCTGTGACTAACTGCAATGCCTTATTTCAGTGTTGTGTAGCATAATCTGTAGTTGTGTAACGGCTGGGTAGTTTCAGGAAGGCCTGTTTATCTACGTTTTCATTTACAGGGAAGGAATGGTTTCATCAATGCTCATTGAAAAGGTCACTGACCAATACTGATTTTACTATGTGTGATTTAACAACAGTTCAGTTTCACATTCAGTCTAACTACGTCTGCTACTAGGTGGTTAGTTGGAATTCAAAATTGATTGTTTGCCCGTTGATTTCACTTAAGAAAATGATTTATTTGTGTTTCTTTTATTTGCTGGAATGGTGTTGTTGAAATGACTGTAAATTAATGTCACTCTTTGAACAGCCACTATAAATTCTGTCATTATTGTGGAAGTGGGAAATTGAGTTACTGGGACTGAGTTTTGCAAGAATGATGCATAGCTCTGTAGCTGAAGCTTTTTGAGAGATTACTGTGAAAACACCAATGGATGTGATACCAAGAGACTTTACAGATGATGATTTCCCATTAGAAATTGTAAACACAGGCTCCTATGTTTGTTTTGTGTTAGGAAGATGCACAGACAGTTTAAGAAGGAGTGGAGAAGAGAGGCTTTCCAATCTTTTCAAGAGCTAGATTAAAGTAAATGGGAAAATGTGAATGCATACAGGTGAAGATTCCTCCCGTTTTCCTCTATAATGACAAAGTATTTTCAGTAGATGGTATTTCAAATGAGATTCTCAGAGGTAGTTTCAGCTACATGCTTTAAAATCAAAGTACTCAGCTGTCACAGAGCACTGTCTGGTTCAATTGCTCTTGAAAGTGCAGGATTGTAGAAAGCTGAAGTGACCTATCACCCTCTGGCAGCTAGCCTGCATATGGTCCCAGTGAAGCCAGTGACAGTTTCACCATGGTTCTCTGTGTCAGGGACAGTGTCAAGTGCTGCTTTTGTAACTGCCTCAGTTGATAAATTGCATAATATTTTGTAGGGTCCTGCATGCATAGCTGCATATTGTGAGAGATGTTACAGATATTTGAAGTGGAGAGTTTTTTATCAAAAATAACATTGGGCAAGTTCTGTTACTGTTGAATTGTCTGCAAATCATGCCTTTGCCTTTATAAGAGAGTACTGTTCTGTGGTTTTTGAAAGTTCCAGGTGTACAATTTTATTGATGCCAAGCGAGAAACTTCAGTGTTTCCTCTAAAAAAAAACCCACGACCTTATCACACCAGTGATTCTTTATCCATAAAGAAAATAGTAAACAACAACTCAATTGCTCTCAGTCTAAAACGTTTTGTAAATTTATTCTAAGCAGTGACAGAAAATGCCCCAGCCCTGGTCACATAAGTGGAAAATCTTCAGTTCATAATCGATCATCTGGGAAAACTGTATCAGAAACAACAAAGCAGGAAGACAGAGAAAGTGCATCTCCTTGCAAGAAGTCCCTGTTATGTGATGTGAAAGAAAAGAAGACACCTGGGTAACTATCAGTTCCTTTCAAAGTACACGTTGTTTAGAGATCATCAATTTAAAATGCACCTTACTGTGAATTGCAGTACAGTGGCTTTATCTGTGGAGCTCTTGGAAGCAGCAGGGAGGAGGAAGAAAGTTCTTCATATTATAAGAACACGATCGTCTTTGTCTTTGAAACAGAGAGACATGGAGTGTCACAATTTATTTAAGAAATATGTTGATGCTTATCAAAAAGGATAAGAAAAATACTACAAGTCAGAGAAATTACTGGAAACAATTCCTTAACTCTCATGCTTTGGAATTAGTTTATTTATGTATTTTTTGACAAAGAATGACGTAGGATAGTACATTGGAAAGTAATATTTATGATATATAAAGGCTATATTTGAAACTAAAAATCTGATACACTTCTGTTGGGGAGATGTGTGAGGCAATAACATTCCTTACCTTTTTTAATTAGTTACAGTGTCAGTGCATTATTTTATCAGTGCATTTACAGTGCATTTTTACAGTGTCAGTGCATTATTTTATTGGCTAGTTTCTTACAAAAACAGAAGAAAGATGCCCTGTAACAAAAATGTCATTTGTTATATGTATACCTTCACTAGACTATTATGTGTTCGTAATATATGCACTATAAATGCTAGTAATAATAGTGTCTCCAGAGACTTTGGAGAGTTAGTTTTATGTGGTGAATGTCTCACAGTAAAACTGATGATTGAAACTTAGCTGTTTTATTAAGAAGCAATTAAATGCCCTGAAACTCTTGTATAAGATTATTTTCTTTCCTGAACTAGTATTCACACTTTCCTTTATGACAAAAAGTCCTGTAGTAGTACATTATTTTTTTTCTTATTTGTAGATTTTTACATCTTTTAAAAGCTGTCAACTTTTCTTCATAGCATTCTTTCACATTATTTCAACAATCTTTTGGAAAAGATCTATTACGAACATCAGTCTTAATATATCTGTATCACAAATAAATAGCATTCATTAGTCATATTCCAGTGAATTTAAGCAGCAAAAAAGAGAATGACAGTAGTGCACTTCTGAAATTACTCGTGTTAGTTGTCGTTCAGCATTTCAATCATATTTATAGTAAATTCATCTTTTTCTGGAAATAAACATTGACTTTGCAGAATATCTGTTTGAATTAATTGAAAAGTGATTTATTTGATCTTTTATTTTTTTAGAGGGTGTTATCTTTATGAAGCCCTAAAACATCAGATATGTGCACTATCTGTTCACTCCACTGAGTCATCTTCATTCAGAGAATAACAGCTTTGTGCCAACTTTGAACTGCCCAGAGGCTTTTCAGGTTGTTTAAAGTGTTTGAGAGTACTGACATCTATCTGCATTTTTATCATCTAGTTTTCCACATTCTTTATGTATCCAGCATAGTCAGAGAGGACTTTGAATAAACTTCCTTTTAAAAAGGTATGAGAAACGATCTTTGCAGCATTAAGTATATTTGAACTACTAGAGTTATTAAATATTAAGCATCTGGTTATTGCAATACCCAGAGGATATTTTTAGATGTTTATTCAAAGTACACATGCATAATTGAAGATAGATACGCATATTTTTGCACTCTTCAGCAGCTGAGCTCGTTATATGGATTTAATTATGTTTGACTTCAGTACAGTTGCGTATGTCTTTGTGTTAAAGGTAATATTTTTGTTTCGTAAAATTACTTGGTTGAGGAACCAACCACATACATCCCAACCAAGGGATTTATTTTGTTGTAAACCTAAATAATATTCAGCTAATTTTCAGTTCCTCTTTCTTTCTCTCACAGTTTTTAATAGGCGTAAATGTAAGCAACAGAGTTAAAATGGAATTAAATTGGGCAGCGTGATCTAGTGGTTGGCAACCCTGCCCAAGACAGAGGGATTGGAACTGGATGGTCTTTAAGGCCCCTTTCAACCCAAATCATTCTATGATTCTATGATAAACAGATTTGCTTCTACTGTGGTTTTGTGTTTTGAGGTTAGCAAATCTTGATGTCTAATAGGGTGTTAGCTCTGGTTTGGCTTTTTATCAATGAGACGTTGGTAAAGATGTTCTTGTCAATTGCTTCTCTGGCATTTAGTAAAGCATGAGTTGATGCAGTGGGCTTTCTTAGAGTCTTTAAGGTCTTTTTGTCTGGTGGCTGTTTTAACAAAATGTTCATTATGTATCTAGTATCTCTGAGAGCTCTACATCTGTGATGGTTTAGTAAGAATTGGCCAGTGTTCTCATGTTACTAAACAAAAAACAAAAAACAAGGAAATAAATGCACACATAATGTCAGCAAGTTCATATAAACTTCATTTATGTAAGAAACCAGGCTAGAAATATCTGATGAAGGGAGAATTTTAAAAGGAACTTCTCAGGGTCTGGCTTTATATTTAAAATACCCTCCCCCTTTAGAACATCTCTTATTTCCACTTCTCTTGCCTCATTTTTCTCAATACATGTTCCCTCTTTGCAAATTTTTGGGTTGGTGAAGCTGAGGGAGCAGCCAGAGTCAGCAGGCAAAGAGAGGTTCTGTTAGCTCAGTAAGAAGTAGTGCAAAAACTAAAGAGCAAAAATATTTTCCATGGGCTCATTAACAGCTGCACAACAATGTGTCAGTACAGTACAGGAGTTGGGGTTGAGATGATGGTTGAGTTGAGAAAAAGAAATAGATATTATTTAAGACAGCTCCTGAAAATGGCCTGAATAGCCAGTAAGGCTTTATAAGAGATGCAGCTGTATATACATCTTTTTCATTCTACCCATCTTATGCTGTGGACACATCTACTGCCTTCATTTGTATGTTTTTTTAGTTTCAGTTATGAAGTCAAGAGTGTTGATCTGATATATGCAATTTTAGCTTACACTACTCTTGAGCCTTAACTGCAAAATTCATGTCAGTAGGCATTAATGTTACCATCTGTGTAAGACGGAAATTAGATCCTCTGTTTTTTAATTTTATGATGATACAACATCCTCTGTGTGGGAATCCTGGAGTGTTAGTAATGATCTAGCGTTGTTAGCAAACAACGTCATCGTGCTTAGCGATTTTTATGATGTATTAATAGAAATGAACATCTTATTTCCCTCAGCAGAGTACTACAGACAAAGGACTCTATGAAGAACAAAGAGTATGAAGAAGAGGAGACAGAAAATAAGCTGATAATTTCAAATGAAATTAAAGGTAACTTGTCAGTACTTCATTCATTTGATACTAAAATCTGCAAAACTAAAGAAGTGTGACATTCCTTGTAATTATTCATGAAACTGCATTGCAACTTACTTTCCACATTTGCTACTTGCGTCCTTTGTTGTTTTTTTTTTTGGTGATGGTAGCACTTCCAATACTGTTTGCTAGGAACTTTACTGCAGTTATAAAGATGAATGCAAACTGAATACTGATATAAAAAGTTTCCTTTTACTGACTTTTACAAATAGATGATTAAACCAGTCTGAGTTGTAAAGGTATTATGTTCATTTATAGTTTCAAAGATGTACTGGAAAAAAGTTGAAGGCGCAGAGTTACATGTTATAGTTATAATTCAACATTAAGGTGACCTATTCAGCTCCATCTCAGCCTACTTTCCTGCAGCTCATATGAAGAATATGGCTTTTTCATATGAGTTAAGAGAGGGAAGGCTAAGATCTTGACTTCATTAAAATACTGGGAAGTGTTCAGCAGAGGGTTACCAAGATGATTAGATGGTTGATGGACTGGATGTATAAAGAAAGGTTAAAGGGATTGGTTTTGTTCAGTCAGAGTCTTCCACTAACTAAAAAGTAGTTGTAGAGAAGATGAATGTTTTCTCTGCTCCAGGATGCACAGTGTTTGAGTGAGAGGCAATGGGCATGAGTTGCTTCAGGGGAAATTCCGTGTGTATGTGAGGAAGAAATTTCTCACCACAAGAACAACTGGAATAGGCTGCCCAGAAAAGAGCTGGAATTTCTCCTTCTGGAACTATTTAGGACTTAGTTCGGCAAGACGCTTAATAACCTAGTCTAATTCTTTGTTCTCAACAGAAGATCATAAGGTTTCCAGAGTTTATCATTTTGCAGTGTCACATTTGTGAATTTATTGTCTGCTATCCTTGTTTATAACTGACTGAACTGTTTGCTGTAGTTTTAAAACAAAACACAGCATTGGACAAATGTCCAGCATAGAATTTTCATGTGAAACTGTTAGGATATGGCACTGCTGTAAGCTATAGGAAGCAAACAAATATGGGGTAGATAGATGACCTTAGCTGACACTGCTGCTACTCACTATGTCTGTGCCTGTATGTTATGTTTAAGTATGTATGAAAATGCCAGGAGTGGAATTTACTTGGAGTTTTCTTGGAACAGTATTGTTTTCTGTTACTAATGTTACAGTATCAATGTATTACACGCTTTGCAAATGGAAAACAAAAAAAGAATACCTTAATATACTTTTATTCGCAGCTTGTTAAGATGTTTTTTAGAAAGAAAAAAGATAGTGAGCTAAGAATGGGGAAGGAATTCCAGGAACAATGAAAAAGATATTGTTCAGTAAAACAAGCTTTAAATTCAAAATGCTTGCTGCCTTGCAAGACTATTTTTTTGTCACTGAGATTTTTAGAAGTAGTAAAAGCTCTAATGAACATTTGAAGAACAATAATGAAGTATAGATAGATATTTAAGGATATCACTTCCAAGAACAAATATATGATATTAGAAAAAAACCCAAAGGACTCTTTAAAAATTTCATGAGTGGGCTGACAATACAGACTTAAGCAATTTAAGAGTCAGCTTTGAAATTATGGATATTTGTTATAAAGTGAAAATAGGTCTTGAAAGTAATAAAAATTAAGCTGGTGGATCACAAAACACAAACGAAAGAGTTCAGAGTTGCTCAGTTTGGAAAGAACTGTACTTCAGCATTTTGGAGGTAGTGTATTTCTTTAGGGTAGAAAATATGATGCAGTAACTGTAATGTGGCATTACATCCTGAAAGAGGGTTATAGCTATGTAGATGCAGAAGAAAGTTAACTAGTAGAGATTCAGAAAAGAAAATCATAGCTAGTGTATGAGCCTTGAGTGAGACCTGATTTGAAGATTACACAGAGGCAAGATGAGCAAGATGATTCTCATCTTTGCAGAGATCAAGAAAAGACAAAGTGGAGAGTATGCAATGAAGAAGATTGGATTCTGGTTTTGTGAAGTTTGGGATTACAAAGACTTTGATCTAGGTGAAAGACGGTAGATCTGATACAGACAAGGACATAATTGTCTCGTGAAGATGTGTTTGAATGAGGAGGAGTAGGAAGTAAAGCTGCCAGAAATAAGGCTCAAATTAGTAGAGAGACTCTGGAGACCCTGCTAGTGAGTGATGTGAGGAAGATTTTTCAGGCAATGTCATAAGAGCATTTAGAGATGTAGAACTGAACAAGGGAAGTCACAAAAGCAAAGTCAGTACAAGAGTTCACAATGGACCACTGAGGTGTAAAAAAAAGTGTGATAAATCAAGAAGGAAAAAGGTCAAGATGTGAGCTGGAAGAAATCAATTCACATTTATGTAATGGAAGTTTCAGAGCAGTGGAAGGAGCAGAAGCTGAGGTGAAACTGGAGAACTCGTGTTCGTTTGATGACGATAGAGATGTCTGGGAGAATGGAAATAATGGTACAATAACTGAAGATGCAAATGAACTCAAGATTGTTTTTTAATTACAGGAGAGACTGGTTAGATGAGCTTGGAGAGCACCTTTAGCAAGTTTTGAAATGAGATGATGCTGAGGTTGGAGTAACCAACATGATAGTAGTGGAAAATACTGGAGGGAAGGAGCTAGGGGGAATGAGAATATAAAATGGTCATAAGAAGGAGTTAGGTGGAATGGGATCATTGAAGGGAAAAGGTGTGCACAAAAATTACATGCCTTCAGAGAAGCAAAAGAGAATGATTGAGTTAATGAAGTGACTGGAAAGGGAAGGTGCAGCTGAGTGAGAGTTGGTTTCGGTGTTTTGTTTTTTTTTTCCTCTTGGGAGAGTCAGCAAGATTGTCTAGAGAGAGGTAGGAGCTGGAGGAGAATAAAGTTTGAGAAGTGAAGAAGACATGCTGTAGTCTGCTAGCGTGAACCTAAGAAGTAGATTGGTTAAGATAAGAAGATGAAAATAAGAAGAGACCAGATTCATAATTAAGAAAGTTGGATTTGTAACAGCATTTCTGTAGGGACATTTCTCTTCTTGACAAGTAGGAGCAAAGAAAGCAGGTGTGCAGATGTTGGAACTAGAAGGTTTCAGCATATTTTTCCAGCATAGAATACCCTTCATAGTGTAGCAGCAGGGTACTTTCCAAGTTAGTACCTGTTATGCCTGCAGAACTGATATTTTTACTAATACAGTATCTCTTTCCTTCCCTTTGCTCTCTCTCAACACAAAAATAGACTGTGTTCTCAACGAAGTTTTGCTGCTGTATCTGAGTCTACCACAGCAGTTTGTCATGTTAGTACAGCTGTTGCTGCTTCTCCATTAGCAAGTAGCATGACCCAGTAAAAGCAGATTAATAGAATCATAGAATCATAGAATGGTTCAGGTTGGAAGGGACCTTAGAGATCATCTTGTTCCAACCCCCCTGCCATGGGCAAGGACACCTCCCACTAGACCAGGTTGCCCAAAGCCCCATCCAGCTTCGCTTTGAATACTTCCAGGGAGGGAGCATCAATGACTTCCCTGGGCAACCTGTTCCAGTGTCTCACCACCCTCACAGTGAAGAATTTCTTCTTTATATCCAGTCTAAATCTACCCTCTTCCAGTTCATAACCATTACCCCTTGCTCTGTCATGATCTATCCTTGTAAAAAGCCCCTCCCCAGCTTTCCTGT
>WBMW01005029.1:876838-913134 GCA_013396635.1 Penelope pileata
AAGATTTGTAAAGTGAATCATGGTAGTGAACATACAGTGTGTACAGTATCCCCATTTTGGGTGGATTATTTCTTAGGCTTTGCTCCTCCCATGAACGCTGCATGCCTATTAGTGATTGGAGCATGCTAAACATGCTCCTGGAACTTTACCTTCTGATTTAGTTTCATCCAAAATTGTTCCAGCCTGTTTCATGCTACAAACCAAGGTGAGGCAGGTGGGGAGTTTTACTTCAAATAAGTGCTCCTTACCTGGACTAAAACACTGGTGTAATCACCCCCTGTGTTGGGCACATTATATATTCCAAACCAGACCTACTGTGCTGGCAGAAATTTATAATAGGAATTTGTGTCCTAGTTGTTGGCTGCAAATGTACGAAAACTAGAACAGTAAGAATACAGATGTGTATGAATAATAACAACTTCCCAAAAGTGGAAATAGAATAGAGCTATAATAGAAATGTGCAATCCAAACAAGAATAGCATAGAGATTTGTGAGTGATTGTATGAAGTATTGTTAGTAAAGGATACTGGATACAGATTCATCGTTGATTGTTTCATTCAGAAATGAATTCTAGAGGTTTTCCAGTTTTACGTAGCAACTGGGAAGCATTCAGGCCTGAGTTCATAGCAGGTATGTTGCTTTTGCATTTGCAGTGGATCTAAATGAACGTAGATGTCTTATGCAGTTTGACATCATTCAAGGTGTGACTCTTCACTCTTTCCTCCTACACACATCTGCAACTGCTGCTGCTCTCCAGACAGCAGCAGCAACAAGCAGTATTTGGCTGAAGCCACCCTCCCACCTGTGCATTACCTTTGAGGTGGGTAGGGTGGGAGCCTTCTTCCTTCTATGATGGATAAGTGAGATAAAAAGGGAAATGAGCTTGCAAAAAAACCTGTAGCATCATGGAGGAGTTAAATGTTATTTTCTAAATAAAATATTTGGTTAAATTGGGAGCAGGGGATTTGCAGACGTTTGTGTTGTTCTTTTTTTCCTCAGAAGAACTGAAAAACTTTTTGTTGTGGATGAGGCATGAATGTTGTGTGGGCTGGAACTGTTCATCTGATTCACTTGGAATTTTATAGCAGTGCAGTGCTGGTTTTGATGAAGTTTTACAGCTCAACTCTGGCATTAAGTTAGTTCTAGTAGTATTGCATAAATGTTAGAGGTGGGTGTTATTTATTGTATCAAAATATTTAAAATTGTGTGACCTATGGTGTGATATGCCAACAGTTGTGTCGGCATAGCGTTGTGTTATGTTGAAAAAGCTTTTTCCTCTCTAAGAATAATTACATTTATATAAAGCCAATATAAGCACACTCATAGTTAGTGGAAGAAGACTCATACCACTCTTCTAATTCTGGTGTAAGCAAAACTGTACAGCATTTGTAGGGAGGACCATATATATTAATAGAAATGAATATGATTTTAGTGTGACTGATCTCATCGCCGACTAAGGAGTTTAATACTTGTTTATTACTTTCTATTGTTGAAGTTATTGAAGAACCCAACACTCAGAGGCTTCTTTCTCAACCAGTTGTTGTGTCTTCAAAATTGCAAATCCCTGGCCTGCCCTTGCGCTGGGAACAGCAGAGCAAACTCCTGCCAAGTGTAGCTGGGATCCCAGCCAGTAAAGTTTCTAAGTGGAGTACAGATGAGGTAGGTTTTCCCTGTATGTTTCCCTTTTGTTTCACAGCCCTCAGTTCCTTGGTTGATTCAGAACTATAGATTAACCCCGTAAATTACTGATAATGCTTTAGCACTCAGGGGATTAGAAGTCAGACAGACCAAATGTAACAGATCCTCAAAATGCCCATTCAGCTGCCATCTAGCCCTGAAAGCAGTGAGTATTCATTTCATACATGTATAGATACAGGTACAAGCACACACAGAGATACATAGATGCATATGTATATAAACAAATAAGTATATATGTACATTGACTGAGTTAAGAGAGGAAAAGAAAAGTGCTAGGTGTATGACCCAGCAGGTGCTCAAGATCTACACTGATGACATCTAGCACTGTCACAAACATGTCACGGGATAATATAGGGGTCATCTTGGACTGAGGACTATTCCTATACATAGTTTGGATATGACACACTGTTCTGGAGTGTGGGAGTGTAGTGTGGAGAGGAATAGCATGGTTATCATCAAACCATGACACTTGATTTCAAGATCAGAGCCCCGTCACTGTTCAGGTGTGTCGTAATGCTTGGACAGAGACAATCTATCTAGTCCTTGCTTTGCTTTCAGAAGTGGCTATGGGTAAGGCACTTTTATGCAGATGAAACAATTGGATCTCCTCTAATCAGAGAGAAAGAAAATGTAAATTTAAAAAAGGATTTGCTAATCCTTCTGCTGTAAAGAATAAAGGAGAAGAAGGCAGCAGCCAATTTTGTTTGTGATAAGTGATTCATTCAGAGAGGACTCATGGTTCTGGATCTTCATGAGTAGAATAACCTGAGTGATTTTGAGGAAGTAGTCGTATTCCAGTCTTAGATGTTCTATGCACAAGAGTGGCATGTACTAATTCCATGAATCACCTCCTTACACAGCCAGCTGCATGACTCCATGCACTGACAGAATGTGGAACACTTAAACTGAGGCTGCAAAAACAGCTAAAAACTTATGCTTTCATGCTTATCAACCTTTAAGATTACTTTGAGAAAACACTAGTCTTATAAATCTGTCATTTTATCCTTTGATGGCAGGTCTCTGAATTTATACGGAGTTTACCAGGATGTGAAGAACATGGCAAGGTATTTAAAGATGAGGTGGGTGAATTTTTATTTTAGAAAATCACAGTGCAGCGCTTAGTGGAAAGATGAATTTTATTTCATCACTAAAGACACATGGAAAGTATTTGAATGAAGTGCATGTTTGAAGTCAGAAACAAACATATGGGATATTAGGTTGTTTTGCAGCTAATGGAGGGGGAACATAAAAGATTAAAAAAAACAGGTCTTATCTGATCACACAACTCTTGAAGCTCTTCCTCCTGATATAGCCAGTTTATGAACAAGATTTGAATTACCAGGAAGTGAGAATACCTGAATGTTTCTGACTAGGTTAAAAGTAGTGTGTACTCCCTTTGTGAGCATTACAGGTATGCATTTCTGGAATCTGAGATTGCTGTGCCATTGTTGTCATTAGGAAGTGACAGGACTTTTCTGTACGATGGGCCTTTACAATTCGTATAGGCTTTAGCTTTTCCCCTCAGATTTGTTATTCTTGTTAGTGCTTCTTTGCTCCAAGAAGGCTATTTGATTACAGATTGCCAGTGTGAATAGTTCAGGTGCTTATCCCAGCCAGGTAACCTGAATGGGCAGAGTATGATACTGTAATACCCCATGTCAGCCATCCTTGCAAGGGAAGCAAGGATTGTGGCACTTAAACTTGAGAAGGTAAATGCACCTTCTGAGGAAAATGCATACAGATGGCCCTGCTAATCCTCTGCTGTGACAGAAGTTTTCAGGCTGTCCTGTAGATTTTAATGACTGTTATAGTTTCATATCAAAGAATTGACAAGCTACATCTCTGGGCATTTTGCACCTGCTTAGATTTTAGGCATTTTACAATTGTAGCTGCTATGCAGGCCTAGTTCATCCTGTGTCACTTAGGATGTATCTCCAAGGAATTTAAAGATCAATAACAGCTGATGCGCTGCTGATTGAACCAACAGATGGGAAGTGCCAGAGAAATGGATGAATCCTAAACACTTTGTTCTCATAGGTGTTAGAAAATACTTGCCCCCTTTAGGATTCAACCTCACAAGCTTTGTCTATGAGTAATAAATTAAATCTCTCTGGGACCATTCTCTGCCAGTGAGGCCAACCAGTGTGGACTTGCCATCATCTGTATGGTTCACAGAATGCATCTACTAATTCTAACTCTGACAAACAGGCCTGAAAGATCTTCATTCTGGAATACCCTATCAAGCTTACAGCTGAAGGTCTTTCAGTAGGTAGAAGGTGTTGGTTCAGACTTCTGCTGCAGAGATGAACCCTCATCCTTGTGTTAAGATGTTGCAAAAAGCCAGACACCCCCACATTGCCATGCTTCTGGTTCTGAGCCCATCCAGCTTGGCTTTGTACACAAAATGAGTCGACAGTAACTGTGATAACCATGTGATGCCAGTCTCACTGCAGTGTTTCCCAGCTTGCAGTGCTGCAATATCTGATTCAGAAAGCTTGTTCTGATCTTACAGGAATTGAATTACACTAGTTCTAACTCAAATTAGTATCTCTAAGTGTAAGCAGTACTCCTAATTTAAACACAGTCGACTTTTAGGCCTAGCTGTCCTGCTTACACTGACAAGTTGCTACAGATACCAAAGATATTAAAGTTTACATAAGAAGTGTTTGCCCTGAGAAGTGAGGGCTTTATATTATGGCTCTTCATGTTCAGATTTAGCACCCATGGTGACAGAGTGATTTGCTTACAGGAGAATATTCACTTGTAATGTTTGTTAAAATAGCAACACTACTAGACTGGGATAAAAAAGTAAGTGTTTTCAAAAGTTGTGTTTGTATCAGAAGCGTTTTTACCTAGTCTAGCCCATGTTTACATCTGTGACCAAGTTCATTTTATTGAATGGATAGAGAAGAGTGGCCTGAAGAGGTTTCCGGTTCTTTAGCTGGGAATGAAATCCAGAAACTTGTTTTTTAAGGCTTGCATACAAGGGGGAGCTAAAATGGCAAAAACAGTTACTGTGCTGCAGAACTGCTGAATTCTGCTTCATTTACCTATTTTACTTTTCAGTAGCTTTTACTTTATACTGTCAGTGTGAAAATAAAAACTGGCTTGCTAAAAATTAGCCAGTTATTTTCAAGCAGAAAGAGAATCATGTTCTTTTGGACTAGCTAATCTGTCCAAAAAGTTTACAGCAAAGCTATGCTAAAGTTTGAAAGCATTTATGTTCAGCCGTTCCTTTAGATTGTCTGGTAATTTTCTTTTTATGTTTTTTGAAACATCTATACTGCTGCATTGTCAGACCTATTAATAGTTTTGTGTGTTTTCTTTTAAAGCAAATTGATGGAGAAGCATTTCTGCTAATGACCCAATCAGACATAGTCAAAATAATGAGCATTAAACTGGGACCAGCCCTAAAAATCTTTAATTCCATTCTGATGTTCAAAGCTGCAGAGAAAAACTCACACAATGAACTTTGAAGATAATGGAAAACGTGTACAAGCCAGCTTTCTCCACTGGAGCTCATGTTTTATTCAAAGCACAAAGACTCTCTAGAATTGTTGAGTAAGGACCTCTCAGAAAGGAAGAAAACTACATTCAGCACTGGTGGACTATTTATATTCTCCTAGAGCCAATACACATCTGAATCCTTCTGGGAAGTGTTGAAGCTTTTAAGAAGGTACTTCATAACAACTGAGTCAGCTAGTCTTATTTACCAAACTAATGGCGCTAATTCTCCATGGATGGTTAGGATCCCCTAGCTCTCTCTGGGCATCAAGAATACCTTCGTTACTTATTTATGCTGTATTATATAAGAGAATGTTAATATTTTCTAAGAATTCTTGAATTCTGCTTCATGTACCCATTCTACTTTTCAGTAGCTATTTCTTCATACTATCAAAACAAAAAATGATTAGCCAAAAATTAGGCTACAGGTAGCCAGCTGAGACTGTTATGGCTAATATGAATTTGTGCCATACTTTAAAAATGAAACAGTTAATGTTACATATGTGACACTTTATGCTACAGCATATAACTTTACAGATTATAAAACTGTCTGTTTGCTTGTAACAAAACAAACCTTGTTGGGGTTAAAATTATAATGCTCTTTTGATAACTGAATGTTTTTACTTTTGCACGATTATAAAATGTTATGTGAGTTTTTCCACCAGCATCTTTAATGTATTCTACCAAAAGATCAGTATAGAGAAGGCTGCAACTGAAAAATAAAGTTTGACTTCATAGAAGGCTTTCATTTATGCTGCACGATAGAGCCCCAGCCTTTTACGTGGGAGCCTACTACAGTCCTTCCGCACATGAAGGAAAATACATGTATTTTGAGGTAAGACTATTAGCAAAAAATGGAAAATATATTTATTCATGTCTGCACATGCTAGTCTCCAGTATATTTACCACAACAGTGGAGAAAAACAGTGTGCTAAAGCTAGGACTGCTACTCTGGCTTCATATTCAACATAAGCTTGTTTTTCTAATGGTGGGAGACTTACTTAACCCACTCACCACTTCCTAGTTTGAAAGTCTGATTTATAAATGAATGAAGCATAGGGGGAAAGCCAAAGCATGGAAGAAAAAGCTACTTAAACACATACCGTACATAGACGTGAACTAGGTAAAAGGCATGGGTTTCACCGGCTCATTAGCAAGGCTGCAGATTCCGCTAGCAGGTACTTGGAGGTTTATTATAACAATTCATCAGGGAAAGCTGTTGCACTTGGTATATATACTTTAGATGTAAACCAGATGCACTTTAAATTGGAGAGAGCCTAGCTACCGGTATATTGAGGACTGTACCACAATTTTGCTTTTACAAGAAGGAAGAGTTGGATCAAGCTTTTGGCAGCCCTCTTCTTAGTACTGAGGTGGGCAGTTGCTCAGTCTGTAGTTAAGAACAAACAGTATTTCTGTTGCACAGAACTTGGAGAATTTTAAATCTTCCCACAGATTTTGCTAGGCTGTTTTTTGGCTGAAGTTCCTTAAGATTTCAGGAACCCTTTGTGCCCCTTCCAGATCACATTGGTGACTGGTACCTGCCATAATGAGGTAAAACAGGGTCAGTATGAAGTAAGTTGCATTGCTCTGTTAATTTCCTTCCATAGCATTGCATAAATAATATTTTTACATTTTGTTCAATATTTGTACAGTCAAATTGCACTCTTATTGTACTACAATACAAATAAAACCTGAATCGGAGCTGTCTGTTACATTCATGTATGCCCAGTGTTCTCAAATGAACCCACATATTCCAGAGGGTGGTATGGAGTAAGTAATTCTTCACTATAGCTCATTGTGTTCATGTGTCTGAAAGAGCAACTCAGCTACTGCTATCTGACCTCACCCAAAACACTTCTGAGATTCCTGAATTTGAATTTTGTCACTGACAATGGCCGACATTGCCGACGCAGAACAGAAAAATACCAAATTCTTCAGTTTTCTTCTGTTCTTCCATGTAGTTCATTTCTTTGAACCCTCACCTTCTGTGTATTTTTCTCTCATGCCAGCTCTTCTAGCTTTCAGGGAGAACCAGTGATTTGCCACTCCTATCACTCTCATTAGTGAGAACATGCATCATTACTTACTACATTCTTCACTTTTGTATAATATGTGATGAGGTAACAGGGCAAAATCTGTTACAAAAACTACACCCAATAAGTGCACTAGGAAACTAAAACTACTCAGACCTAGTGGATCTTTGGAATGATAATTGCAATGATTTTCAATGTTGTGTTGGAAGTGGCCCAGCATTTACATGGGTTAAAGATAGCCCACCGTTTCCATGAGAGGCAAGTGAAAACTGTAGGACTTCAGCAAGAGTCTGGCCATTACAGGCAATATTCTCCTCTGATACTGCCATCTTCCACTGTAACCTCTAAACTGCACTCACCCTTGCCCACCTGGGGCTTAAGAAAACTTCTGCAGTGTTCCAAGGTATGTGTTTGCGTGTGAAGAATAGTGGTGAACACGGACACTGCTTTGCCTACATGGACACTTTTAGAACTGATGGGAAATGGAGCTCTTTAGCAGAATGTAGTGTTTTAATAAAAATCTACCATTCTCTATATACTAATGCAGAGGTCAGGTTTGCTGGCAGCTGCTACTGTCCATCACTATGAGCTTGTCCAAAGCCATCCACTCTATCAGGATTTCCAGACATGCAAGGGACTTAAGGAGTTAAGAGGGCTGTGGTGGGGAGAAAAAGAGGCTGTAGAAGAAAAGAGAAGTCCTCTGTTCTGTGTGGGCAGACAGGACATGTACCATTTGGAGAAGGCTGATCTGTTCTGGGGAACAAAGTCAGAAAGAAAATGAGGCATTTGTTTCCCGGCACTAAAGCTGTGGTTACAAATGCACATGGCAGCATCCCAGAAAGTCATTCTTGCTACTTCTAGAGCTGATCTCAGAATTCTTATTTAGCAAACTTAGGATTAATGTTGAAAGAAAGTAGAAACATTTTGTGCATTGAGAAAGGAATGAAAACTCACCATCCTGCAAGTTACAAATCAGGCCCAGCATTTTAAAACCAAAAAACTATTTAAGTACTTTCAATGATCATATGATCATAATATACTGAGATAGAGGTAACAAATAAAGCTTTAATTTATGTAAATTCAGAACATTAAATGTAGTAGCCCCTGAAACAGCAAAGTGCTCACTTTAACACACAGGTATGTTTTTTAATTTCTGATAGTAAAAATATTATCTGAATTTGTAAAATGCTGTATGTGGAAAAATAAATAATATATAACACATGCAGTAAACTAGAAATTTTTATTTGCTCTTAGGCTTCCAGACTGCTCTAGAGCATTGCAAATTTTTTTTAAAAGTAGCCAGTGCAATTAAAAAAAAGAGGCATTATTGAACATAACCATTACAAATATACAAACACTTCCACTAGAAAGAATTGCACTCATTTATCTTCACAACAAAGAGATTTATTTTGACAAAATGCCAAATGTTCCTGAGACGAGCACACTAGCAAATATTGAGATGTACAGGTATCTCCAGCCCTCTCTTTACCTGGGCTGGGAGGGGCACTGAAGGGATGTTCATCTCAAAGATCAGGGACTCCAGAAATGTCAGCGTCCTCTGGATTCTGCTTGGGCATGGGATATCAAACACATGAAATGCAGCCACCAGTGCTGCCAGGGCTGTGGTACAGTCATTGAGCTGAGCTACCTCTTGTTTTTCGACGTACAGAACAAACTTGCATGAATTCACACTGAAGGGATTTTTAACTTCCAACACTGGTGTCAACACCTTCACCTAAATTAAGAAAAAGGATATTTCAAATAATATCACAGCATCGTTTGATTAACTGAATCGTAAGTTGTACAAATAAATCAGAGAATTCTGTAAGCCTAATAACACTGCTTTGAATTTAACTAGCATTTATGTGAATATTTGCCTTTTATCCAAAAGGCAGGATAATGTCATCTTTCTCCAGGAACTAAGCTGAGACACCAAAAGGCCAAGGGATGTGCCCAGGCAGCTCACAGGAGCAAGACCACAGCTGCTGGAGCAGTCTCCTACCTCCTCATTCACAGCAGCAAACAGACTGGAGTCATCGCCGAAGACATCTGGTAGAAGTAAACATGCAGCAGTCATCTTCATATCTGTAAAAGGCAAGGATTTCTGCTGAATTACAAATGAAAACATTCTGGCACTGTGGTATCATCCTGCAAAAACAGATTGTGGCTTATGAAATAGCTGACAGTTCAGCAGTGAAACTGCTGCTCAGTCCATTTTAAAGAGTAACTTGTGCCACAGTGAAAGTTGAGGTGTCCCAGCTGGCAATGGGCAGTAGTATTCAAATCATTCTTGAAACTCTTATGAACTCGATATTCCATTTGAATTTCTATCACACTAAGTAGGCGTTTGGGTTGCTTCAAGTGGAGCTAAGTAACTCCTCCCACCCCCACCCACCCCCAAATTCCTCTCTCCCTGGTTATCAATTGGAGCTGGACCCAATAATCCTTGTGGGTCCAGCTCAGGATATCCAACTCAGGATATCCCATCATCAAGCATCCCTAGGGAGCTGTGGTGCTAGACGCCTTAGCTCTACTTTGAGGGCTGCAGTACAAGCCGGTGTTGTGGGAGCCCCTGGGATGTGGTACACATCACTGGACACCTGTGCCTGAAGGAAACCAGGCTCTACAGGAGCAGCAGCCATGTCCTGCTCCAGCATTTGCTCTGGAAACAGTGTACAACTGCTTGAAGGAGAGTTGGAGCTGCCCCAGGTTCAGCTCCCCACCACCAGCTCTTAAAACACTTCTTCATCCATGCTCTGAATTTCCCTGTAAGCATGGTTGGGCTCATCCACACCCGGAAAACTAGGCCCGGTTCAGGTTTTAATGGTTGTAAAAACTTTCTTTTGCAAGTCAGATTTCTGGTGTTGTGGGTTTGTTTTACTGGACCTATCTTGTCAGACCTTTATTATCTAGGAACCAATTCAAGTTATTCATAAAGAAAAAGAGAATCACAGAATCATAAAATGACTTGGGTTGTAAGGAACTTTAAGACTATCTGGTTCCAACTCCCCTGCCATGGGCAAGGTTGCCACTCATTAATTAGGGAAGTTAAGCCTTGTGACTTAACTAGGGCATGAGTTAAAATCTTTGTGGTCATATTGTGTAAGAAGGGAAGTTGCTAGCAACAACATCCAGTGCTTCCTAAGCTCAAAAGGATGATTATAAAGTCCATAAAGGCTTTCTAGGTTAGGCAGTTCATTGACACTTTAATCTAGCATGAGCTGTTGAGTATGGGTTTAAGCTTAAGGCAAGGAAACCCCAATATTTTAACTTAGTCTGCTTTCTTCATTGGGAAATACTCTGATAATAAAATGTCTGCTGTGGAAAATGCACATCTTCATATGGTGTCCCCCTTGATTTAACATCCTGGCATTATGTCAGTTTGAACAGCAGAGGACAACCTACAGCTGCAGTTCAGGAAAAGTAAAGTTTATGAGTAACTCTCTCAAACATTTTGTCCCTGTGGAACTGCCCTCCCCATACTTTTCAGATTGAAAGTAGTTGATTTGCAGCAGATACTTTCTTTCCCCTTAGTCTGCAAGTCAAATATGACAAAGGTACATGGACCTCTCTGTGTGACCCAGATAGCTGCTTTCCAGAGACTGTACTTCCAGTACCAGTTTGTGCATTTATTCCTAAAATATGTCCCAGCAGAGACAGGGTACTTGAAAGACAGTTAATAGTAAGTACTTCTTCCATTATTTCACTGGGATGAAGACTTACAGCTTGAAAACAGCACTTCTCTTTCTAATGGAAAGTATTTTTTATAGGACTGTTTCCCCTTCTAAACAGTTCTCAAGGAAAAGATGGGTAAGCTCTCTAAAGCCTGAAACCCTGTGCTCTCCCTTTTTATTGCTGAACATGATGTTATATGGCATGGAACACCTCTTTGGCTAGTTTGGGTCATCTACCCGGTCATGTCCCCCTCCCAGCCTCTTGTGCATATCCCCCAAATCTATTCATTGGGCAGAAGAATGAGAAACAGGTGGCCATTATACTGTGCAAACACTGCTCAGCAACAGCTAAAACATTGGCGTGTTATCAGCATTGTTTTGGTCACTGATCTAAAACACAACACCATACCAACTGCTAGGAAGAAAATTGACTGCATCCCAGCCAGACCTAATACAGATGTTCAGAGCATAGAAGATTTGTACTGACATTTTAGAACGTCTTCCTCTGTGTCCTGTTTCAGATTTTCTTGCAGCATAATGTTGATTGGATTGTTCTTCACCAGATACAATGATAATATGCTTTCTGAATAAATCTCCAAAATTTCAACTGTTTTCTTATAAACGTCCATGTGTGTGAGAAGCTGAAACTCCCTAAAAAGCTAAAAAAAAAAAAAAAAAAAAAAAAAAAAAAAAAAAAAAAGGTAATACTGAAAACCAAAACTGAAAACAAGAAATGATGTTCATGCTTTGAAGACAGGGTAAGACTAACTTAGTAAAATAAGATTATAAACTGGATGAAATGATGGCTTCATTTTTTTCAAAACAGGGAAGAAGTACATGAAGTCATGAAGTGCCACCAAAGTACTTTCAATAACCCACTGCTGTTGTGTGTGGCATGTTTAACACGGGATTGATGCAAAAATACATTAAAGAGAAAAACGTCAATGAATACTTGAGCAGAAGCATCCATTAACATCCACAGTTGTGTCACATTTATAATATAGAACTCGATGCCATTATTAAGTATAGCTCTGTTACCTGATAAGGGCATCTTAAGAAAGGAAATAGTCTAAGAATGTCTTTTAAAGGTGCCTTGTCGCAGATCATCTTTCTTCGTATTTGTATTGTTGTGTTCATTTTGTTATTCACTTCTTTCCAGTTTCTCCGAGTTTTCATATATTCTTGCTTCAGCCAGTTAATGTGTACATATATTGCATCACCTTCAAGACAAGCAGGTTCTTCCTATCAACAAATCAAGGACAGAATTGTAACAAATCACCTATCCTTTTAATCTGGTGTGGGACCTGTGTGATTTCATGTCAGTGCACACTGAATTTCATGTCAGTTCACACAGTTCACGCCAGTGCACACTGGAGTCTGCACCAAAGTGTAGTCAAGCTCAGCAAAAAGGACAGCTTAAGTACTGGCTCTGTGAATTCACCTTCATATTCCAATAGCTCTGTTATGATCTGTCTCCTTGTAGTATTAGAGCTACCAGCCAAATCTCCCAACCTCAAATTACATATTAGAGGATATTCATGAAATTCTTGCACCTGTGCCCTGTTTGCCTCATTGTGGTTTATTTGAAATTAATAGGCAGTTCTAATTATGTTGTTAGTCAGTGTTACTCTTTAGCAATATTAGCTCTGTATTGCCAATAGTATTTTCTTCTTAACTCGTACAGGGACTAAAAGCATGACCACAAGCTTCCGCACTCATGCAATTGAAGTATTTGCCCAAGAAAACCAGAAGAATTAAGAGAAAGAAAACTCTTAATGGAATGCATTATTTCACGGTCTAATGTTATTCCGTACTTGAAGATATAATTAATGATTTTCCTCAAAATTATTATTATTGTCCCTGCTGTAACTCCACAAACAATAATTGCTAAGGAGCACAGTGGCTATCCAAAGCAGTACATCTGTGTCTGTAGCCTGTGGCTGTCTAGTTTCTACCAGAGGAATCAGTGAATTTGCCCATTGAAACAAGTTGAGAAAATATACAGATGCTTTGTTAGTATAATTACCACTCTGTGTTTACTGCCAGATTTTCCCAAAAGTATTGTCACTGATGCAGCTGTCATCTGTGCTGGTGGTGGCCTTTGGGCCAGAGCCAATGCAAGTTGAGGCACTTAATTTTGTTTCTCTGAACATTTAAGACATAGAGCTGCAAAACATACAACAGTCACAACTGCTTTGCAGTGCTCTCTATGTGCAATTTAATTTTCCATTTTAGCATCCTATTTTAAATTGTGCATGTGGAATTCCAAGATTCAGAAGTACAAGGTACACAAGTAAAAAACTGTCTCTCTCCTACTGTATATCCATAGATTTCAACAGCCATTGTTATCGAAGAAGAAAATCAGCCCTGGATGCAGGACAGTTAAGTACAGTGACTCCCACAGGTACTCCCCTGGCGTTTGCTAGGACAGCGTTACATCAGCACAGCCTGCTCTCTCTGTCTTGTAGAGCACTTTGCTGAACAGTACCATTTGTCTGTGAGTGGCTTGACTAGGCACTCCTGCTGTCTTCCTCACTGCCCAGGAACTGCCCATCTTCTTGCCCCAGAGGGTGGGAGAGAACTGAGAAAGAACTGCAGTTGCACCACCCTTCATGCCCGAAATCCAAACACAAACAACGGGGAAACAGCAAATGTGTAGCCTACTGCAGGATCTGCACTGACTCAAATGAGATGTTTAATTAAAGCAATCTCTGCTTTATTTACACATAATTACCCTCTTGAGCCAGGCAGATACTTTCAGAGCTAGACTTGCATGCCAATATTGATTGCAAACTTTCAAAGCCATGTAAGTTTGTTTATTTCTGACCACAAATGCTTTCTAATTTGCGAACTACAAAACAAACAGCATAAGGAAAATGGGGTGAAATCTGTTTTCCTTTACCAGTGGGCAACCCATACTTCACCCCTTGATGTTAACTCACAGAACAGTGGGGATAATGAATGGCATAAAAAAGAGAGTGAGGCATAATATATACACCAACAATTTGTTCTCAAAGCTTTTCACTTGATTCTCAAAGCATTTTAAAACATTAACTAAGCAATGCCACGCACAGTGTACACACATCAAAGTTTTAGTTGAAAAAACGTGTTACATCAATACAACCACTGAATGATTTGTAAGTGCAGTTTCACGTTCTGGCTGTGCATACATGCAAATATGATTTGGAGATTTTTAATCATAGAGAAAAAGGTGCTATCACTCCTGCTTCACCAGTGTACAACATTCACTGCACAGATGACACCTAATTCTGTTGCTGCCAATAAGCATCTCTCAACCACATGGCTGAACCAAGAGTTCCTTTATCTCCAAGTTTATCCTTTGAGATTTTTACACACATTTAATTCATTTGGTTTCATTTTTCACTTGCTGATGGTTTTTTTTCCCCCTCATTTCTCCCTTTTCCCCTCAGGATCTTCTGCCAACTCCCACTCTCTCTTCATTTCTTGAAACCTTGCTTCAAGTTTCCAGTTCCTGCAGTGGCATCATCTCATCAATGAACAAGATATTATTTGTCTTAATCGTCTCAAAGACAAACAGACTCCTACAAAATGTCTAAAAGGGCTTCCAATATAAAGATGAATTGAGATAAAAGAAACTCCCACTCAGAGTTGGCAGCACTCATTCCTGTTCTTTCATCAGAAAAGACAATTTCCAGAACATGATGGGTGGAAAGCCATTAAACTTCCATGAGGCACACAAAAGCATCAATTTTTCCATCACCATTTATCTCCCTGCAACCAGCCCTAAGACCACCCACAGGGGCTCAAGCAGATATCCAGCTTTAATACCAGTCTGACATTGACTGTTTCCTACATCCGCCCTACACAAGGTGCTTTGTGAAGGTCAAGGTTTCCAGACCTTGTCATTTCATTTGGCTCTGGTCACACAGGGATTTTGACCAAATTCCAAAAGCCTATCACGCTGCTTTTCTGCAATCCTCCTCCTATTTAAAGCTAGGAGACCCATAAATTCTCTCTGAAGGAAGCTTTCTTTGGAGTCTCATTAGTCAAGGGGAAGCCTCAGCCTTATGGCAAAAATGTTCTCACCACCTTCATTGTTCTTGTATTGCACAATAATGCCAAGGCAAAGGCACATACAATGCCACATATCTCAGCTTCCACGTGGATGCCTCCTGGGCCAGAGGTCTTCTCTGATTTTCATTTGGTCCTCCTGCCACAGAGTTTTTGCACATTCACCACCTTCAGCATTGTTGCTTATCTTTCCTGTACAGGAATAATATTGACAGATGTCCAAGTATATAAGCTTAAGTTTCAGCAGAATTCTTCTACTTTTCCCAGTTTCAGTACTTGTCAAAATATTTCATCTCTATCCCATAGACACAAAAGATGGCCTGCTGGTACCTCCTTTATAAATGACTTTCATGTTATTCCCAGCTCTGCTGGGTGAGGCAAATATGCCAAGTATCTGTAAACATCTACTGCTATCTTAACTGCTTATCAGTGCTTTTTTTTTCCTTTTCACACCTAACAGCAAATTTACACGTTTTATGACAGTTTCGGAGAAGCCCTGGTGACCTCACCAACACACTGCCAGAGGCTGTAAGAAGTTGGATGCCTTAAGGAGACTGTAGTCTCTTTCTACACTTTTGTTAAAGATCATTACTCTTCTAGCCTTTCATATCCCCTTAAAATTCATGCAACTTAAAACATATTTGGATCATCCCTTTGCTGACAATTTTTTTGGTTTGGGTTCCTTTTTCATCATACTGCATCTTGGATAGATTGAAGGAGCTTGATTCAGTTGCATAGATATAGCTATTTAGTGACATTTGAGATGCCATGTCCCAGAAACTTCTGAAAGTAGCAGATATGATACAGAATTTATGCAAGATCCATGTGTATGTCTTTATGTCTTTTTTTATCTAACTAAATTAATCGTGAAAGTGTGCTTTCGGGAACAACACTATTCAACAGTGACAGGATTTCAAAACTCGGTGTTTTTCGTCACCATTCCTGTGGTGACTAATTGAGTGTTTGAATCTCATGCCCTCATCAAATGGAGGCCAGTCTTCAGCTCTAACCACACTTCGCTCTCCATCACCCTTCACTTTTTGGCAATTCTCTGGCCAAACATGTACTGTTGTCAACACACACCACATGTATCCTGTCATTCTATTCCTTCTGTCTTCCTCCTTCCAGCTCCCCCAGTCTAGGGACTCCTTCTGTTACTTTTGGCAGGAGGTGGTTTCTCTCACAGACTTAAGAACCACAAACACAATAATTCCTTTAGAGCAAAGGAAGGGTTTTATGGTACCTTTTTGAAACTGAAAAACAAACAAGGAGACCGGTCAAAAAAGAACAAGAAAATCAACCACTGTATGACTGCGTAAGAAGCAACCACACCCTGGCTGCTTAGAGGAGAGGGGCTTGCCTTTCTTAGTTCGATCTTCCATTTGCAGCAGATCAAGATCGTTGTCTTTACAATTTCCTCTCCTCTAACTTCCTGCAGCTCCAGGATATTTGCCTGACTGTGAAAAATGACTGAGGAGAATTCTCACTCCATAGTCTGAGGATTTATTAAGGAGGCTTTCCCAACAAAGCTCTGAATACCCCTCAGACATGGAGACTCATATTAGCGTATCAGGCTCAGCTGAAGTTTCTTTCCAATGGTGGCTCAGTCTGATGAATATTTGTGGGGAGCGTCATTCTGAGTGAAACCTCCTTTAGGGCCACAGTGACAGATAACTCCCAAATGGGTTTATGTGTGTTCTCAACATCATTTTACAGCCCACTGTACTTGCTCAAGATCTTTCTTGTGATGATACTAGTGATGCTAAAAAAAATACTCTTCCATAGTTGAATATAGTGCTCCCTAATAAGCAGCACGTGAGCAGATGTTTTAAAGAAACTTGAGGAGAAAGCCAGATGCTGCATCTGGCAGAAACACCCTACCTACATAGGAGGCCAAGTGACAATCCTGCTGTGTTTGGAGGAAGAATGCCTGCTGGCAGGTGGCAGTGCTTGAGCAGACCAAGGAACAGACATCATCTGTGGTTGTGATCACATCCCAAAACATCACTAGCAAGCAATTTTTAATTATTTATTTGCTTATGCTTAATGAAATTGTATGATGATTTTGGAAGAGCAGTCAAGGACTTCACTAGTAGCAAGAGCATTGGTTTTTTTTTCATGTGAAAACATACCAGCTATACTAATAAGAAATGCCTCACTGGTAAATAATCTTTTCATCACATTCATACCATTAACAATTAGAGATTATACTGACAAAAAGCACATTCCATGGAGTTTCATACTGTGACTTTTCAGAGACTAAAGCTTAGTATAGAAATCAGCTGCGTGGCTGACAAGTAGGTCATCTACTGGGAACAGATGTGCTCTTTCATCTTCACTGCTTGCCAGTTGGCTTTGACCTGTAATGCCCCAAGTGTCCTACTCTGCCTATCTAAGGGACAGTGTGGATACAAAGTGGCTAGAAAATCTTTGACTGATTAATCTCCGAAGATCTCCTTAACCTGGAATTCATTTCCCACCCTTTTACTTTAAATAATGCTGATGGGTTAGCTGATCTGTTCCTCCAGGCTTGTAAAAGAGATGAAGGCAAGGGGGTCTGACCAATTGCTTCTAGACCAGATATTTATTTTTTGAGGCTATGACTTTCTATTTAGCATTTTAAATTTATCACAAAATAGTTAGTGCCAAGGATATGTGGAAAGGTACCTTTACATGTGTTGCTAAATATAGAAAATTAAAAACCCCATGCTGCATTTGTTTATAAGAATGCTAAAAAGACATCTTGCTCAGGTGTGCACTTCTACAGTTTTTAATGTCAAAACTTGGGCTGTCAGAGCCAGATGCATTTGGTTTCAATGTAGAAACACATTTAGAACTAAAACGTAATTCTCTCAGTTTTGTGGGATTCATTCCTAAGCTGCAATAGGCTCCACAATTGTTAACTCTTGCATTTATACCTTCCTGTTGTTTAAGATGTGGATAAAATTAAATATAGAAAGTAAAAGTTGTTTGTGGATAGCTCAACACCCTCTCACCTTTTTCCAGTTTCACCTTTATTCATTTACAACTCCACAGTCAGCAGGAAATGCCTGGGAATGTGCTTGCTTCTCCAACTTTGAGAGCAATCCAGGAGCGACCAGTGATGGCCTTGGGCAATGCACTTAAAGGGAACGGCATTCCCAGTTTACAGTGCTGGCACAGCACGCTGTAGTTACACTTCTATAGGAAGATGAATTCTGGCATGCACTCCCACAGGATCACAGTGAAGCCTTCTCAAGCACCTGATGAGACAAAGACCTACACCTGCCCTTTCCAAGCATTAGCAGATAAATGAAGGAAGGCTGACTTGACGCGTGTATGAAACTGGGAGCCCGTTGCTTCTCTTTCACCCCATGCAAGGCTGTTTGTTTTTTTGCACCTGAATTCTGTTTCTTAGTTCACAAACTCCACAAACCTTTAAACTAAAGCAGGCAAAAAAAAGAAACTGTTCCTTCCTGCACACATTACTTAAGCGGGGATAAATAGAAATCAGTGACGCTTCTAATAAAATTTTATGTGATTTTTAGATAGAAACTACAGCCACGTTAGAACACAAGTGTGTGACTTATGCAGGAACACATCAAGCAAACCACTCTTGCTTCCCCAAAGACAGATGTATGCCTGGTAATGAGTTAGCAGCATGGACGTATGTAAACTGAAATCAGGCATCTGATTGCATAGCTCCTTTATCACATTCCTGTAATTGATTAAGTTTTGCCATATTTTAATTGCAACACTGAGGAGTATGAGGCATGTTGGCAAAGCATAGCTGGAACCTTAATGCATTTACTAAAGCGTATAAACTAATTAGTGTACTTCAAACACTTACTGGGCAATGATAGCTCTTTGTGAGTTGTCCAACCAAATGGAAACACAGCATCTGCACACATACATTCATAGGCATCCCTGTATTGTGCTTTAACACAGAGAGTTTTTATACAATACAGTATAATGTGGGAATAAGATATAGCCATTTGCTGCCTTCTCAAACATCACTTTGCATTCTCATTTGTAGAGGTTTCAGCTCTTAGATGTAAACCCTTACTGTTTTTCACTGTAATTGGAGATATATAACCTAAAGCAGAAGGGGAACACTGCATTAAAAAAAGAATTTTATGTCCAATTGGTGACAGCTATAAATGACAACAAATGTACAAAACATTAAGTACTAGGTTTAAGTCTGTTGCTGATACTCGGTTCTCCAGAAAGGAAAAGACTGGACTCTGGCTACAGAACAAACGATTTGAGAAAAATTTAAACGGGATGAGATCACGTTGTCCCCCCCTTTACAGGGTGGTGGCTTACTGGCAGCAGGAGCTGACTGGCACAGGACTCTGAAGATAAGCACCAGCAATCTTACCTCTTTCTGCACTTTGATGTCATAGGGTTTGTTTTCAGTGGATGACGATTTCCTGCTCTGTCCTCGCCTGTGGCCAAACTTATATTTGTTCTTCAGAACTTGCTCATCATCTTCAATGGCTCTCCGCACATATTTGAAACGATCTTTAAGTGCCCGTTTCCATACCACCTGGGCAATAAAGTAAATAAAATTATGTCATTCCCAGTATCTTGCAAGAATTTGCCTCATTCCTAATGCAGGTTATTTTGCTGTATCTAACTCTATATTTTACTTTTTTTTTAAGCACCACTGAACAGAAATTATAGGACAAGGCTCATTGGGTGGCATCAGCATACTGATGGCTTCCAGGACTGAAGGGAGCACGAGCACCTGTGTTTATCTGCCTCCATGGCTGCTAAACAGCATTTCCTCAAGGACAACAGTAAATGAATCTAAGGGTTAGATGTATCCAAGATCACCCGGGCTGCCAGCAAATCCACAGCTTGTTTTCCTTTTCCAGCTCTTAATTTTGAATACTCCCTCCATGATATCAGGCAACAAAGTTATGCAGTGAGCCAGACCAGCTCACTGATGACAGAAAAAAATAATTCTTTTGGTAGGTGATTTTTCCCTTGCCTCAGACAGCACCTGGCTGATTGTGCTGCTTTATGATTGTTAGATCTAACACCAGGAGCAGAAAAACACAGTGGGAATCTCCCTTTTGTAGGGAGTTACATGGCAGTTACATTGCATCAAATGTGCTATTAAACTTAACTTATTGCTGCTGCAGCAAGAGGGTCAGGTAAGTAGGCCCTGGTGCTTGTGAGATGCCTCAAAGGGTATAAATTGCAGCGTAAAGGTGCTTCTGCAGATGGACACAGCCTCTGCTTAATGGAGCCACTTGTCAGCACGTGGCAGGCAAAGATGGAGAGTATGTGCTCTGTGCTACTGCAGCACTTTTGTCTTTTTCATTTGGGAACAGAAAAATCATGGTGCTCACTGCTTCTGAGAGCTGCATGGACAGCAACATCCATGACATCCTTATGGACTGACAGCAACCCACCTGCTGTCCCCTGCTGGGTGCCTCACAGGAGGACACAGCAGCGCTAACTTCAGACATGCAGGGAAGAAGCCACTAAGCAAAGAATGTTAAACATTTCTGCAGGCAAAGCCTGCAATTGAAAGTAGTGACAATGCTTTTCAGGATCTGGCAAAACAACTATTTTGGTTGTTGAGAGATTTTCAATATCCATAGAGAAAAAAAAAAAAAGTGACAAGATGCAGCTAAAGAGATTCAGATAGTTCATTTTCTAAAATTGTCTCCAAGCTGAGCCTATACTCACTGACATTAAAAAACAATGTAAACAGAAGAATTACTCCAAGCTCCTTACCAAAAAGCTGTCCTTTATTAAGCAAGATCAAATCTACTTCTACTAAATTCTATTTTGTACCCAGCAGTGCAGTATCTTTGCAGCAGCAGTCTGACATGCCAGCCTCTGTCACCCTTGGGGTGACTGGGAGGGCATCTCAAAAGACAGTGCCATGGCCTTGCCTCTCTTCTGCTGGAAAGGCTGCTCCCACCTCCCAAGGGTTCTTGCTGGTAGTAAAAGAGGTCCTTATTCCTAAAAGGAACAGCTGCATGAATGGTGAAAAAGAAGCAACTCACAGGCTTACTGTGCCTTTTGCCTCTGCCTCTCTAGGGCTGACTAAGACAGATGTGCCCTTCTCACTGGAACAGTTTCTGCCACCCACTTATGGCTTCTACAGAAGCGTCCTCTCTCTTGCAGCCATACTCAAGCTTTTGAGAAATGGAAAGCAAGCAAACCCACTTGTGTTTCTAGTGTGCAAACTTCTGACTTGGGATTCTGGCCTCACCTACTGATGAGTAGAAATGGAATACGACAGCAGTCTTCTCACTATGTGCATTTACAGCCTCAATGTCAGTATTATGCCCCAGCACTGCTCTCAGAATCAGTAGGGTGACCAACTATTTGCTTTGGAAATCCCACTTCATATCTGCCTGAATCGTTAAGGTTCCTGAACAGCTTTTCCAGTTCTGACCATTCCATTTACAGTTTAATGCAGATACCCTAGTATCATATGCCTAACAAAATGTTTGGAATATATTTTTAGGCTGAAGAAAAACAAATATAGTGTAATTCTTCTCTAAAATGTTTGACAGATGGTAAAAGCCTTTAAAACATGATAAAGTCAGGCTGTTTTAACAGTGGACAATTCAAATACTCTTAGTTGAGTTTTGTGTGATTTTTTCTTTTGAAAGCCTTTGTTTAGCTGGGATATATTTTAGATTTTTCTTCCACATGGGTGAATACACTGACACCTATGCACAGCTTTAAATATCTCACAAAGTTCAAAACATTCAGCTATTTTAGCCCCTGCCCTCAGATAAGTTAAGAGTTTTAACTAAATCTGTTTCTGTAATAGGATTCTCACAAGCTTATCCAAGTCCCTTCTTACATATCTCTTTCATGAGCAAGGCTGCTAGGACATACATTTATGTGGTTTCCCTAGCAGGTAATGCATCTTCTGAAAAGAATGGTTTTATTGCATATTTGAGCCAACGCTTTTTATTTCTATGAACACTGGAGAAAAAAAGTTACAACAGCAGGAACATTTACCATGCTTATGAGGTAGTACAAGGATTAGTTTGTGTGTATCTGACATGGAAGGGAACGGATTACATGCAGATTAAAAGCAGTAATTTACTAGAGAATAATCATTTTGCATGGAGCAGTTGCATAACCAAGCATGTCAACAGCGAGATCCTGGGTTTCACTGCTATCAGAACACTGCTGAACTGCAGGAGTGGCTTAAACACAAGCAAGCATTTACTAGTCCCTCTCTGTCTTCCTAATAAAACTGTACAACTTTCAACATGAAATAAGGTCAGTGTTTCCTTCCAAACTGCTTCTTGCAATAGGAATAACAAAATAAAATAGTGCCTTGCAAGTGGTCAAGAAAGTATCACCCCCATTTTCTTCTTATTGCTGTTATTATGAACCTGGCTTTATATATTAAAACCTATTTTTCCTGTAACTACTTGAAAATAATGCTTTGGTTACATTATGAGAAGCCTAATAATTTATCTCATAACTAAATTTAGATCATTTTTATTTATTTATCTTTGAATGTTGATGTGTTACTTTGGGGTCACACTGTTCTTTTTATGTTGAAGTAAACATTATGGGAAAAACTCTTTTAGTAGCCACATTAAAACATTTATTTCCAAAAGGTAATCTGGAAAATGGGAAATACAAAAAGACACAGAACAACTGCTCTGAAATGTCTGCACCACCATGCAGACATTTCCCAGGTAGTTTCTGCCAGCATCACTTTGGGTATCGATCTGCAAAGCCGTGAGCTATTTCCTAAAGCATGGATTTATAGGTGGTTTCAGTAAGTCTATGCTTTTGCTGCAATGAAAGCCCTTTGATGGCTCATCCTTAGTATCTCTGTTTAAAAACAGTTTTTAGAAGTTAAAGGCTATAAAAAGATCTTTGGAAACAGGAAGAAGGTGCATTCCAAGCAGCCTCCACAAAAGAGGCCAGATGGGGCCACGGGGACTCCCACTGGGGCATGCAGAGAGATCTCCGGGGTGAAGCCAGGGTGGGCTGTGGCTCATTCCTCTCCTGTCCTCGTTTCTGACAGGTGCTAGTTTTCTTTCATTCCTTCCCTCTTACAGAAGAGGCTGAGCCCAGGCCTTGAATACCCACCACTTCACATTTTTTTATTCTCAAGTTATTTGCTTTCTGCAGTAACTGCACACACGATGTGTATTTATGTATGTGTAAAGCTAACAATTCCCTCTGAGTCTCACAAGCTTTTACAAGAAGATATAAAAGTATCACATGGCAAAGCGGTGATGTGAAGTCAGAAGGTGAACACTGTCCTTTGAGACCTCAGACACAAGGTCACAAAGGAGCAGGGAAAAAATACAGTCGAAATTTGAGTCTTCTCCTCCCATTGCTTTCAGTTATGTGCCTGCTGATGTCCCAATCAGTGGTTTCAATTCTTTTATTGTTATTATTTTTTTTTTTTAATATTCTTAGATTTCCGACAAACCTGAAATAGTAGCATCGCTGCATTATGTAGTTGCATACCTAACACACAAATGATTATAACACATTACTAGAGAGTAAATTGTATGTTAACCCACATACAGACAGGTTTGTTTGTTTGCTTTTAAAGATTTCTTTTTATTTTTAAAAGGGAAAACAAAATCACATTCACTCAAATTTATCTTTTGGGTGAAATCAAGCCAGAAAGAAATTGTACACAGTGAGTGACCAGGGCCTGAAAGGATCTCAGGGTGGCTTTGAGGAGTGGCATATAGTTGGATTAACCTTTGATTCATAAAATGAATTAAGAATGTGATTTGGCAGCATGTCAAAGTGAAGCTTATAGCTCTGAATTAATTCAGTGTACAAGAAATTGATATTGATTTGCTCCGAACTGTTATTTTCTTGTGATCA
The DNA here is from genome assembly GCA_013396635.1 of Penelope pileata. Lineage (NCBI taxonomy): Eukaryota > Metazoa > Chordata > Aves > Galliformes > Cracidae > Penelope > Penelope pileata. The sequence goes on from WBMW01005029.1 coordinate 900,636, forward strand.
ATTCTGTTGGGAGAAAAAGTTATTTCAAAATTTTAATGACAGATTACTGTTTACAGTACTTACAAAGCCATTCCCTTCTTCGTCCAGGAAGGGGTATGCCTGCAGCAAAGCACCAACAACAATATTGTACTGCTGGCTGTTTGGGTACCTGTGCAAACATGGTAAAAGGGATAGTTTCAAATACCATCTAGAGCACTGACTATCTGGAGGCCATACTGATTCACATTAAACTGACAGAACTTTCTCAAGGTATTTCTAAAACTATTAATTCCCCTCCAAATAACAAAAGGAACACCTTGAAGATTTCATGCAAATCTTACTGTTGGCTTCAACAGGTTTCAAGCCTTTAGCTTCTTATGTCTAAGTAAGCACATGAAGGAGAACATCTTTACATTCATTTGAAAACTTACTTCTGTAAAAAATTAGTAATGACCCAAAATAAATCTAATAACGTTTACTTACAGTGATCCTGCTAGGTATTTTGCCATGTCTGCTTGCAAGTATTCAATCATCCTTATTCTCATACTGTGATCAGGGCATTTTTTTTCTGCTAGTACAACCTTGACGTCATAAGGAAAATCTGGTAAAGTATAAGAACTTGTCCACTGCAATGTCTTACATCTTGTAGAACATAATTTCGGATTTTCCCTGAAAAATATTATATTATCATAAACACTTTCTTCTTCTATGATAAGGCAAGCAAGAAGGAAAGAAAAAACACAGGCAAAAATTCAACAAACAAAAGTTACCACTGTACATATTCAAGGCTTACTGTCTTCATTTCTACATAATAAAAATACCCACAAAAACTGCAATCAAAACGCATGGTGTTAAAACCAGATGTCAAACATACAATGTTAGAAGCAGTCCACATTACGTGAAATGCCAGTAAGTGGTTACTAAATGAAAGCAGAAGGCACAGTACAAGTAGTCACTGAGGACTTGCTACCACCACAAAATAACTATCTGCCTTCTTTAATAGTGTGTCCAACAGTCCTGCCAATTTACTAGTGATAGTAAAATGAACAGCTCAATAGAATAAACTATTATACAAGACATTAGCTAAGATTGTCCTCCCGAAGGGGAAAACAATGAACAGATGAGGACAATTAATCAAAGTAATGACTGGAAACAAAGCACAAATAGCCTGTAAGTACCCACACCCACAGCCCCAAGAAAAGCCATCAGCACTATTTAAAAATATCACCCCACAGCTGGTGTAAACCTGTGACAGGAAATCACCTATAGCTATCCAAACGTTCCTCTCCTCTACAGAGCCTGGCAAACCCTGATGCTGGAGGGACACATGGAAAAGTAGAAGATAATTGAGCTTGAAGTCAATCAAGTGCAGTCTAAAAGGTGGCTCTGGCATCCCCAGGCAGCTACCCAATGCTAGTAGCCCAGAGTCAGTAAAGAAATTTCACATGAGAAGTGCCAAAGACAGCTAAAAATTCCCATTATGTATCTCTCTCTGCAATTTAAATAGAAACAAACATAAATTGCAAGAGCAATTTGGAAGCAACTAGCCGGGACTTACAGAAACAGATTTTTGCCATCTGGACATGATCCTGGGCAGCCTGCTCTAGGTGACCGTGCCTGAACAAGGGAGTTGGGCTAGATGGCCTCCAGAGATCCTTTCCCCCCTCAACCATTCTATGATAATAATAAATAATAATCTTCTAAAGTGTTATCATTACAGATAATAAGAGTAGATGCTTGCGCAATATAAATATACAAACATCTATATCTGAACAAATCATCTGGACTGCTTTTATATTCACTGAGGAAACAATTATTGAGAGATGACAGGACAACCAGAAGACATCTAAATCAAACCAGATGTTCTTAACTATTTCTCTCCAGTAAATTTTAAGGAAATAAAAACAATCATCACTGTCATTGAAGTCTACACTGTATGCATCTAAAATTAGTAATTCCCACTTTATAGGGGAAAGCTCCCATCATACAAGCCTCTACAAAGAAAATTAACTCTATCCCAGCCAAAACCACCGCATGGAGCCAAATACTGCCATACTTTAGTCCAGTCAACATTTCACTCCTAAAGCTCTCTTCGGTAGCCTATAAACAAGGTCTGTGGTCTTCACTGGGAGGTTTTGCTGTCTAACCCCTTTCAGAAAAGAATGTAAAGAAAAACCCATGGCAGCAAACATCTTAAGGGTGGCAAAATTAACTGCAATACCAATGGACAACCATTTGTAGTAGCTTAGTTTATATCACTTTGAAACACTATCCATCTAGGAGGCAGATCATTTTGGGCCCTTCTTGATTAGATTAGCCAGTAACTCCTCATCTTTTTGGCCTCATTATGCTGCCACACTACTTTGATGTCTTTTAATATAAGTTGATAGCTTGCAGGCCAGTAAAAGCTCTACAGATACTATAAAACTGTACCAATCCCAGCGCTACCAAAAATTGTGATGCAGGGCTGAAAAATAATAATTAAGGTAACTGTCATCTGATCCTCATATATAGATTAATCATAGTAGCTAGCACTACTTACAGCACTACTCTTTCCCCATGCAAATCAGGTACAAAATGGTCAGGGACTGCTGTATCTCCAGGTTTACCAGCTTTTGTGGGACACAGGTGGTTAACAGTGGATGCAAACTGTAGTGAACTTGTAATAGCACTTTGCAGTCTTACACAATGAAAAGAAAAAAAGAAAAGAAACTGGGAAATTACACACATATCTATGCAGACACATTTTAATGTCCTTTTTTTGGTTACAAAAGATTACAGAAATTAAAAAAAAAAGATTTTGAAATCATTTGGAAATCCCTAATATGCAAGCAAAGTTCAGATGTTCAATGCAGCAGCAGTGAGGAACTTTGGAGACTACAAGTTTGAATCCTCTACGTTCACCAGCTTCACTGATGAAGCTGATGTAGCAGACAGGTTGCCAGTTAGTAAATATTATTTTTGACAATCAGTCATTTAAAGTAACTCAAAAAGTTTAAGTTTAAGATTGTTTAAGATGTACAGTGATTTGTAGCTCACCAGCACCAAAATTCTTTTGTTCCTAATAACAATAACAACAATGATTCTGAATTGACATTTTGAAAAGTAGAAAGGTTGACCAGATTCAGTTCAAACAAACCTTAGACTGCAGGACAGGTAATTTCTTCTACCACCTCAGGTACAAGTTAGTTTTCCCAATAATTATTGTCACTTACTTCAAGAAAACAAAATGTTATTGGGGTGACTATTGGCCACAATTTAATGGCAATTCTCCACATTTCTCATTACAAAAAAAAAAAAAANAAAAAAAAAAAAGGTACTCCAAATTCCATTTCATGCTTTAAGTTTGTCTTCACTCTTACCCAATACAGAATGTACTTCTTCACTATCCAAGCACGATCTGAAAATTCCTTTAATCTCCATAGTGCAAGGTATTCAACATTTTAGTAGCTTTGGCCAAAATCATTGCAGTTGCGCAGTCATGTTAAATATGCACAGTAATATTTTTAAATTAAATACAAGCTTGTTTGGAAAATGAGAACTCCACTCTAAACATTATTCCCAGAAATGAACACTAGCAAACTTGCTTACCTAAAAGAACAGTTCAGTTAAACTGCATATGCACTGTGATTTATGCATGTAGCCAAGAACTTCCTTGTTTGTGAAGAACAGAATTATTGTTAGATTTAGGTACAAAAATGTGGCCTGCTTCCAACTTGAGAAGCTAAGATAAAAATTAAGATCCCAAAAGGTAAATTGCCGTATCTTTTCTCCCAGTTTGTAGGACATTTGATTTTGCAGCTAAATCAACCCTAGGACTGTTGCAGCTTCCACTGCCCACCTGCTGTCATAGGTCTCTACCTTTTCTTTAGGGCTACTGCAAATCCTCTTTCACTGCACCAAGTTATTTCAAGAAGCCATGGTGATAAAGTTGTTTATTTTTCCCCTCTAGGTTTAGTTTTCTCATTGTTTAGGTAAGTTTGCCTAACTGGCTCCTTGTGAGGTGTGGCAAATACCAGCGCAGAGGAAGCAAGACTGTCCTGTCGCTTTATACTTAGTTACAACATAGGGCTGCATCCTAAGAAGCACTTTCTCAGTAATTAACTGAGTTGAATAACTTCTTAACAAGCTTTTGATCATTCAGCTTTTGTAGATGACCACTTCTTGCACTAGATCACAACACAGTTGCACACTGTCGTGTCTTTCTTACAGCCTTACACCATTCATATACAGAATCTTTACTGAGACATGAAAATTAATAACATAATTATAGATTCAGCTGAACAGAAAAAATGAACTAAAACAAATAAACAAAAAACACATCTATGCACATTATGTAACTCCTGGGACTCCCAGACCCTGAAGATACCTTCTTTCATTGCAAAAGAGACTGAAGTTTACACTCTTGCAGTGTCGGACTCCAACAATTCAATTGACTTCTCAGACTGCTCAAATCCGTGAGTCTATGGCATCCATTGCTGCCTTTTCCACCCGCTTGGATCCCAGTTATTTAGAAGACATCAGCAGAAGACTTTAGCAGGTTCCTACTGACCCTGGTGGCTCCTACATTCAGCACTTCCAGATAAAACTCACAATGAGCAGAGTCTCCATGAATTAATTTTTCCTTCCATAGAGGCAGGTCTGGCCTCTGAACTGAACATCAGCAAGAGAATCCTGCCAAAAGTTCTACAAGCTGGAAAACAGTCCATGCTGCAAAGCCACAGAATATGCAGAAGAGACAAGGAAATCTGGAACTTGCAGATGTGAAGGAAAAGAAAACTCAGCATTTGTACAAAGCGTTCTACTTCTCTAAGATATGTATAATATGCTTTTAGCTGCATGTCAATATTTAAGACTGTAAAGGTTATTTCCAGCAAAAGAAAGAAACAATGACAGATGATTAAACATGATTATTTCAACGTGCAGCTCTCTTCTATTCACAGTTTCAAGATCTATATTTAAAATCTTCTTGTGGCTTTCTCCTCATGTGCTGTACTGCCGTCTCCTACTCTCCAGCACAAATGCACAGCTTCACAGCTATTCCCTAGAGCCGTGGATTTGCAGTCTACATAGTGCTTGACAGTGCCTTTTATTTTTTCAGTTGCCACTAAACACAGGGGCAGGTACACTGAGCAAGTTACTTGTAGCAACTTCAAGCTTCAGCAAGTTGTCAGGAATTGAAAAACACAACACAACATAGCTATCCATTTTCCACAGCAGTTTCAGCTTCTCCTGAAATATCCCTTCTAGAGAATTCATCAGATTTCGCCATAAGCATGAAGTTACAGACAAAACTAATCAATTTAAAGAAAGTTTGCAGTATGCAAACACAGGTTTCTTCTGGAGAGTCAGTATTCTTTAACAGCATATACTATAAAGAGCTGCACTACAGAAGCGAAGACTCCCTGCTTTCAGCTTCGTGCTAGCAAAGCAGCTGTAGGTTACAGACAAGGGGAGAGAAAGCATTCCTTGGGGAATCTGACTGACAGAACTGCCATCTAAATTAGGTCTTTTTAAAGAAAAAAGCATGTTTGTCTTCACATATATAAGATGTGTTCTACTATACCCGAAGAATTTTATGTTTGGTTTTGTGACTTTACTAGATCTTGATAATGCAGCTAGCATGGAAGACGATTAAAATTCTATTTTCCTGCAAGTTTTTGTGGAAGATTCACATCATCGTATAAGTGAATTCAGCACTATTGACCTCAAGTGTCTAAAAACTACAAGATCAAATATAAGACCAAAATGCTAAGGCAGCAAACCAAAAAAAAAATTTGTTTGTTTGTTTTAGGTGAAGTTAGTATTCACAAGCCTCCTACTACGACAAGGACGTGAAATTCTCATTGCCCCCAAATCCCATACAAACCAGACCCATAAATATGCTTCCATGAAGATGGAGTAATAAATGAAGTTATGAGAAATCATTAAAAAAAAAAAACTATTATGATATGTGGAATCTACTATTAAAATGATATGTAGATTCAGAAGTATTGAAATAACTGCATGAAAGAAAGACTTAATTGCTGTTAACAAAAAAAAAATAGTGGGTCAAATGCAACTTATGGCTCTGGAATCTGTAAGCATCAATTTTTGGAAAGGTGTAATCAGAAGAAACAGCTGATGTCTGTACCTCCAAACTGATTAGGAAATACTTCTTTTCTTTCACTTATGACCGCTGTCAGAGACTTTGCATGTTTGTTTGTGTATTCAATGGCTGTTTTTCATGCTGGTGTGAACTAGCTGAAAAAAAAAAGATCGTATCTACTGGAAATAATTATGATGATCTCCACAATACAGTTTCTGCATTGAAACAAAGAAACTCTTTAGGTGCATAAAAAGGGGGCAAATTCCAGTGTAGAAGCACTATTGTCGCATGTGTACATTTAAAACAGTAAATACAGACTGGCAATATTGATGTATTGACAATGGCATTTTGCAGTTCTGCAGGCCAGTGTTGAATATTTTCTTGGGAGCTGCATTTAAAATACATATTCCAGTTCATAGCTCTTTGTATCAGCCCAAATGTAAGCTGACACTGGCACCAATATACTGGCTACTGCCTTATTAACACATTGACACATTGTAGGCCCAGGTTTAGTTGAAAACTGGTCACGTCTTCCAAATTTGCAGCAAATGAGAAGTCCAAGGTTGTCAAGGTTGGACAGAGGGTCTGTTGTTCTGCTTGTACACTCAAACCTGCTCTAAGCAATCGACTTGAAGGCATTCTGATTGTGAATATACAGCACTCAATAGCTACAGAACACATTTTTATAGAAAGAACAAATGTACAAATAAACCGGTACCAGGCATCACTTAAAGGTAAGCATCAGGACTGTCACACTGGCAACAGCAAAGAGAAGCATTAGGTATGTCCTTTGATAAACAAGCACCTTGAGAAAAGGCAGAGAGGACGCAGACCAACCAATAAAATGCTGGTTTTCACAGCAGTGTTGGGCATTTACAAGCAATGACAGCCTCTGTCTTAGCAACAAGATAAATATAAGGCTGCCAGGAGCCATGAGTCTGCTAGCACTCAGATAGAGAAAAGCAGGTGTTGAGGAAATGTATTTCTTAACTTGTCCTCTGCATACTATATTGTTGTCTTCACAGACAACGACAAGGGAACAAGAAGTTCTCTTCTTTGGAGCTCAACAAAAAGACTGCCTGTTGTACTTCTACAGCTGTTAGCAAGAAATTATTCTGCTAGAAAGATAAAGATACACAATTGCTGCAGCCACCACTTACTGGGGTTTTGTGCTTTAACAGTCTTCTCTGGTCTCTTTGTAATACTTAGTAATGCAGAAAATTATTTAACAGATGTTAGAACTGCCTACAGAGGTACGATATAGAGAAACTTCAAGCCAACTCACCAACAGTAAGACTACAAAAAAGAATGCATGATTTCAATTCAAGTAAAGCCCCACGAGTTATTGAAGCTATAGCTGCATGGCTCTTTTGCAAAAAGGGCACAAAATTCAGATTGGAGAAATGAGAGGACAGAGGCTACGAGCGTAGCCTTGGCCAAAGATCAATCACTTGAGCTGAAATTTAAACCAATCTCATCAAATTAACCCCTGCCGGAACTGGCTCAACGAGTGCTCATAGGAAATGCTCTCCCACCAAATAAATGGATGAAGTAGAAACACCCATGACAGGGGGTGGAAGTTTTTATTACTCTTAGTTGCTTTTCCAAATCTAGCCTGGCTGATGAGAAATGGATAAGTATCCTCCTTCCCATTCTGAAAGAGAAAAACCAAAGTGTTTGATTAGCAGAGACACCTCCCTATCTTGCTACAGCTTCCTTCTCCTCATTAGTTAATATGAGAGAAAGGGGTGGGGAGAGAAGGGAAGAAACAAGCAATGCAGACTTTAAAAATTCCAAATATAAAACAATGAAAATAAAAAGAAAAGAGGAAACAAAAAAACACTAGTTGATGTTAGGTCAATATCAGATTGACATCATACCAAATCACAAAAAAAAGCCTTAATTAAAATTAATCTGACATGGAAAAACTGCTTTTTACCATTGCATTTATATCCATAGACTAAAACTAGGGGTGGGGACGAGTGTGTAGAAAATCAGTTTTCAGAGTGTGTAGATTGGCAGAATAGACACAGGATTACTTTTTATACCCTAGGCTAAGAACTCAGCTTTATCGTCAAACCAACTTTTTCTTTCTCATAATCAAATTTCTAAAGCAAACATCTTGTTCAACTCTTCACAACCTGCTCATAGCCAACATAACTCTCACAAGCACATAAAACGTGAGATTTTTCCATCAGTAGCTGAAAACTCAGTAAAGGAGTACTAGGTGGGGGAGGAGGTAAAGAACTCTGTTAATACCACATTAATCAGTGTGTCAAGTCATAGACATACCTAAACAGCAACATTCACCTCCAGAAATAGTATTTAACTAGGGATGAAGCTAGTGCAGCAGTTCATGGATGCCAGGCATGTTCAATTCCATCTTCAGACCTAATCAAGTTAGTTAAAATAGCTGCTTGGAAGAAAGATATTTCCCAGCTTCTCACCTGACCTTTAAAGAGAAACCCTCGTAAACTTTGCTTGGGTCTTCTAAGACTATAAATCATCACAGCCTCGCTGATTTTCAGGGCATCTACTGCTTCATGGAGAGGGGCACTTCCACTTACAGCTGCCTTTCTTTCCTCCTCTTGAGCTTCTTCACCCCAGGGTGAATTTGCGTTGCTCTTTTCCAGTTTCTTTCCCTTAACAGGCCATTATGGGCCTTTGAAATCTTTGTACTGAGAATATTTTCTGAGAATATTTCCTAAAGCCAATCTATTTTGGGTTAGGCTGATTCACACAGCACATTGAAAACTCTTTAAACAACGCAAGGCAAATTACTCATCATTAATTAAAAATAAGCATCCTTTAGAAGCGGAGGATAAAAATCATCACTGCAAGAACTTTTAGTGGTTTATTCCAAGGGTTTAAATGATTTGGACTTATTTCACTGATAACGGCACTGGCAGGATCTTTGGGTTTGGATTTTTTTGTTTTTGTTGTTTTGTTCTCTTGAAGGTCATAGTAGGACTTTATTTTAAAAGCGTTAACTGTATGATTCACTATGCCATCTTCTCTGTTCCCAGACAGTCTTATCCCTAACTCTTTTTTAATTTTAAGTGATAAAATAGACACTTCTATAGAAGGACCACTTAGAATGGTGAAGCCATCCATTACGTGTATAAGGGAAAATGATAGTTGAGGGAGATATGATAGCACGGGAATAGAAGGGGATGAGAAGCCAAAGCCTCCCAGACAAGAAATCATTTGCCTTGGAAGAGATACCAGACTCTTTCCAGCACTAGCTGTCCATCTCATAGGAGAAAAGCAAATCCTCATCTTGCCTCCAGCTTTTAAAGATCATTTTGACACACAAGGAAAATAAGTGTGCAAATGGAATGAGCATGCCTACCTAACAACACTATATTTAAAGTGCCTTGAGCACAGGAATTTTTTATAACAATATTCCACGTGGTAATGAATAGTTTGACAGATTGTTTTTGAAAGATTTGGGGAAAAGAAAGAATTTTTAAGAACTAACCAGTAAGGACAAACCCAAACTGTGCTGTTGGCTTGAGGTAAATGTAAATTAGCGAGCAAGGATGGAGGGCAGCAAAACCTTAATCTTACCATTTCACTCAGATGAATTCTAATACATTTCAGCTTCTGCTGTTTTCTAAATATACCTGAACCTGACCTCCAATACATATGATTTATTTTCTGAGAGAATGTAGTATTAAACATGCATATTATTTTAACAGAGCAAAAAAGAGTTTGTTTTCAAAAGGCAAGTGAAATTTAATAAATGTGTTATGAAGATACTTTTGCTTTAGCACCCTCTGATCAATTAGCCCTTCTTTTTCAGCTGAGGACAGATACTACTTCTGCTCCACAAGACTAAAAGAATCTAACATCTGCCTGTCAGTATCCCTGAAATAATAATAATAATAGGGATAATAATTATATCAAGTTTTTTGCATCTTATAGAAAAGAGATATTCTATAAAATGGCCACTATAATCTAAGCAGCAGAAATAGAAAAAGGGGGAAAAAAATAACAGTGAATAAGCATGATTTTATATGATGCTGATATCATCTCATTAATCAAACTCATTTCAATTACCAAACTAAAAAAGTTGAAAGGAAAACTGTAAACAGTAATACTGCCTAGCAATATTCCAGTTGCTACACAGTAACAAAATTCAAGAAAATAAACCTTCTCAGACTTGTAGGATAACTGCCATTGCCATTGACTGACATTTCCCAGTCACTAACAAATAGCAACTACTCTATGCAAGGACAGGGAGGGAATAAGGAGTATTATGTGGCAGTTTCTATTCACCTAGAACCTTGAACACTTATTTTTTCTTGGATGCTAAGCCCATCTTGAACCTTTGAGTCAGTTTTACATTACTCCAACTATTCTACCACCTCTACGAATGCTACCTGAGTCTTGCATCCCTCTAGTCCTGGCTTTTTGCTCCATCTTCAGTCACTCACCTGAAATGCTATTACTTGAAGTGACAATGCTGTTTCCCAAGTTTGCATGGGGAGTTTCCCCTTTTCATGAGTCAATGCATCCCCAAGTCACACATGTTTTCAGCTATCCAGTAAAAACTAGACAAATCCAGTACAATCCCTATGTGGCTTCTAGCTACAATCAAATCTGGAGGTGGAAAACATCTTGACAATTACCTGGTAATGTCTATGTATGAGCTTCCCATACATACATAAACAGTTTCTCCTGCATGACTCAGAAGTTCCCCATCCTACCAGTGACAGACACAAGATCCTATTTCCACGTCCTAACCCAAACTGCTGCAGATGCAAGTCACGCTCAGTGTTCCTTTACAAGGCCATAACTATTGCAGAGAAAGTGTTCACTCACTGTGCATGAAACAACATCCAGTCAACAGCTTTGGTTTTGTTTCACTAACTTTATTTCACATTTAACATGTTGATAAAGATTATTCAGAATGTGTATATAAAAATAAACAGCTGCAACTTACAGCTGCAGAGCTAGTAAACACCAGTTTTAAAATGCTGCAGAAAGAACAACTTTAATCAGACTAATGTTTTCCGTACAGACTCACCCACTGATCTCTGGAAGTGTTGGAGAGGCTGCTTCACAGTCATATGCAAAGGATTCTAGCTCGTGTTTTTGTTGCTGGTATTTACTAATCAGGTCCATTAGCACTGCCTGGTGCCCAATCTTCTTCACCAGCTGCTGCACCATACGATCATTCAAAGCCAGAAGAGCTGCTCCACTTACTTCTTCTTCTGCAGATTGAAGGGGACTACAATTACTGTAAAATAATTTGAGTTACAGTAACATCCTATTTGCCTAAAAATACGATGACGGAAGACAGGTCAAAGATGCTCTCTACTACAGGTGAGCTTCTTTAACTGTTAAAAAGAAAAGATGTATTTTTAGCTACCATCCTTTCCAGTGACAGAAGTTCTAGTCACTGTCCAGGCACCTTCTGGTAATAAAATACAATGTCTGAAATACACAGGAACAGTGAACTGAGTGATTTAGTGCTTTAAATCAGGCCTTACTTTGACCACAGCAAACTCTTTTTTTCTTGCTTAAGAAAAGCAAGCTTTTTAAGAGTGCACATCAAATGATGTGTTTGCATAACTTTCTCAGGACTCTTTTACAGCATGTTTATACGTTCAAATACATTTAGACACATCCATCTTCTGAAATAATGAAACTGTAGCAATATAAAATAGGCCCCGTTGAGCTTTGTTACACTGTCAGTTCTGTTTCTAGATAGAAGGTGCAGCAATTTATACACAGGTTTAGTATCACTCCCTCCCCCCACGCTCCTCAGAGACTTTATAACAAACCCGCACAGTTATTTTTATCACATGTATGTTGTCTCTCTCCCTAATATTTCTATTAAGGTCTGAAGTTAGCTGGTATATACACACATACTCCCAAAACAAGATGAGCAAAGACAATTCAAAGCATCAAAAAAAATAAAAAAATAAAAAAAAATAAAACACACACAAACAACAAGGATGCTTACCGCGAAACTTGGGAACTAGTTCTCCTAAATTCCTCTGCCTCAGCCAGTTGCAGACCTGATCAACCGACCAACTTTCCATCTTCACGTGTCGCAGTGCTGTGAAGCAACAGGAGAGGATTATTTTTACGCTGAACTCTAAATTCCAACTGCTTATAGAAAAAAAATGCACTTTACAAATACTGTTATGTTTACATGCTTTGAATAAAGAGTGAGAATAATCCAACTAATGCCTCTTGGAAGTGGCAGCTTCCGTCGATCCCTCTCTCTTCACCTCCTCTCCTTTTCCTGCTTTCCCTGTGCTCTCATGAGCAGCCTCATTCCTTATATGACAGGACCTGCTCCAGCACCGTTAACACCCAGGTTTCCACACAGAGAGGAAAAAAAGGTGTGAAATTCACCACCACCACGCTCATCGGGAACGGCTGACTTTTACAGAAAGACACAAAAAAAAAAAAAAA
>WBMW01005029.1:913183-946292 GCA_013396635.1 Penelope pileata
AAACCCACATCGGATAAGAGTCTGTCACATATGTGTTGATAGAACATCAGGCTCATTAACCCCCTCCGCACAACCAATAGGCAGCCAGGCAAATACTTAACCCCCAATTACTGGCAGTTAGGGGCACTAAAGGTGCTGGGACAGGGAGGGAGGTGAGAGCTCTCGCTGGTCGCAATCCTCAGGCCTGCCCTGGGACGAGGTGACCGACACCACGGCATGACGGGGACAGCCCCGCGCGGCTGCCCCCCGGGGTGCTGCTCCGTCCCCAAGACCCTGGAGCACCCACCCTGCCTTGTGCTCCTTCCCCAGGGATTTGCCTGAGCCCTGAGGGGAGCAAATCTCACACCAACAAAATCAACAGCGACTTCCTAATAAGAGGATTTCTGGGGAAGACAAAGCTCGTCCTACGCCACCGACTCCTTGACAGCAGAAAACCCTCCATGAGTAATTTTCTTATTAATGTATCTTAGCTCTAGTACATAAAGGAACACCTGGTGCTCCATAACCATACTTGCAATCCACACCAAACAATGCTAGAAAAAATTATTCAAGCAAGTTTTTCAGATGTGAACACGAGTGTCTGGCATTGTCGGCCAAACACTGCCTTGCTCAAAACATGTCTGCACGCACCCCAGGCCTGCTGTCAGCTCCAAGGTAACACGAGGGTTTGCCCACACAAACCTCAGCAGGACCTGTTCTTCTGCACTACTAAAAAGAATTAAGGAGCACATCATCGTTTCCCTTCAAGAGATCTGCAAAATAGATGCACTCAGATGATGCTGGTATGCTTCAGCAATTTAAAAGGGTTAAGTTTAAGAAGAATGTCTTTCTGAATTACACAAGTGGATTTAATTTGATATGACAACAGTAGCCATACAACTCCTCCCCCAGGCTAAGCAGCAGTAACAGGGTGTGAAAAGTCATCATTTGCTGAGAACTCTGGTGTAAATTAAAAATCACACCTTCTTGTCACACTTTTTACTTCATTGCAAAGAATAGGACCCAAGGAAAAAAAAAAGAGCTTAAAAAACTTGAAAGAGAAAACCTAATGCAAAGCAGGAAAATGCTTGCCTTACCAACCAAACAGCGTAAAAGCAGAGAGACATTAAAATGGTGGAAAGGTCACTGCTCCATCCTAGACTTCGATCCAGGAACAGTCACACTAAAGCAGACGTGGGGATATCAACATTTCAAAAAGCATAAAGCAAACTGCAGCCATATAAAGCAACACGCTTTTATCACTGTGTGGCTAGCGCTGCCGCAAAATGTCCATTTGCAAATGGAAATGCAGGCTGTGCACTTATGGAGGAAGAAAGTGATGATAGTTGAGAGGCTTTTTAAAAAAACATGATATTCAGGGTCACTACACACAAACTTCAAAATGCTTCTCAAGAGTGCTTGCTCGCTTATTTGCAAATACTCTAGACAAAGGAGCTGGGAAAAGGGCACACCACTTCTATCAGCATTATGGAGGGAACCAGAAAGACGGAGCATGAATGCTTGACACCTGTGTTTATTAATAATTCTACTTAACAAAAGGCAATAAAGGGCTCCCTGTAAAACATGGGGATGTTTATAGTCTTCAGTCAGCCCTTACAACTCAGAGCAAAACAACAGACAGTAATGTCAACATGCCTTTGCTGTCACGGGCCAACAAAATAAAATAGGAGGCATTACCTTCAGAGCAGCCCTCATACAACCAGGCCCTGGGGCCCACTTCTTCAAACTCCTGGGGTGAATGTCCACTATTAGGGCTTAACGAGCCCTAGTTAATGAAATTAAAGCTGAAGACCTGCCTGTGGTGTAGGTGTCTGCTGTTTTTGTTGGCTAAGTGATAGAGAGCAGAGGTTCTAGTGCAATGGCAGCAGCTCCATGCTGCGTATGTACTCACCATGCAGTTTATTTCATTAAAAGGTATAACAAGCTATCACCGCTGTGAAGAGACTCTTCTAAACATATGAACGTGTATGTCATAAAATTTTAGGCAGGAAAACTGAGTTATTTTATCTACTCTACACATTCACTTGTGAGAAAGAGTGTGGCATTGAAGGCTACAGGTGCAACAGTAGGGGAGTCAGTGGGGTCAGAATTAAGGGCTTAGTACATTTTTGCACAAGAGTGAGGAATGTGATATGTGCACATCTATATGTCACAGTTATGTGATACGTTTTGCACAAGGCCAAGTGAAGTGTAAAAGTTAGGAATTAATGCATACCATAAATATAACTGAAGTATCCCGTGTGTATTTTTGAATTCTATCTTATTTCACTTTAATTTTTGTATGCACTACAGAGACTTATTATTTTCCTTCCACTTTCTTCCAAACTATTTTTAAAATAATTAAATCCTGGCTACTTCATAGAAGGCAGAATGTGTCATCTTGGATTTGGTGCTGTGTCACCATGGAAAAATTATCCGTTAGTAGGACATCACTTATCCACCAACACTTTAAATAATGTAAAGGGAGATTCTCTAGTAAGAACACCTCTGCCATTCTTCTCAAAATGAAGAAAATGACAACAATTTCTTGCTGGTATTTATCAGGTACATACTAGCACAAAGCATCCCTCTGGATGTTCAAATACTGATGCAAGAGTAAATCTCCAAGTGTGCACTTCACGTCATGTTACTGTAGAGTAAGGCACAGGCATCTGCAAGACAAACAGCCGACGCAAGAGAGAACCTGCATCAACAAACAGTACTTTTACTTGAGAAGATCTAGGAAGAAAATGTGCACAACCATAACTCAGATATGTATAAAGGGGTAAAAGTCAGGCAGCCCTTCTGAACTTTGATCAGAGTTAAGGGGAACATGAAAGCTACTGGACTCATCTGTCTATTGAGCTGACAAATTCCTCTGCTGTAGAAATTAGCTCTGAAGAGTATTTAAAAAGCAACTCTTTCCTTAATGTATTTGCTTCTGATTAAATACGATGTTTCTAGTATTCAGTTTTTTACTAGATGGTCTTTGAAAATAATTTCATCTGTACTACATACTGTGCTGCTGGAAAAATGAATTGTCACACTTAAGCAACAAGATTCAACCCAAGTACCAAGTTCTTATCTGTTAGAGATGTGCCAGTTACTAGTCAATTTGAAAGGAAAAAAAGAAAGTTAATTTGACTTGTTGTAAGATGATTTAATACTCATGCAGATAAGACTCTGTCCTTGCTATTGCTGGCAACTGTGCACAAGCCATTCAGTTATAAAATAAAAATATTTTATTTTTTATGAGCATAACTTCTGGAAATAAAGCCACTGTAACATCAAATCCATCATTTTCAACTTTAAAAAAACCTACCACATTAAAACACAAGGTTACTGGATATTGAGAACAGGAAAAGATCAAGTAAATGTTAAAAATTCATAAACCACAAAAATGAAATCCTATATATCTCAGAAAATGCAATCAGGATGAAGGTTTTCAGTACAACACAGGAACTACCTCAAAAAAATAAAGAAAAAAGTAATTTATTCTTGTAAGAGAAACTGCACTGACTTCTTTTTTCTCAGAAGTATGAATTTCTCACCAGCACCACCAGTACTTTTGATCATGTCAGTTTGTGCCTTAGCAAAGGACTCCACTTTCTATCACCGAGCTGTGCAGAGACCTCTGACACTTAAGCTGTGCATTACAGTTCCACAGTAGCCTAATTCACAGCTGTCATAATCCAACCTCTTTGCAGTTGCTTGTGGCTCACGCAATTAGAAGTTCAGGCTAAGCTGAAAACATATATTTCTGTATGTATTTTCATATGAGTGGGTTTTGAATGGATCAGGCTCTTTAACCAACTCCCTGGGCCAATGGGTGACAGTAAATGGTGGAACCGTATCCCTAGATTTATCTAGAAGTTGTATAGGTAAACAATACATTATAGCAATGGAAGATTTATCTTAATGGAACACTGATTTATAAAGTTAGGCCATCATCCCAAATCCTGAGCAGAAACTATTCCATCTCCCCCTCACAATGGGGAAATACACCTCTCTCAATTCACTCAAATAATTTTGCTTGAATTATATTGGCTCTGCTTCTGACATCCCACTCAATGCCTATCCTGGTGAGTGAGACTCATACTTAAAATAGACATAGAATACTCACAGTAAAGAGGCTAACCCATTAATTACTATTCTGCTCCTGGTCTAGAATCCTAAACCAGACGAGAGAGCTGAACCAGCAGTCACTCAGTGACCTTACAAAAAAATGGTTATGATCATCTGAAAATAACCTTTACCAAAACTATTCCAATGAGAAAGGGTTGGCAGCATTATCATTACTTAGTTCAGTTGGCAGAATCTCAAAGGTGCTAATGTTTGACAAAACTGTTCTTTTGTTCCTAAAGCGTGGCTACAGAAATCCCTTTAGTCAGTGCAGCAGCTGTCCAGGGCAATACTCTCTGACTAGGCTCTTTTAGATATTCCAGGCATGGAGGGCTTCATGTTCAAGATCAGATTTACTTATTGGAAGACATTTGATGTCACAAGGGATTGTGATTTAAATAAGCGATATGGAGGTGTACTGGGATCTCTATGGAGCACAATAAGGTGATTGCCACATACAGTAGGATTGTGGTACAAACTTGATTCCCACTGCTAGTTTCTGCATGCTCACCATCGTGACACTGGCCATCTCCAGTGGCTGGGAAGGCAGATATGGGCTGAAGCCAGCTCAAACTATTTGCTCTCCTCACAATCCCTTTGCTGATTGTTCAGTTCTTATACTCTGTGTTGCATTTCACTGTGTTGCATTCGTATACTCTGCATTTCACTTCAGTGCACCCTGTGCTGCTCCAGCTCAGGGACACATTCATTCTGTAATGACACTGAGGGAGAAACACCTCCACACTAGCTGACCTGTTCCACCTTCGCTATCTGTTGGTCTAAGACCACGGTCATCCACCAGTGCCTTCTGGTTGGAAAACTGTCAGCTGCTTTGTGACCATGGTGATCATTACCTGATGGATACATCACCATCACCGTCACCATCACCATCTGCACTGTGCTGCTCCCATCACAGGTTGTTATTCAGACACCAGGGGTTTGGTCAGTCACAGCCATGTCCAGAAAATGTTGCACACCCTTATGTGAGTCCATGTAGGTGAACCATGACATGAGCTCCCGTGGGGAAAAGGATTCACGTGGTTTCCTGGCAATCTGCACAGCACTTACAAATTCAATACACAAGAGGTGTTATAAAACATCACTTGAACTTTGTTCACATGCTTTACCTGTTCTTATTCTGTGTTACACTCTGTAAGCAGAGTGAGAGTGCTCAGTTATGTTTAAACAGTGAAGGAAGGCACTAATACAGCTGACATACATTCGTAAAATCAAAAAAATATGTAAATTCTTCCTTCAGAATTCCTCAGTTGCACTGTGCTTCCAGGTTTACAGCAACAAGCAGCTGTACGTCTCTTTTGAACAAGTCTTGCATCAGTGTGAGTTTTTATCGCTTCATGTTCTTTCAGCTTTAGCTGAAACCATCAATGGAATGATAATCAGTCATCTTCATCTGCAAGATGGAAAGAGGGAGCTGGGAAGTTTGAACATCTATAATCTTCCACCACTGTTGGGGTTGTGACAGTGTAACCGGGATATAATTAAAAGAATTGACAAGGCTTCTTCAGGGGACTATTTTGTCCTGCTTGGCCCCTTTTCATCTACAGGCAATTTGTCATCCCTCAAAAAACAACCAACCAACCAAAATAAAGAAAAGACCCTGCGCATAAAGTTCGTATATACTCATTTGTTCTAGTGACAGTAGTTTAAATTCCCCAGACTAAAGAAATACTGAGATTGTATCTGTAGACCAGCTGTCAGCTAGCTACATCCCAGGTAACACAATCTACACTTTTTAGGACCTGTGAATTATTTATGTAACGTGGAACTCCTCAGTCTGAGATTCATTTCTGGTTGCCCCGAGCCCCCTTAGTTAGCACATGGAGCACAGTCTTAAATTCCTGCTTCAGATTAGTCTTCAGATTAGTCTGAATGGAATTTTGGGAATCCACACTACACCTTCAGGCTGTCAAGCATTACAGAACAGAATGGGATGGGCTTTGGGAAGAGAGAGGGTGTCAAAAAATCCCTGGCCCCACCCAGCAAGCCCTCTCCAGGAGAGGTTTCAGTGGCAGAAATTTCAAGGGAAAGTCAGCATCTCTCTCCAGGCTGGAGATTGCTAGAAGCAGCGCATTCCATACAGCCCCGTACCGTTCGTGTTATGCTTGTAGGGCGACCTAATGAAGTTAAACCTCTTTTTCAAATAAGCTAAAAGAAGTCAGCTTTGTGGTTCAGAGTCAGGCTGAACCTTTTCCCACAAGGTATGTGGGAAAAAGCAAGGGTTCAGCGATTTAGATGTGTTTCGCTCACTCTTTACCTCCTAAACCTACGCATTTTATAAATAAGTCTTTTCTGAGTAGAGGTCTTGTTTGAATTGCAGACAGTCAGACTGAAGCAATACAACACCAAAAGAGGTGTGAAATTCTTCTGAATGTGTCTTAAGTAGAGTGTAAACGTCAAAACATCATTTCTCTGTTAAAATGCTAGTAATTTTAAGTAAATGCACATCCCAAACAGCAACACACTAGTTACTTGTATTTACTTACAGACACTGGTCAACCACAAAAAAACATACTTTGATCTTGCAAATATAAAATATGAAGCATTTCAACTCTTGGTATACAATATTAGGATGAGTAAGTTTCACATTTCCAGCTTTGAAAATGGCTGATATTTCTTTGTTTCTTCTCTTGCTGTCTGTATAATTGATTACTGGTCATGTTCACATGGCTCAGCAGTCAAGAAGTGGTATGTTAAGATCTCTTGATTTATTTTTATTTTTTAAACCAAAGCCTTTGTCACGGTGACTGTCTTTAACAAAACCAGGAATTAAAAAAATAATAGGAAAAAAAACCATTCTGCTCCTGCTCCGTCACTTTTCCATCCAACAAACAACATAGGGCTTTACGTCTGTGACACGAAGTCAGTGTTGTCTTTTTCACCTTCATTTCATCTTTCTCTACCAGAAATCAGGAAAATTCTTTTTTGAAATACTTTTTCTTTCCATAAAAATAAACCAGTAACATTATATTGATATTCTCTGTCACTGTCTTCACATTTGCATTATCCTTGTCATAATGCCAAAAGAGAGTACAGACAACTAACTTGCACACATCCAGTGCATTTCATTGCCAGAAAGATTTATGAATAAGCTTTTATAGATGCAGTAGTATAAAGGGATGCAGGCTCAAGTACATATTTAAGGGCACCATAAATTCATAATATTTGTGATCAGAATGCAACAAATCTTATTAAAATTATTTTGTTTTCATATTTGAATGAGAGAGAATAATCATTTTCTGTAACACCTACTATCTCAATAAAAACACTGTATTAACTTTATGTAAGCAAATCAAGTGCCTGGAATTTGTTATTCCTATGTTTCACCATATCTGTTACTAAATAAACTACCAAATACAGCCCAGGTGAATACTGAAAACTGAGCATTTGGGAAAGACACTGTCATACGGAAGCCACGCTTAGTGTAGAATCAGAAAGCTTTCAAAGATGAGCATGTTTTTTGTTCCAAGACTTCATGCTAATTCACATAATAACTAAAAAATAAAACTTTTCTCCTTTTCTCATTGTGGATTAAAGAACAAGTCCCCTCTGCAGTCCCTTTGCCTGGCAGCTCCCTTCTGGATGCTCTGTTGCTCAGCTGATGTAAACATTTGAGTGCCGTTGAGAACCAAGCCACTGAAAGGCACTGCCCCTATCACTGATGCTACCTCCTCATTTTCTTGCCCCCTGTCCTCATCCCTTTGCCGGTCCAAACACTCTATGACCCTATGAGCCCCACAGGGGACCAGCACAACCAAAAACTGAGCACAAATATTTGCTGTGATGAAAGGGAGGCAGTGACATATAGATGGCAGTGAGCTACGAGGGGTTTATGTGGGAAGACTTCTTCATTTTGGTAGTAGTTTTGGCTTAAAACATGTATTGAGCTACTGCCTGATTTAAATAAGGATGTAGACAAACTGTCATTTGGGAAGGAGATGTCCTAATGTGAAGCATTACCTCCCGCTGCTTATTGTTTCTCAGCCCGAAAGATGTTAAATCCAAGCTGTTTGGGTACTTTCATATGTCAGTTCATCCATGCAGTAGGTAATCATTGGCACAGTAGGTAAAATACTTTAAATCACCACAGCTGCTTTTACAATGACTCTGACCAAACCTTTACCTGCCAAGTCGATGGATTTTGATCATATACAGAGTAATCCAGATCTCCATATTTGCAGTGATTCTAACAAATCACCTAGGTGGGAATGTCTGGTAAGTGTGGAACAAGAAAAAGCTAGGCATCCTGAAGGCTGGGGTCTGATTTGCCTCTGGGGCCCTTTGGACAGTTCATCTTACCTGTTCCTGGTTGCTCCTGCCGTCCTGGCAATGGCTGGTACCACAGTGTCTCTGATTTTCTGAGTGACAGCGCTGCTGCTGTTTGCTCACACTCAGATTTCTGAAAACAGACTGTTCATCAGATTCGAGTTCAAAACAGAATAGATGTGACTTTGAATCATTGGGGCTACATTTACATATTTGCAGTGTAAATGAAGTCAGTGCTACAGTTGTATTTTCCTGCAGTTTAGAAACTCAGAGCTCACTACTCCCCAGTCTAGGGCAGTTGATGGAAGAGAATGTGTCCATGACCCTTGGCCACATGAACATGAAATCAATGCTTTGTTAGTTTAACCTAAGCTGTTGAACTCTGCACTGATATGCTAAAATTGGGCACACAGGCTTCATTACCGTTTTAATGTGGATGAGGTAGTCTTTAACAATAGGTGAGGGGAAGAGGCAGAAATCAGCATTACTAGAAAATGTGAATTCTTTAAGCCTGCTGGTATTTGGAATTTCTCACATTGCACTTGCAAACCTTGTATTCCTTGTAAGTGCAGACAGATATTTCTATCATCTTTTCTCTTTTTTTTCTTTTTTTTTTCTTTTTTCTCACGTTTCTTTTTGCTTTCAATGTAGTTGGAAGTTTAGGATCTATAACAACTTCCACAAAATCTTGAGCCTTCCTCCTGCCACAGTGTGGGATATTGGAGCTCAGACATCCCATCATAACTCTGTGCCAGTCCCATGCCACATAAAGCTGTGTCTAGGGCACAGCATAGGACAGGTTATTTGTGTACAAAGAGTGTGATACTCTGCAAAAAATGGAAGTGGGTTGCTCCTCATTCAGAATGACCCACCAGTGCCATGAGTTGCCATGCAGCCTATGCTCTGGAGTCTCAGGAGAACATGGGGAGAGCTGAGCAGCACCTTTGTCCTTCAGCCTTGCACTGAGCAGGGAGGTGTTGGGAAAAGCACAGCTGCACAAGCAGCCTCCAATCTGGTCATAACAATTATTTATGGTCTCTTTTTTTTTTGTACATGGAATATCTAGCAATGTTAAGATTGCTTTTTCTTTTGCATTGCGTTGTCCAATGTCAACTGTCAAAAATACATCAATAATTTGTCGGGACGGTATCTCTGGTGAAAGCAGTTTTATTCACGATTGCAATGGTGGGCGTTCTGCAAACAAGAGCATGCCTGAAGAAACGGTTTCACATCTTTTATGCCCTATTACCCAATGCCCCCCTTCCTACCCTGGTTCCTCACTGGCTGAGTACTTCAGGTTCACAAAACTACCTGACGCTAACTAAAGATGGATACTGGCTAAATAAACATGGATGTTGCTAGCTAAACATCCATATTACTGATCCTTAACTTCTCCCCTTTGCCTTTTGTTTTTTTTTTTCTCTTTCCTTTTTTTTCTGACTGTTTTTCAACTTCACTAGTTTATGCTTCTGCTGCTTAATACTTGCAGTCATTAATTTTCCGCTAGTTCACTTAACTATTGTCCATTCATGCAACTATGTTGCCATCTTATCAGTCTTCAAGGTCGATCCTCCTTAGCAGCTGTACTCCTTATCTTAGCAGTCAAGACTGATCCTCCCTAGTAGCTGCATTCAGTTTTAACATACAATATACATTGCACTTATTTTTGTTAGTCCTAATGCAAAAACAAACACAACAATACACTTTGTACTTATTTTGCTAGTCATAATGCAAAAACATTCTATTCTCACACAACGACTAAATTATACATCTGTTCATACTTGCCGATGACACATGTATATACATTAGATGGTTGAATGTATCCTTCCAACTTTGAATTTTATGAAAGATTTGAAATTCAGCTATATCTTAAAGGGCTTAAAATAGTAAATGTTGTGACTTAATGTAATTAAAAAGTGTAATTAAAGCAATCAAAGTATAGCACAGTGATTGATTGCTAAATAAAATTTTAAATGCTACCATACAGCAATATTTCTGTCACATTTATTCTATCATTTTTATAAATGCTAGTAGATATGAGATATGTTATCAATTATGTTTTGGAAAGCTGTTCAAATCCAGTTTTACCGAGAGAAAATAATTAGCTAAATTCCAGACTTTGTCTCTTAGGATTGCTTGACATTAAAGAATTGCACCAACCAACTCCAAAGAGATTAACGGCTCATCAGTTTTTTATAATGCATATCCCTGATAGGGTGATGAATTCTGAAAGCAAGCCACTGCTAATTCTGTAGTACTATACACTACAAAGCTATAATCCAGATTAGTTTAATAACTATTTCACAGTTACTTCAACTTTCTTTGCTGTATAGACAACAAATTTCAGAAAATAGATCTCTGAAAATCTATCAAGCTGCTGTGATTGTGTATTAGTATTGTTACACAATCTTATTTACAGTAAGAGTTTTTGGAAATAACTGGCTATCATTCTGCATTTGGAAGGATAAAGTAAAAGAACTGAAGTCAAATAAAGTTTTAAGCAAGTGGAAATGTGACTTTTGACCCTATTACATGGGCTGAAATAGCAGAAACAAGATGACAATGGCTTGGGACATCAAGTGCTAAAAGAACAAATCAAAATCTTCAAAATCAAAGACAGCAATGCAGAATAGAACTTTTAAAAATAGTTGTGGTATAGCCAAGAATGTTAACGTACTCATTTGTACCAAGCATGTCTTAAATCTATTGTTAGTTCTGAACAAGCAGTGATTAAATTTTATAGAATTTTAGTGTAATAAAAAGTGTCGTAGAACACCGTTGGAGCTAACTGCTGTATTCAACAAAAGCAGGTGGTAACAAAACAGGTTTTCTATTGAAGTTTTTATTGATAATGAATTCCTGCTAGCTGCTTTCCTCCATTTATGATATTTTATGTTTGAAGGGCACCTTTATGTCTTTTGAAAACGACAGCAATAATAAACTGCTGGGCTCCACAGATTTCTGTGCAAGAAAATAAACTATCTTCTCACATGTACCTGCTGGATTCTCTCCTGGCAGAAAATCACTCTGTATTTTACAAATATTTTTTAAAACAGAATGTGTAACAGCTCTGGTGAATTTTTCTATGTTAATGTCACTGTCAGTTAGCAAAAATGCCTTATATTCAGCTCTTGTTAAATGCTACGGTTTCCAGGTTTCAGAAAAAGCTGTGTTAGAGAAGAAAGCACAGGACTGGAAGTGTTGTGTTAGCTCAGGAACTGTGTGTAAACAAACTGTTTTTACTCAATAAAATATTATTATTATGGGATATTTTTGATGCAGCTGAGAATTTGAATTCTGGTGTGGCAATCTGAAGTAACACCATGCAGTCTCCTTGGCACAGATAAGGCAATGTCTATACCACTCTGTTTCAGAAGGCCCTGTGGCTATGCCTCAAGCACCACATGAAAGGGTTTTGGCTTCTTAGGTTTCCTGGTCTATGGGCTCATGCAGCATGACTTCAGACTTGGCACCTACTCAGGAATGGCCAGGCTGGTGTAGTGGGAGAGGCAGCGGTGCTGAGCAGGGTAGTGACTGTGCAACACGTGATAAGGAAAAAAGGGGTGTTAGTCTTCCCTATATGTGCAACCTTGGCATGAAGGCATGTTGTCTTTTGCTCTAATCTTGCCCTGATAGACAATAGCCAAGCATCCCAAGACACCTAATATAAACTTAATCAGAGCAAATCTAGTCGTTCAGTGGCATAAAGTGTGTCTGAGGGGTTGCCCTGACAGTTATCCTGCTGGGTAGGAAGGTAGAAAAGATCTAACTTTTAAAATAGAGATGCTTCAATTAGTCCCAGATAAAAGCTCTTAAGTTACGCTCCTCCAATACAAGTAATAAAAATGTTGCTTGAAAGAACGGAGATTAGTTCTACAGGGGTGCCAGCAGTTACAGCTAAAGCTACCTCTGAAGCAATAGTTTTAGTTACATTTATTCTTAACATACTATTGGTGGGTCATGGGAACTGATCCAGTAAACTGGCAAAAGAAAATGTTAACTAAGCCATCTGTCAACTTGATAAAGCTTTGAACACAGGGCACTTGCCAGTTATCCTTTCTATGTCTGACATTTTCCTAATTTCATGCAAAATTATGCATTAAATGTTTTTGCCATAATCTCAATGGGTTGCTGTTATTCATTTATTTGTTTATGTGCACACTAAGACATCAATGTTAATCAAAATAATTTGTTCTTATTTGCTCAGATTTCCCAATACTCCTGGATTTTTATAGCTTTCACTTCCTCGTTCTTCAGAATTTGTGATTCACGTTCAGCCCAAGGATAGCATGTTTAATTAACATTTCACAAACCTATGCCAGTAATTCTATACCTGGAAAAAATGGTATGAACACAATATCTGTCCTCAAATAATCTTTATGTTAAAACTGGCTGAGGGATTAAATTTATATCAATTTAAATATATATATATATTTATAGGTATTGTAATATATCTATATATAAAAATTGGTAAAACTCTGATGACTACTTCAGAAAACAAACTTCCAAAGAAGTAGACATTAAGGGATTATCTGAAATTTGGCAGGATGGTAGTCTTGGTAGATGTACATTTTCCTTACTTTTACCTTAGTTGGCAAAGTTGTAAATTGCTTATGAACCTCTGCTTTTTATTAGTTTGTTTTGTTTTTCTTTACATTTCCTGCTGGTGGCATAGTCAATACTGGTGTTAAGTCTTCTCAACATACTCATATCAATGAACATATTATTAAATCTAAAGCAAAATATATAGAGAGATATTTTCATTGAGTACAATCAACTTTATATTGGATAGGAGAGGAGGAAAATTGAAAATTTTACACATCTCAAGACGTAAATCTTTTTATTAAGAAACAAAGGCCAAGCTACTGAATTCAGTGTTTATAAGATTTCTGCTCAGTATTCTCTTAAAAATCTTTTTCATAATTTGAACCCCCTAATTCTGTTGATATGGCTTTTAATATGTGGTGGTGATGTCAAAGGATGCCTCTTCCACTTGAACTTGACAAATTTACGGAGACTGAAAGTAGTGATAGAAATCTTTTCTTAATAAAGCTGTGCTATTGTTGGTCAATAGCTGCAAGTGACTTGCAAGAGTTTCTTTATCAAATTAATATATTATGGAGAAAACTAAAATTTATAAATAGAACCCACAATTTTCTTTTCCAGGGCACATTAACATGAGACTATTCAAGCAATGGTCCTATGGTAGCCTAAGCTGACCAATGTGTCTACCTCTGCTGTGTGTTCCTGCTCCCTCTCTAGTGACAGCATTCATTCTCTTCCAAGCATGTTACGAATCTTTTCAGACACTTGATGCATATGAAAACAAATGGAGTGAGAAAGTGATTTTTTTTGAACATCTCTTCTTGAATGAGCTTAGAATGTAGTTGTATGAGAAGAGCTGATGAAGGGAGGGAAGGGCCATGGCGGTCTGAAATTAGATCAGCTTACACAGGAGCAGTCTTCTTAGTTGCACCATGCACAGATTAATCTCACTTCTCATGTCACTCATGTAGTCTTCGTAGTACAGTATAATAATACAGACTTTAAGGTTGCATAAAATCCTAAGCGTAGCATTTCAGGACAGCTGAAGCTTTGTGTGCACATGGTGAGTGGCAGTGTCTCATACAAAACCAAGCAATTCTTCTGTTCCACTTACTGAACGCATAAGCATGCAAAAATAATAAGTTATTGGTAAGATGACAGGATCATGTAATTGCACCTTCTAAGATTTTCAAAAGTTGTTGCGAATCCATTCATGTCACGGAAAACTTTGTGCATGCCCACAGGGGGTGGTGCAAAATAGAACCTTTGTGCATAAAAGTACTCAGCTGTAGCTCCGGCATCAGAAGGAGGGTCGCTATGTTTTTCACTTCAGAATAGGCAGCTGTAGCCTTTTATCCCCAAAGAATATCAGGTGGAACAATTCTGGCGAGTTATGTCAATGTATACCTTGCTGTGCTCCTTTTAGGACTTTTGAAATAGGCAACTGTTCTGATTCTTGGTCAGTGACGTCTCTTCTGACATAAGGACTGCCTGCAGAGATGTAAAAATGTAGCTGGTAAATGTTTCTCTCTCCCCCCTCATTGCCCATCTTTGTGATGGTAACATGACCCTTGGCATCCAGCAGATTATAGAAGAAGAGTGCAATAAGAGGAATATTTGGTGAGAAGATAAGAAGTGACTAAGGATTCTTAAGGATAAAAAAGAGAAGAGCAAAGATGCAACATGGCCATGTGGCTGGCCATGTACCACGTCCAAGGAGACTGGACAGAAAGGTACACGGATAGGCAAGGGAAAAGAGCAATTTGTTCAAATTGTGAATAGTCTGAGAATCTTCTGGAAAACATCTAATGCTCCACCATTTTCCCCCTTGAAACAGTTCCGCTGCCTTATGTGGCTCCATCTGATGTGGTATTGAACACCTCTTACTCATGTGAGATGTAACCACAGATCCTCCCACCCAGAAATTTCACTTAGACAATGCCACATCTGTGCTGCTACATCAAAGCTGATTTCTGTCATGGTTTTCCATCTCCCAAGTATAATCAGGGACAAAACTTGTAATTATGTTTCCCTGATCTGTATGGCTGAAAGACCTTCACCGTTTCTTTTTTTTTTATCTCACAATATTAGCATTGGACATACATTACCAGGTATCCTTGGCAAAAATCTCTTTTAGGGATCCTGGAAGCACTATTTAGAAACAGTAATACGGTTTTACATTCTTTCTGCCTCAGTTTGCCTGCCCTTAGGCCAACTCAGTGCATTCTGAACATAGACAGGATTCTGAAGTTTGGGTGACAGTGAAGATGATCTTACACAATTGACTGTTTTCCCTTTTCATTCCTCCAGAGGAGCATCTGAATCTGCATGAATATCACTTAACTTACATCATTAGATAATTATGACTGGCACCTCCAGGTGACAAGCATGTCACTCTGCTATACTGTACAGCCTCCATGAAATCCTCACTGAAACTTTACCACCATCAATCCAAATATTCACCCAGGCGACTAATCTTCCTCCAGGACTTTATACTTGCAGTATCTCCAGCACTTACCTGCTACAGGTATTGAGCTACCAAACGTTGTCTAAATGTTGATTCTGGTGGAGGGCCCATATATCATGCCTCTCTAGAACAGCTAGCCTCTTATTTTTAAAATACAATTTTTGGTATTTTTAAGATACATACTTTTGGAAGATTAAAAATGCAACCAGATTTATGGAGATGTGAGTCTTGATTCTTTAAGAGCAAGATCACTATATGTATCCATATGTATACTTAAAGGAAGCAGTGATTATGTGGCCAAGTGTGTGACATCCTTAGGAATTAGGTACCTGCAGAACTGCATGACATGGAAAATATCTGTATAAGACATTACTGTTAATAAAATAACATTACCATGAATGTATTCTGAAGAAACCCACAGTGAATTGAGTCAGCAGTGAATGTGGAGTAGCTTAGACTTTCTGCTTGGCTATTGTAATTAACAGCTTTCTGAAGTGCAGAGGTGTATCTTGCTGAAGTAGGAAATGAATGTCATACTATATGGGATTATTATAAACCATTTCTTTAGTTCACAGGATGTCATACAATCCTACATTCAGGATTACGTACCACATTCTGCTACTGACTTGCCAGAAATAAAAGCAGATAATTGCCTTTTGGAAAGTGGCAGGTCTGGAAGAGCTTACATTATGTACTGAAGGTTCCCAAATGTTTGACAAACTACAGAAGAATTGCTCATTCTCCTATTTCTGTTTTTAACTTCCTTGAATAGAAAAGAGCAGTCTTTGTTCACAAAAGCCTTTCTTCAACATTTCTTAATACCACAGATATTTTTTTTTAACAGAGATGAGATGAAAAAATAGCTTTCAGTTGAAACTTTTATTAGGATAACTTTTAGGATATAATGATTAGTAACGATTCTTACAAAAAAGAACCACAAAGTATTTAGAGACTACAGGTGCTCAAGATCTTCATTTTACATCTGATGTGGAAAATCAAATGTTCTTCAGGCTTAGTGAGGTAGAGGTGCAATTCTCCACTGAGATTCATTCTAATGAAGGTTTTCCTCACGTTGTGGTTTCACAGTCATCTTCACGTGATCAGACTGATCAGAACAGAGCACTGCCATTCACCTCTACATTCTCAACTTTGCAGTCTTGTCCTCTCCACCACTTGGGCTGAGTCTTGTGACTGTAAAAGGTGGCAGATCCTGTGGTCATCCATCTGACAGGTAATCCTTTGGTGTTAGGATGTGTGATACAGAGCTGGTCTCCATATGCACAGGAGAACAGAAAAAGAGTGGCAGGCAGGGAAATCGCAGCAGTGCTGTGCCCAGACCCCCCTGGGCCATCATAGGAGGGCAATCAGCCCCATGGATGTGGATGACCTTACCACAAGAGATAAGGGAAGAGACCCTCCTGGGCCCTCACAAACCAAGGGGGACTATGCCTAGGAGGATGGGGCTCATTATGGGATGTAGGGAAAAGCAGAACACAAGATTTATTATGCGATGCTTTTGGGAGGAAGCAAAGGCGGGGAAAGGGAGAGAAGAGTGCCATTTTAGAAGGAATAAGGGTGAGAAAGTATGAGGATAAGGGGTGGAAGGGGCCGGACACATGTAGGTAGGCTGCTGATCAGCACACTCATCTGGCCATGCCCTGTGCCTCATCGGTGCAGCTTGCCCTGGCTTCTCATTCAGCTCCATTTCTGATTATTTTCCCGCGTGTGTGTGTAGGGCATCTACGTGTCAGCAGCTGGAGTGGGGCTGCAGGTCACAGAGCTGTGTGTCCGTATGCCAGCAAGGCAGGTGGCTTAGGCACCATGGGTGTGTGTGCTGGTGCATGTGTGCCCGCTGGGGCATGTGCTGCTGGTTGGCCCTGGGGACACAGAGTTGCAGCAGCCTCTCTTCCCTTGGGCAGCCAAATACTGTAGAAACTTCAGCACCCAAAATAGTCTGCTCTTCTAAACAATTGCCCCTCTTGGAAACTGTTAAGCACTCAGAATGTGATCCAGGAGGGATAAGTATTGGATCAGCTTCTCCAAATCTAAATTTCGTATAAATTCCATTCTTATGCAAGCTTCAGCCTCTTAAATCACAGGGTGACTTTTACTCCCATGTTCCTGAGTGCTAACTTGCTGTAAACATATCTTAAACTCAGTCTTACAATACTGACGGAACACATATGTATCTCAAACACAAAATGCTTTCTTTGTGAGCTACAGATGTCCCTTTGTGTCCATGATGATGTATGCTTTGGTGAAGCTTGGTCTGGGCAGCTACGTGCCTGAACTCTGCTAGGATTACGAGATGGGTAGATGACATCTAAACTTGGATGTTAGCAACCTCCCAGCATTTTAGGCCTGCCTAGCCTATTCCTTGTTCATCCTAATCGTGCTTAATTAAATGAAAAACACAGATCAACAGTGTGCAACAACTTACCTAGGAAATTTGGTTTAGACTGTCTGCAGTCAGAGGGCAGTGGGACTACCAGATTGCAGAGCAGCCTGGTGTGAGACTCTGCCAGGACACGTCAGCTCCAGCCTCAGCTGCTGGAGCTGACTCTTCATTGCAAAAGCAGAACAGTTTTATGGAGACAAAGAGCAAACAAGAGGCAACCCTAACTGCAGGTTGGAAACAAGAAAACCGGCTATGAAATAAATGAGCGCTATACAGGCTTGTGATCAATCCATCCTCTGTATTTTCCTGGACTTATTTTGTTGTGGTATAGGAAGAACAAGTGTATAACATGAGGAATTACAGGATATATTAATAGGATTTCAGCAGGGCATTTAGATTGCATAGCTGCTATGCAATTATACATTTATCTGGGAAAGATGCTAAATGTTAGGTGACAAGGGGTTATGCTGTGGGTTTCCTTGTGGAATGCTAATTGCTGTTAGTAAGAATTGATCTCACTGTGGATTAGCTGCTGCTGTTCCTCTGTAATGATCATTTCAGTCAGCACAACATGCAAAAAAAAAAAAAAAATCAAGCCTGATGAATGTGTGATTTTCTTAGATGAAATACAAGCAGTCTTTCTTGCCTAAAAATGTGTTTGCAAACAGAGGCTGGTAAACTTGTAGGACAGATGATTTCTATTAAAAACAGTTTGGCAAACATATGGATTAAATCTTGCAGTGACAGAAGAAACCCTGTTCAATTAAAGTAAATGGCAAGCACATTGATTTCAGTTGTACAGGAACAAACCCAGGACAGTACGTAAAATGGTAACATTTTAACCATTAGAGAGAACACAAAGATTGAAAACAGATGTTTACACGTATAATGACCTTAGACCTTAGGAAAATGATTTTCTGTATGCCGATCCTACAAGAAAAGAATACTTAATGATTTACAACAGTGCCCAAATTCAATGCATCTGCATTGTATAACACTTGTATTTGTAAATCTTAAACCCAATTTTAGAGGAAATTGTAATACATTTCATAGTTTTCTTATTTTATTGAAACAGTTCTCAAAGCAAACTTTTTCCTGCTCTCAGAAAAAAGGAGCTAAATCTTTTTGAGCAAAAGTATTATCAGAGACAGTACAGATTCACTAGGTGGCAGCATAGCTAGTAATTTTTCAAAACATCTTCAAAGTCTGTGTTGTGTTAGGTACATTTTGGCCAATCTGGGCATGAAAACAGAGAAATAGTCTTTTAGAAAGCTAATATTAATAAAATCAAACCATTGTTAAGTATGACATTCTTTCAAAACATTAATTTAAAGATATGCTCTAAATCTGACATAAATGATGTGTACATGTTATGGTATGGTAAGGATCTGGAAAAGAATAGAGAAAATGAAATTCCTAAGAATGGGTCACACCATAGCTTTTAATTAAGTCTACAGCAGACAAAATTTGAATTGCAGCTTCAGATGATAAAAAAGTAATATCCAACTGTTGAAAGGTATTATAGGTAGTCTAAGACCATAACTTGGAAGAAATTTTCTCAAGATTGCACTTCAGAAGAAAAAATGACTGTCACTGCTCTCAGAACCTGGTATAGTGCAAACAGCCTGGTGCCAAATGGAAGAGCAAAGGGAGTAGAGAAGAAAGCTCACCTCCCTGTTGACCGTTTTCCAAGCTATGCTGATGCTGTGAACTTGTAGCTGAAGTCTCCTGATTGGGTATGAGACTGTAAATGGATCTTATCTGTTACAAGATCCTCTCTGATTTCATGGTTTTACTGTAAATGACAGTTTCTTTTTTCCTCCTCCTTAGTGGAAAACCTAGGTTACGACCTTCTCAGCAGGGAAAATGCATATGAAGACACATTGGTAAATGGACTGAAATAATTCAGTCATCTGAACTTTGAAGATTCAGATAAACGGATTGGCCCTCCTCATCTCATGCCTTAATATCAGCAGTAGAAAATTCAGAATGGATAATGATGATTTACTGAAGTGTTTTGCAAGCAAGCTATTTTCTGGTATAAATCAACATAATTATCCAATAATCTCTGTTCTCCAGTGTTTCTCTCAGCCAGTGATGCTAAACGCTTTTCAAGCATGTTTGCAGCACCAATGCTGCTAGACCGCTTGGAACCCAGTAGCCCAGCACTTAGTCAGGCCACATTTTCTTTGTCTGCCTAATTCCCCTCATTAGTGACTGCTAGACCCATTGCTTTATATTTCAACTTTAGAGTTTCAGACAAACGGGTTTTTAACAGCTTCTCCTGAGATAACTTTGCAGTATACTTCAGGGTGCTCCTTGTGCCTTCAACAACTTTCTTCACACTTGAAAGGAAGAGGAGTAGTAGATAACAGAGAGCAATACAGTCCTGAACTAAAATCTGATGCTAGTATTTAATCACAGGGATAGGCAGCCATTCACTCTGCTTGAGCTGCATACCTTCTGTTTATGACTTCAGCATCATTCCCCGATGAAACTGATTGTGTTCAGTCAGAAGTGATGCATGCGTTCATACTTTTGGCAAGCAGAAGACCTATGGCTCAGAAATGATGTGTAATATATTGCAAATGTTGCTGTTTGTTGTGAAATGGAACAGATTTTGTATCTTTATAGTGCTTGCATATAATTCAGGGGATGAAAGTATAAAAAATATCGAATTCAAAGTAATGCTAGTAAATTTAATACATTAAAGTGATTAAGTGTAATGCAGCCTAGTAACTAGAATCATAATTTCCGAAGTTCAGTAGAGCAAAGATGAAATACAATACCCAAGTATGTGTATTTATTTTTACAAACTGTATGTGTATGATATACAAGCTTTTATTCACTTGTTCAATCCATTTTTCATGGGGAAATTTCAAACTTTTTGCCTGAATATGAACTCAGTAGAAAAAATGTCAAGCTTTGATGACACTCTCACTGAAGTCCATGAAAGTCTTGCTACTGCTACTGCACTGGAGTGAAATTTCTCTAGCATCTTTGACTCTCTTCTCAGTAACTGGGACTCAGACGCCACCTTGCCCTCTGCATCTCACAAGTCAATGCTCTGAGGTGTCACAGGACTCAGAACAGAGCTAGTGGTGCACTTAGTCCTCAGAGCATTGACGCTTCCATCATGCCAGGCATGGAAACAAAGTGGGCATCAAGTCAGCAGAGCCAAGAGTGCTCCGAAAACGAGACAGGAACCATGCCAATGTCTTTTGTCAAGGAGAAGGGAAGAGTAAGGAAACATAATTCCTCTATCAGCTGTTGCAAAAGCAACAATGTGCCATCAGGCTTGCAAAAGGCTTGCAAAAAGATACAGCTCTAAAACTGTATAAACAATTTGGATTAAGGAACATTAAACACATTCACACCTGCTTTCAAGCTTTGAATCTGTAGCTCTGCAAAACGTCACCTATTTTAATAAGAGCATATATTTTTCTTTCAGTAAACATCTGTTTGGAAATGATAGACTTCTTTTTCTGCTATGAATTTTCCTGTTTGTTTACCCATTTATTCTTCTATTAGTTGAAATATACATTACTGATAACACTGCACAATATCCATAAATTATGGTATTAAGTTACTCCATTCTTTGCCTTCGCTCCGTGGCCTACAAGCCAAAGGTTTCTAAATAATTCTACATACAATTGCTGAACTTTGAAACACAAACAATCTGGAAATCAAAAAGAACCTGAAAATAGGTGGTAAGAGCTGGGAAAAGTATTACTCTGCTTTTTTGTTAAATACAACAAATTCTCATTTTCAGTAGAAAGCAGTCAAATTTAAAATGAATGGAAGATAAATTCCCATTTAAATTACTTACATGATTCAGAGTCTAATGAAATACAACTCACTTGACAAGAGTATTTGAAGCAAGATTTGTTTTTACGAGACATGCAGTTATAGGTAAAGTATTGTAGGCTTGATCTGAATCAATCTGAGATTTAGAAGTCTCAAAGATTAGGAAAAAAATGAGTAATTCAATCAAACATTCATATTATGAGACTACCAGGTATTACTTTAGAAAAGAGTGAACAAGATAGGAAATTAATGCAGCATTTCAGAGTGTAAGCACATGTTAATATTTGATGTGTATTTCAAACGTAAGGTTGTGATCCTGGCAACATGTTCCAATTCAAGTAATATTTCTGAATTCAAGGGAATTGTTTGTATAAATAAAGGTACATGATTGTGTGTTAGATTTTGTAGAGACACATAGAAGGCCACTGAGACTGGAAGATATACTCAAGCATTTGTAAGGTATATTCACTGAGATGTAGAGCTTTCCTGATGAAGTTGCTGCAAAATGATCAGTGGTGTGAAAAGTGCTGTATAGTATATATCTGCAATAAGTCCTGATAACACAGAGAGAAAGTTTTTGAAGAAAATTGAGAAAACTGTAAGAGCAGAGAAAATAGAAGAGGAATTGATATTAGAGTTTAGAAACTAATGGAAATCCAAATGGGTGTATCAGTAAGGTAGTTGCAGCTGTACTGCTATAAACACATAATACACTGATAAATTTCAGTTAAGGAACTTGATTCATTCATTCTGACTACCTACAATTAACTTGATATAAAAATGAGTGTAGTCTGGCCTGTTTTTACTTAGCTTTTGAAAATGATAGACTCCAGCTTTCTAGCTTAAGATGAGAAGTCTTAATTAGTAGCTAAGTTAAGAAAAGCATTATCCTTGTTCTGTAATGTGGACAAAACATAGTTCTACCCATCTTCTGTCTGAGTAATCACAGAATTGCAGAATCATAGAATTGTAGGGGTTGGAAGGGACCTTGAGAGATCATCGAGTCCAACCTCCCTGCCAAAGCAGGTTCCCTACAGCAGGTCGCACAGGTAGGCGTCCAGACGGGTCTTGAATATCTCCAGGGAAGAAGACTCCACAACCTCCCTGGGCAACCTATTCCAGTGCTCCGTCACCCATACCGTGAAGAAGTTCTTTCTCATGCTGGTGAGGAACTTCCTATGCTCTAGTTTAAGGCCATTTCCCCTTGTCCTGTCCCAAAACACCGCTGAGAAAAGATTGCCCATGTCCATTTCTTCAATCTTTCTTAAATGAGTAAAACCAAGTTTACTGAAAGTCGTAGCTATAAAAACATAGAAAGAAACTGAAGTTGGAAGGGACATCAGGATAGGGCAACCTGCTCCAACCCCTGCTCAAGCAGCCAGAGCAGGGTGCCCAGGCACATGTCTGGGTGGCTGTTGAAGATCCCCAAGGAGGAGACTTCACAGCCTCTCTGGGCAATCTGTGCCAGTGCTCTGCCACCCACAGAGCACAGAATTGCTTGCTGATGCTCAGGGGGATCCTTCTGAGTCCCAGTGTGTGTTAAAAATTCTTATCAGAAACATTGGTTGCAAAAACAAGTTCAAATATTATAATATTTTGCACAAGTGTTGGAGACTTGATAAGGCTGAGGGTTGTGGAACACCAAACTTCTGTTCTGTGGAGTTATGTTGCACGGGCTGCTGAGCAACTCTTTGGGGACCTTTTGCTCTAATGAATCCCTTTCCTGCACTGCACAGCCATTTCTTATCTATAATTTGCTCTGAGAATGTCACAGGAGACTCATTGTCTGCAAATAAATGACTTCCTATATTTATGCAGTAATTTTTACTCCCATGCATTTTCAGAGACCTTTGTAAAATTGGGATATTTCCTAAACCAGCAAACCTCTAACTACCCTTGTTGTTTCCTATTGTGCAAGAAATGACTACCTTGGATAGCTGAGGACAAACATCATTCTGCTCCTCCTGATAGCTATTTGTGATATTTTCATATCTAGTGCCTACATTTTTGAACACTGTTTTTTCTTTACCTTTTATGCCAAAATATTCATTCTCAGCCAAACCTCTCTACTTAATACTGTGTGCAAAGAGAATAACATACAGTTGGATGAACAAGCTCCTACACTTTGACAATGAAAGTTCATTACTCCACATGGTCCTGAAGAATCCTGACAAGGGAGATTACTTTCTGAACTGGTAATAAATGGGTCCAGTAAAACCCATGCAAATACACCAGGAATGCCTATCACTCTTACAAACAGGTAAAATTAATGCATGCTACCAGTGGCAATATTCTACTCATGGGGCAGAATCCTCTGTACTGCTGGTGGGTGTAACACAAAAACAAAACAAAAACGTCCTTATCATCAACTCCCACATTGTAAAGGCTCTGTGTGTAGTTGACTGCTTCTCATCCAGGTTTGTAATCATCCCTCATCTGGGTCAACCCTGAGCCAGGTCAACCTTGGGGCTGTTTGTCACTGTAATCCCTGCTTCGCTCCATGCCCCCTTGATGCTGAGATGCATGAGGCCATCCACAACTGGAATCCCAGGTCAGCAGGGAAAGAAACAATACACTGCAGGTACAAGGGCTTTGTGGTAGCGCCTACACACTTGATCTCAGTCTCACATGGCCATCCCCACAGGAAGTCACTCGTTTGCAGTCTGTCAGACTCATAGTCTTTCTCTGACTCCTCCAACTTCCTCTCCTGCTCTTCTGGTAAGAACTGAAGGGTGGACATCCCAGAGCAGGAAGACCCACTGCTTTCTCCCTCAACAATCCATCTTCTTGGCAATTTGATATTAAAAACATGTGGTTGCCCTTCCCAACTGGGCTGCATGCTTGAAGCCTTCCCCCGTTGTGAGACCACATGTCCCAGGGGAGGGAGACGTGGCTGTGGCAAGGAACATGACAGCTTGCTCATGAGATCATACTCTAACAAATCCTTCAGTCCATCACAGCCCCTGGCTCCAGAGGATCATGTTATAACATTATAGAGAAAGGCACTGAATTAGAAAATATCACATCAAAGCTGAGAGGACTTTAGTTTAATTAGACTGATTACCAGCAAAGTTAATAACATAATAGATTTTAGATTTATTGTAAATCAGAACTTTTTTTTTTTTAACTAAGAATATGGATTTAGAGAGACTCTATGGGAATATCAAGATGCTTTCAGATCCCCTGGTAAATAAACTGTAGAGCTAAAATGCATCTTCTGATTGAATGAAAAATAAAGGCTCTTATGTTTCAGTCAGCAGTGTACAGCCATGCTATGTAACAGCTACTGGTGAGAACAGGAGTGCTGTGACAACTGGCAACTGCAGAGGAAATCTAAGTAGAAAACAAAAGTTTTGTTTTCTAAGAAAACATTCATGCTGGAATGTACGTAAGTAAGTAAGAGACCAAGGTTAACATCAGTAGTTTTCTTGGGATGGAAAAAATACCAGAAAATGCATGACATTACCCCATGCATTTACATGAAGGCCTTCAATGGCAGATAAAATAAAAACATGTACTAGTCACTCCCTTCCTCTGTTATCTTGTGCACAAAATTCACACTAAAGTCAATGTGAATCTGCATGCAAATGGGTACATAATAAACTGTCTGATTATGTATAAATAAATATAACAAAACAGCTCTCCTGAGGAAGATGTTATCTGGCTTTGGTCAAGCTGTGAAGAAAAAAAAAGATATTTTCTGAAAAGATGATAAAATAAACAAACAGATACTGACAAAGTTCCTCATGTTTCATTTTAGCACAAAGAATGAGTTTATGTTTTGGCAAACTGCATCAACGCAGGCTCCAGCTATCCTGCTGTGTGCTCTTCTGCAGATGTGCTCAAGCAATTAACAATATGCTAAGGTAGTCAAGCTCATTCTGCACAGCATTTTGTTGCAGATTATTTCCTTTAGCTTACGTATGTTAGGAAATTTGCTTAGAAAGGCCTTCAAAATAACTGTTCTTTGGAAGCAGTTTTCTCCTAGCATCAGGTTAACCTATTTTGACACAATCCCTTTTCATCTTTGTGGAGAATGAAGTTCAATGAAGTTCAATGAAGATATATTCAATGAAGATATCAATACTTCTCTGAAAATAACTCATCTGAAAATAATTTTGATATAATAAACCCTGGGAGATGTATGTAAATAATGGATAAAGGACACTTCTTTATCAAGCTTCTATGTTAATCACCAGTTAAGCAAATCTAATATTCGTAAAAACTACTCAGCTATAACCCATTCATAAATGAGATTTTAGACAAAACTGAAAAATTATGGTTTATGGTAGATTGATATAATTGTTGTATAATTATTAATAATGGAGTTTTTAAACATTAATAAATGGCTCCATCATTATTGTTCCACAATGCTCTCTTAAGCATCTTAGGCCATTCATTTTACCGGAAGTAGGCAGCAGATTACATGTGTGTATCTAAATCATCTTTAATAAGTGTGTACAATTATTTGAGCAAAACAGAGATCATATTTTTTAAAAATGCTTTCGGTGGCATTTTTGTATAGATGTTTGCCCTATTAGTAATTTTCTCCTTTTACATTTTAGCAGAGTGGTTTCTTTCACAGTCTCTTCTAAGACAATTTTCTGACATAAGTTATGCTGAGAATCTGTTGGTTTTGGGGTTACTGGTTCAGAAATGAAAGTGTTGTTTACAGACTTCTCAGTCATGATTACAAAATGATAGGCAGTAAAATGTGCTTTTAAAATACGCTGAAAATTTTGAGGTTTCTTCCCATTCAGTGTTTTTCTTTTTTTTTCTGCTACTTTATATATTTCAGTTCAATTTACTTTCATATCCAATCCTCTAAAAGTAACTCATCTCCCACTATGTCTTAGTTCCTGCTTTTGTAATGAAGCTAGCTACTGTTCAGTTCTAGTTTCTTTTTTTTTTTTTTTCTAGAAACAATAATATTTAGGAATTGAATTGGTAGCACTTGTAGCTAATTAATTACATCTTTTACACAATAAGAATTTATTACATAGACATGGTTTTGTTCTGTGTAGTTGGAAGGAATAATTGATACTTCCTTTAATGATGCATTTCAACAATTGGTACAAGTACTCAAATGAGAGGCATCTATTCACTTTTCTTAATGGTCCATGGCTTTTTCCCACAACAGTGGTGAGGAGAATTTAAGATGGCATAAAATAACCATCTTGAACTTTCTGTCTATCACCACAACAAAAACGATTACAGATAATTATGATCTGTCATATAAAATACTTCAATAGCAAAAATTATGAAAAAAGCACGTTTTCCATTATTTAGAATTTTGTTCAGAACATCTAAAATTCCAGATAGTTCTGTGTCACTTGCTCCTGATTTCCTGTAAGAACACAGTGGAATTCTGTAGGGAGATAGCATGACAGCTGCTCATGCCAGTATGTGCAGGGGAAACTTGTTATGAAACTTGGATATTAAATCATAAACTACGTTGCTTTTAGTTATCCTCCTGGAAATATATGATGAAAAGATGGCACGTCTCCCTTTCTGGCATGACTGCTGGCATCTAACATGTGGAGACAAGCCCTCCTGCAGACAAGGAGATTACCTGTGGTAACAACATCCCGCCTAACTAGCTTGAAGCAGCCCCAACAGGTGAGCTGTGTATTTTGATTCCTGGTTAAGTATCAGGAAACCCTAAATGCAGAGGGGAACAAGTATTCACTGCAAACAATTCACTAATCTGAGAAAATGTTATGTTTTCTATATATTTGCTCATTCTGAAAAGCTATTGCACGAATACATTAATTTTTTAGGGCTTCAGCTATAGTGGACACCAAAGCTTACACATTACTTTCCGTCTTCCTTTCAAGATGGTACTGTGATTTAAAGAAGCTAGAACAAGAGAATGTTTCAGACACAGGCCAAAGCTCTTGAACTGCACTGACGAGTGAGAAATTGAAAATAAAACAGCTTTTGGAAGACTTTTTTTCTTCATTATTCTGCACATTAAACAAGAGTATCAGTTCATATGCATTTGTCTTTCTTTACTCTTTCTTTATTCTTTATTCAGTGTATTGTTCAGAGTTTCTTCACCTACATGAGCATAATAAATCACAACTCTCTTTTTAGATGAGGATTTCAGTGTTTTTTATTAGTTACCAAAATTACACATTCCAGCATATCCAGGTATTCATAACAGCATTTCTGTTCAGACAAACATTTCAAGTAAAGACATAATAAAATTTAATTATGCCAGCAGAAAACATTTAATAAAGTCTGATTTCTTAGATAACTTCACAACGGGTTAAAACCTACTAAACTCAAACATTGGTTTCATACTTCATCTGCAAACAAACAGGTGTTCCAGCACACTCTTTATATATTAAATGCCATATATATTTTTTGATGCTGAACAGAGGGAAAAAGTTGACTTTCTATTTATATATGATTTTCAAAGGTTGCTTTTTAATATACACATGTTTTCATCATACTTGGAGAGCTGAGTGCTAAATCCTATCTGTCTGTTCTTTTGAAAAAAACTACATCATATGAAAGCATGTAAGGATGAAATTAAATCAGCACTTTTAAGTGTTGCTGACCACTTACAAGTCATTTGGAAGTAGACTTTTCAATCTGTATTCTCACTAGCTTCAGAATCTAAAGGTAAATGTCAAGCCAATAAATAATATATCACCTAGTATTCTGTGCTATTTAATTGTTTTTAACATACATAGTGACACAAGTCAAAATCCTTTTATATGATCCCGACATGTTCTTGGCCCTGTGCTTTTTGGTTTTCTGTTGCTATTAACTAATATTTGCAACTTAATTCTGCCGAACAGGATCTCATTGTACTTGATGTTGTGCAGATGCAAACCAAAAAGATGCTATCTGCCATGAAGAGCTTCTAGCAGAGTAAGGCAGTGTACAACAGACAAGTACTGGAGTTGTGCTGGTCAGGTTGAGATGCAGCAACTGAGCCACTTTTAAGATTTTTCCTGGTGATATAGAAAGGAGTTTCACACTGTTGCTCTAGGGATACCAATGAAATAGCTTTACTGATACTTACGAAGAGCTCCATGTACCTCCAGAGTGTAAGGCATCCTAGCAAAAATAATTAGTTTCTTGTAAAACATCTTAGCAGTTGGCTAACGGATGCTGGCATCAAGGGCTTGGAGCTGAGGTACCAGTACATCGTGGGGTCAGGAAATGAGGCAAAGACATCGCTTCTAGACCTCTAAGAGTGAGAAAAGGTGGATTCTGTTTGAAGAGACTGGGAGTGGGAAGCAGTGATAGTGTCATAAGTTAAAACAACAGCTTATGTGGCACCATTCCTCTTTAATAATAACTTTACTGTCTCGGTTCAAGGGAAAATCACAGAATCACAGAATCATAGGG
Organism: Penelope pileata; assembly: GCA_013396635.1. Taxonomy (NCBI): domain Eukaryota; kingdom Metazoa; phylum Chordata; class Aves; order Galliformes; family Cracidae; genus Penelope; species Penelope pileata. The sequence goes on from WBMW01005029.1 coordinate 942,151, forward strand.
GTTAGAAGGAACCTCAGGAGACCATCAAGCCTAACCCTCCTGCTAAAGCAGGTTCCCTACAGTAGGTTGCACAAGAAAGCATCCAGATAGGTCTTGAGTATCACCAGAAAAGGAGACTCCACAAACTCCCTGGGCAGCTTGTTCCAGTGCTCTGTCACCCTAGAAGTAAAGAAGTTTTTTCTCATGTTCATATGGAACTTCTTGTATTGCTGTTTGTGCCTGCTTCCCCCTGTTCTGTTGCTGAGCACCACTGAAAAGAGCCTGGCTCCATCCTCTTGACACTCACCCATTAGATATTTATGTGTTGATAACACAAGGACAGAAAAAAAGGAAGCTCTAGATGTACTTAAGTCCTCCTAGTGGAGAGGTCAAGCGACTTCTTCAGGGGCACACAGAAAGTCCAGAAGAGCAGTTCTTGATCCCAGTCCTAAGTTCAGTGGTGCCAATTGTAAGATACCATGACTTTAAACAACACATTGTTGCAAAATGTTTTCCTTTTAAGAAGTTCTTGTTCTGTTTAAAAATACTGTGTTTTTTATGTTTGTTTGTTTCAACATAACATTAAAGTTGGGGAAACACAAGCTTCATTATTCACTCACCTGAACAAAAGTAGATGCTACCAGAAACAACTTTGTATTTTGTGGCTCCAGATTAAAAACATGTGGTCATATACGACATTCAATATGTGCAAGAAATCTTGCCTCTTGTCCGTGACAACTGTGCACGTCACTTGAATTTTAATAATATGAGTTGTTTTAAAAATCCTGTGCAAGTGAAGATTCAGTGAAAAATGTGTTGAGGCTGATGAAATCTCCTGAGTGCTGGATATTGGATCAGGGCCTAAGCCCATGTGCCAACACCTTGTATCTCAGGATACAGTATTTACAGCAGATGAGAGGTTTGTCTGTTATTGTGATAGCCTGGACACCTCAGCTGATTGGTAAATATACAAAGAAGAACTTGAAGTAGGGAATGATGCAAATGCAACAAGAAAGAATGCTCTGGGCAAATATGGGTGCAGAGACTTCGAGGTTTCTGTGTACACAATGTGATGGCATATAATATACCACTGGGAATTACTCAAACAGGCTTTTGCATTACAAAATACACTGCATTTTATATATTTTATTAAGCAAAAGTGATTGATTATATTTATCAAAAATGTCTTTTGCACAATTTTATGTTCTCTGTTTTCAAAAAGAATACGGAATTAACAAAAGAGTACAGCTGGGATACAGTAAAACATATAAGATCGCTTTGTGTGTGTATGTTACAGAAGTATCTACACTGTTGACTCCATTTCTTGCAGGAAAACACTGGGATAACTCAGGATTTTTATGACTGAATTGTGCTTATAAGCTCATATAACCTAATTATATGTTACAGACTGGTGATTTAATATTAAGACACTATTTAGGCCTTGCTCATGTACATTTTAAAGATCTTAGACTGTGTAATTTTAGAGACAGAAACCAGCTGTTAGCCAGAGATCTAGACATATTTTGTGGTCCCTTTGATTATTATTTATTGACTGACAAATATTGTCACCAAGGAATCCTTGATATCTTGTGGAGATCAAATTCATATGATAACACTGAAAAAATGAATGATGGAAGATTTCCTCTATGTCTTAATCAGAATTAAAGGATAACAGCTTCAGAGAAATATTTTAGTTTAATATAATGTGGAAAGTAAGCTATGTAAGATAACAGATTCACAGCATTATTCACATTAAATCTTGGCAAAAACTTACGATGAGGCTTGTTCTCTCTGTAGGGGTCCAGATTTGACTACAGCTCTTCACTGCTAGTGGGGATCCCTTCAACCTTCAATCACGTTCATCTTCCTAACTCACATTTTCACATTTATCACCCTAAAGCAAGTTCAGTGACCCAAATTCTAACCAAACTGTAGCCAAAGTCAAAGTAGAAGTGAGCCTGGATCTTTGGAAAAACTTCCTGTGTAAAGGGGAGAACTAAAACTGATGTCTGCTTTCTCCCTGAACGCATTCTGTTTACAGAAGACATGCTCACTGTTCAACCCACCCACTGCCACAGTAAATGAATGACTTCATACCATGAGCTGAAAGATGCAGGTTGAAAGGGAAACTAGAATAGTGCTGCTAACACCCCAACTTTCAAATAAAAGTATTCCGTGCCTTTAAATAAATTGAAAGGGAAGATCTCACCCATGAGGCTCATTACTGATTCTCGCTATAATCTCAGAAGCAACCACCATCATAATTAATGCATTAACATGTTTGTTTTACTGGGCATGAGCAATACTGATGTTGACTTTTAAAGCCCAGGATATTGGTTTTGACATCTGCTGACTCTCTGGAGATTTGCTGATGACTGAGATCTGAAGAGCCTGGGGCCTCATTCTCTTCTTTCTTTTCCATGGCAGATCAGGAGTAATCCCTTAAATCAATGGTCTTCAAATCACAATCAAACCATTCTAAGTAAGAAAAGGAGCAGGCACCACCTCTCTTTAAGAATGTGTTCAGACAATTTTAAAATAGTCTAAACATCCCAGTAAGAAGCAAAACTGTACATCATCTGCCTGCGAGACAGGCAAATGTCTCCCAGTGTCTGTCACTGGGATGGGCAGCTCTTGCTGTGCCATCATCCACAACAAGCTCCCACAAAGCACGTTGCCTGCATTTTAAAATCATGGTTGTCCTATTTTCATGCATAGAATTGATGAGTAGCACGGAAAAACAAGAACCCTGTGGTCCAGAGGGATTGTGGGTTTTAGGTACATGCCACAAATGCAGGGTATTTGCAGATGAAGGGTCTAACCCATCTCTGTCTGACCCAGAGAAGCTCCCCACACTGCAGTACTGCTGAGATCCATCCCTTGGCTCACTCGTCCCGTCCTCACAACCATGCTGCTGATGATCACTTTTTTGTTTTTGTGGGGAGGGGGCTGTTTGAGGTATACATCATCTAAGCACTTCCAAAGAATCCAAGGCATCTGAGAAGCATCTTGCGGCATGAAAATATGAATAGAGAAGATGTGGTGACACCATACTTTGTCTGAGGTTGGAAAATAAACAAAGATATGACAGAAACAAAGAGAGCAAGAAGGGAGCAGACTGCTTCCCTTGCAGTTTTAGCAGCCCTGGCCTTCCCAGGATGCTGCGGTGATGCTGCTTCTGGCTCATATTGTGCCCTCGGTCCACATTTCACGATCTGCTGCCAGCACAGGAGGGTGAAGTTTTCACATCACTTCCACAGCGACATTTCCCATAAATTATAGAGAAAACAATTTGAACTTCTTTCAGATGCTGACTCTGAAAGGGATCTAGCATGCAAACATCACCGTTTCCTTCCTTCTCTCCCAGGGATGCATGGTGGGGTCTCAGGGAACCTGAGCACACATCCATCCGCACACCGATGGCGTCAAACATGCTCTGCGACGGACAAGCCCAATTACAGATCTGGTTCTATCTGAGTGAACAGGCAGAAATCTGACACTTGGAAGCTGTTCTTTGCTCCTCAAATCAAAGCATGCTGAAGCTGGAAATGTGATGCTTCCAACTTCTGAAGAACGTTTCTCTGCCCTTTGCTGGTCCTGAGCTGCTGCTCGGATGTCCCTGTGAGGGGGAAGTGGCAGCTGGGGCTGTATTTAACAGCAAGAGCGCAGTTGTTGTACAGTGAGCTGAGAGCCCACCATGCGCTCTGCGCTGTGCATCACACACAGAAGCAACGTGAAGGACCTGAGGGGTGAGGTCTGGACAGGAGCTGGTGGGTCACTGCCCGTCTCAAGCCTGAGGTAAATGTAGGTGCGGAGACACCGAGTTGAGCACCTTTCTGTCTTTTTAGGAAAGACATTAGATAGAATAACGGTGCGACAAAGCAACGGTAGCTCAGCTGTGCCGGCCCAGGCTGCATACAGGGGGTGAGCAACCAGCCGTGCGACCCAAAAATAACCGGAAGAAAGGGAAAAGAATCAAAAAAGAGAAGGAATAAGGAGCTGAATCGTAGAAGTGCAACCGCCTCTGAGGCAGAACCCATGGCGGTGAATCAGCCCGCGCCCCCGGCTCCGAGGCACGGCGTGTTGCCCGGCCCCGGCTCCCGCACCCCCTCCCCGGCGCCCGCAGCCCCGCGCCGCGCTCCCCGCCCGCCGGCCCCTCCCTC
>WBMW01005029.1:946807-1066362 GCA_013396635.1 Penelope pileata
TTCGCCTTCGCTGCCGCCCAAGTTGGGGTTTTCTTCAGCTTTGTTGGAGGAAAAATGGTGGTGCGCTGGGAGCTGGAAGGGTGCGGCGCGGGGAGTGCCAGCGGTTCCGCTCTTCTCTCGGTGCGAGCACAAATCAGCCCGGCAGGCAGAGCTCCGGGGCCACGAGTACCACGGGCGGGTGCCAGCGGGCCCTCCCGGCACCCAATGGCCACAGCCACGGATTCCGCGTGTGCGGGTCCCGGCGGACGGGGATCGCCGGAGCGGGGTCCATCGATGGACGCTTGGGACTCATTGTCACTGTCAGTCGCTTCGTGCAGCGTATACAGCAAGTAAAACTGCCTTTCTTTAAAGTCGGGATCGTTCCGGCAGAAGTATTCCTCTCGTGTATCGTTTTGTGCAGCGTGAGCTTCACCGTAACCTGCGGTCATGCGGTGGACTCGCACTTCGCAGCGCCCGGAGGACGCCGGGGCTGTGCCGCTCCGCGCAGTTCTGCCAGCGGAGGTGCTGCACCTCCCGCCTCGCCCTGTGCCCACGTCCATCTGCCCGGCTCTGTTCCTTTATCCAGGTGGCACTTCAGGTCTGCGATGGAAACCAAGCTAGTGCCCAGATGGAAGCCCACGGCGCGTTTTTTTCCTTAAATTGTTTTTGTGCCCTGTCTTAGAAAGTAGGGGGAAAAAAAAGAAACAGAAAATTTTATTTCCATTGAATGTAATTTGAATTATTTAGCAGGGAAACCAAAGGGTCTGTTGAGTCTGGAACATTTTAATGTACTTCTAGCAAAATACTCATTGAAATTGAATTCAAAGACAGTTCTTCATAATTTGAGACATGAGTTTCAATTAGATTTTTGCCCTGAACACAGAAAAAACGCCCTCGTGGAAAATGATATGTGGTAGATAAATAGTAATTTGAAAAATAAAATCATGTATAGTTTTTATTTTGTTGGCATAGAAACGTTTGTTGCTCCTTTGTTGGGTTGCAATAACGATCCATGTGAAAGTTGGAAAAGGAATAATGATGGGAGCATTCAGCACACAGAGTTATTTTATTCCATGTATAGAAACAGTTTTGCCCAATACAGTCTCGCTGAAATTGGAACAGAATTCATTTTTGTGGAAGCTCTGTAATCAGATTATAAGAGGTGGACTGTCTGAATTTAATCCTGTAAGCCATGCTCTGACAAAGCCCTGCAACGTGTGCTGACCCTTGAGCAGGTGAGCGGTGCTGGGCTCCATCCCCAGTGACTGCCTATGGTGCAAATTCATTGCACAGAGCTATAGGCTGGTAACTTCCTAGCAGCATTACCAGGCCTTTCCTGGACCAAGCTGTGTTTCAATGTGTTCTACTTCCATTTCCTTGAATGCTGAGTGTGTGACACCATGTACCTGTGCCATACACAAGGTCATTCACATCAGCCACGTCTTGTGGGTTGTGTGTTCTCAATTGACTCATACCTACCTCTCTGGGAACAAAGTGGGGAAACGAAAGGTGAAAATTGGTTAAGGAGTAGAATACATGTATGGAACAGCAGGAGGAGACTGCTACTTCCCATAGCTTCTTCAGTATATTTTAGAAGCCAAAAATCTGAAATGTTGAAAATCAGTGAAGACTCCCAGTAGAATCATTGAAAACTGATGAAGGTTTGATATAAAGAGTATGAAACCTAAGTGTTGCTCTTGTGAATTGTTTCCTATTTTTTTTTTTCTACAGAAGAATGCTAGCAGTCTTATCTATAGTACTAGTAGAGATATAGTGGAAATAAGAGCTTGATATTCTAGCTAGTGATGATATCTACGCTTGACTTGGTGCCTTTATGCTTTGTAAAGAGATCAGTTTTGTCTACTGGTGCTTGATCTCATGGTACTGAAACAGAGAAAATTGCAAATCACTTTCCACTGTGCAACATCAGACACCGGAACACGTATTCACTTGTGAAAGCATGGGCCTCTTGTCCCAGCTTAGATACCATAAGGTATTTCAGGTGCTGGCATGAGACCAGCAAACAGAGGCTAAGGCGAACCTGATCACTTTTGGAAAGGCAGCTGAAGACCAGGTAGAATATCCCATTAGGTAACGTTTATGCTACAGTTCTACACAGAAGCCTTTAAATGGACTTGAATCTGTTTTGCAGAACCCTTGTAGTTAAGATGTCTGATGGATGTGGGAAAACATCTCAAATATGACATTGCTATGAGGATTTAGGGAGGTTTTTCCTGGTGTGTGTTTACCAGCAGAATCTTTGTATCATTTCCTGTGCTACCAGCTGGATGACTGCCTCATGTTGCTCAAAGATAGTAATCAATAGCTTAAGAATTGGAAATCTTAGAAGGTCCATACATGAAATAAAGAGGTGTGTATGCTTTCCAAGTCCACTAGAAATTGAAGTGCTTTCGTTTTAAAACACGAATAGAGTAAGGGGGAGAAGTTTCTCCTTTTCTCCCTGACTGACTAACACATCACCCACACAATCTGTGGATAATTAGGATTTTATAAGTGGACTGCAGATTGCATGGAAAGGTGAAATGCTGACAGCACCGTGAATGAAACTGTTGAACAGATGTTGTGCACAACTGTTAACCTACCCACTAGTTTACTAGTTCCTGAGCGTCTGCATTTTGTGATTTGTGAGAATAAGCATTGCCCTAAACTTTCTTGTTGGGACCACGGTATGACTGTACAGCAAGAAGTTCCTCTATTCCAACCGCAACCATTTCCACATGACACACAGTTCATTACCTGCACTGTGCTTGTAGTTCCTTCTCATGCAAGTCAATTCAATTGACAGAAGTGGAGCAGGTAGAGCTGATGGCTGAACAGACCACTGAAGTAGTGAGATTGTGCTGTTTTCCTTGTATAAATGTAATGATGTTATCCTACCAGAACTTTATTACAGGATCTGTGATTTTAAACATTGTGATTCTGCTTTTCCTGAAAAATCAAGCCGAATGAGATGGATATCCTGTAACAAAGAGCCACTTGTAACCTTTTATCTGCAGCAGTGACAGAACATGTTTGTATCACTCAGTATTCTTATTTTGATCTTTTGGTGACAGAAATATTACAAAGAACATTTGGTTCCTTTTGAAAATAATTCAGTAAGCAGAAGACATGAAAAGGGAGAATGATCTTCCTTTAAGTCATCTTCTCTGTTTTCCTCTGATTCATGTTGGGAAAGGTTGCTGTAGGGTAACTGTAGGTAAAAAGTGTGCCACAGGAGTACAGAGCCACCTAACCAAAGCTGGGCATCTGAGGATCATGTCATCATCCATGAGATGCAATCGTCCAGCAGAGATTTCAGGAAAGACAATGCCAAAGCAGACTTGTGGGAAATGAAGCTGTAAACTGCCTTTTTGTGCCCAGCCCCTGAGAATTGTTAGGAGGAATATTAGACAGTTGTTACTTCCCTCAATGATATCCATTTATATAAACATCTTATTATTATTTGTATCCCACTGGAACTGTAGTCAATTGTTCCTTTTATTTCCTTCCAATTAATTTAAGTAGAAACTAAGGACTTTTTCCTACATTTTTGTTTTATTTCTGTCCCACTGAGCTTAATGATACAACTCTTACTGAATCAGAGGAGCTATAATTTGATTGTTTCAACTTCAGATACATGCTCTAACCAAACAGATCTTAAAAATCACAAGAGATGCAAAACATAGTGTTATTCTCATTGCCACTGGTTTAAAGACAAAGAACTATAGAAGAAGAGAATAAGTTTTGATGAGAAGGAGTTTTATGACTTCATTTTTTTTCTTAGCTATTTCACAAAGATAGTTGAACTGGGCATCCCAGTGTCGCCGTTTGAAAACCCATCAGTAAAGTGTTAACATTTGATTGTGGTGAAATTGCACATTCCATAATTCACTGTGGCTGTGAAATGGGAAGGTCATTTTCAATGAAGGGTTGATACAGCTGGGCACTAACAGACTGTGAATGCTAGGAATTGATTAGTTGGTTTTAACTCTTAAAGCAGGAGAGGTTTCCACTTTGATGCCTTTGTCTTATGCTGGGATCTTGTGGCATTAACTCAGGGAGTGGATATGAAATCAAAACAAGTGTTTTAGAGCTTTACAGTGATGGTCACAACTTAACCACTGATGGGGAGGAAGAGAATTCCGAAGGTCATTTTGTTTCTTTTTATGAACTTAAACCACCATCAAAGAAGATTAATTAGGAGGTAATTAAAAACCTTCACTTACTCTGTTGAATTTGGTTCAATAGTGATAACAGTAATAGAATTTGGGTTTTTTTCCCACATTTTCCATCTGAGTGCCTCTGAATAAATGACTCCACTTATCTGTAATCAGCTGCCTATTGTTGAAGAACAAATTTGTATCTAATTAATTTTATCACTAACATTTTGTTATTTATTGAATTTAAAAAAGTGACTTTTCTTGTACCGTAACTTGCCCATCCATCTAATTGCATGTGTAAAATTGCAGCTCAGAGCACTTGCATTTTTTCTCTCCCTTGTGTAATTCAAAGTAACAAAGGCAGAAAGTTATGTTGTAATAAAAAGAAAAAAAACTCAACTTTTTTGTACCAAAAATGTTGGTTCACCATTACTGAAAAGTATCTATTTATGTTTTATTAGGATTCAGTGTGTGAGGGATAGGAAGTAAATGAATTGCTCTCAGAGCTTTTAGAATGTTACAGCTTTTTTCTGTGTTAAGGGAAAATCCATAATCAAGAATTACTTTGTATCAGCAGTATGCTCTTTTCCTACCAGTTGTCCATACTGTCAAGGAATCATAGGCTAGCCTGGCTGTTGACTTGATCCAGTTGCACCTCTAGATACAGTTTATCTTTTTCTCTTGATCCGCATGTATTGGCCCTGTAGTGAGGCATACATCCAACCTATTACTTCCTGAAAAGGGGCTGGAGTAGCACCGCGTTGGGGCAGTGTTCTGCAGAGGCAAACAAGCTGTCCTAAGGGAGATGTTCCTGGGCAAGGCAAGACGTTTACAACATGACTGCTATTGCTTCTTTGCATCATCATGTGTTAGTCACAAGTAGCATATAAGGTGTCAGGCTATTTTCTGAACTCAGAATAAGAGATGCACCAAGGAACCATGCTGTCCTGGAGACAGGGACGTCAAGATAGGGTTGTTTGAAGTCAACTGAATGGATCCGATACGGTGTGTGAGATTTGGCAGATGTGTACATCCTGCTATAAACCATAGACTCATTTAGATTGGAAAAGACCTAAATGACTGTGTGTTTAACAGTTGACTTGTTTCACCCGAGGTATGACTGTGTTTCTGTGGGAAGGAGAACTTAAATGGCGGATAAGAGGGGAAAAACAAATAAGGAGGAAAGTGAGGAAGGAGAAAAAAATGGAAAGGACAGAAGAGAAAAAGTGAATGACAATGAAAAATTGAAAGAAAAAAAGAAGGCAGAAAAATCATATAGTCTGTTGCATATTTAAAGATGAATAGTACTACATTCAATGATGTAGACTAAAATAGGCTCAAATAATAAATAGAATATTACAAGCAAAATTTATGGTGGTGTTTTTTGGGGAGGGACATTCCCATCTCTTTACTCCAAAATATGAACTGAAAATGAAGAGATTAATTCTTGTATCATGAAGATGCATTTTAAATTATTTATTTTTCTGCATTGTGTATCAAAATACACCAATCTGCAAAAATGATATTAAACAGTTCTTAAAGACATACTGTAAGCTAATCTATTCAAACACAGGACTATGAGGATGGTGAAGGGGCTAGCAGGCAAGATGTATGTGGAGCAGCAAAATTCTTTGGTTTGCTCAGCCCAGAGCAGAGGAGGCTGAGGGGAGGCCTCATGGCAGCCTACAGCTTCCTCACAAGGGGAGCGGGGGGGCAGCGCTGATCTCTGCTCTCTGGTGACAGCGACAGGGCCCAAGGGAACGGCGTGGAGCTGTGTCAGGGGAGGGTCGGGTCAGGTATTGGGAATAGGGCGGCTGGGCACTGGAACAGGTTCCCCAGGATGGTGGTCATGGCCCCAAGCTGCTGGAGTTCAAGGAGCACCTGGACAACACTCAGATATAGGTTTTGAATTTTGGGTGGTCCTATGTGGAGCCAGGAGTTGAACTTGGTGATCCTTGTGGGTCCCTTCCAACTCAGGACATTCAGTGGTTCTGTGATGAAAAGAAAGGGAGCTGGGGAGTACAGTATGCTTACAAAGATAGAAACTGCTAAGCCAGGTTGTTTTACTGTATCTTTGCAAGTTAGGTGAGCTGTTGTTTCTTTTTACAATCACACCAATACCTCGAACCCAAAAGTTGTCTTCATGTCTATGCAATCTGTCACTGTCTCTTAGATTAGTAAGTGCAGTAAGTGTAATGGGGACTTCCTTCAAAATGGTGTATAATTAAGTGGTATTTATTCAAGGGACTGCTTAGCTACCTCACTTGTGCAGGTTTTTGTTTCCAGTATGTTTTTGCTATGTCTATGTCAGAAAACTGCTGAGGCTTGCTCTCTGGCCATGACGCCGGCTAGAGTGATCTGGTCATTTGTGTTAAATTTGGATACACAAAATACTTGGAATTGGTGAAACATTCTAGGGCACTGCACTGCCAGATGAGTGGTGAGCAATTTACTAAACAAGTTCAAACTTGCACACAAAATAAACTTCTAGCTGACAGTTCCTTAATGTCACAATTACCGGCATCATAACATTAGCCTGGTAAAAACAAACAAACAACAACAAAAAAAACTATTAATAATAATGACATCTAGAGGCTTAACAGACAACTCACAAACTTTTTGAGCAGTAGAGTCGCTTAGTGTTAGTTCAATGCTTAAGTGCTTTTACCAAACCCTGCTTAGAACCCCTATAAAGTATTTGCTTTTCTCTTTGCCAGGAAGAAAACAATTTCCAAAGTAATTTGCATACTCATATTCTGAATTTTTTTCCATTCTTTTTCTAATTCAATTTTATTCTCCTAGGACATGGCTTCATTAATCAGTGCCCATGGCAGAATATCCTCCAGGTCCTACATATGCTGCTGGAACATAGTTCAATAGACTATATGATACTATAGAGACACAAATTACTGTTTTCCAGTCCAAGCTTGCAGACAATACACATACAAATGAGATTGTACACAGAAGCATTTACTGATGTTGTGTTTTATAGATCTCCAGTTTGTAAATTTTCATTGTCCTTTGGCTGCAGAGTTGAAATTGCAATTGAGAATAGGTTATAGCCAGGACTGAGGTTCTTCTTCATTTTAGTTCTTAATATACTGACATTTTTCATTCAGACTTTTTTCCTGTGAAACCTGGAGATTATGATGAGATGCCACTGTGTACATTATGTAATTCCTGTAAAAAGTGTACAGTTATCAGAGAATCAGAATTGCATTAGGAGAGGTCGAGCCCAGATGGAGTAGCTTTCTTTTGGCATTTTCTAGATATTTCTACCAGTGTATTCTTATGTTGCCTTCAAAGCATAAAAATGCTGTGTTATTGTGCTTTGTGATGTGACTTTGTGGCATATGAAGTTCCTTACTTTTCTTGCTTCTCCAAAGAATTTTGAGAATACTTGACCTTTATTTTAATGGCCTTTTTTGTCAGTGTATATGGTACTAGGTGTTTACCCTGTGATAGTGAGGGCAAAGTCCAAGGGGAGCACCTGGAGCAGAAGATGGTCTATGTGATCCTTAGTTTCTGCAGTCTTTCCTTACGAGGTTTAGACCTAGTCCCAGAGAAAACTTTTTTACTCTTGTACAGACTGTTCTGTTACTAGACAACATTTAGTTTTGAATAAAGCTTATTGTGCGTAGTTTTCAGTTTTGAGTTAAGGAGATTATTTTCAGCCTAGAATATTGAGTGCTTTGGAAACAGGCTGAACACGTTGCTTAATATTCCTTGAGAAGCCAATACCAGCATCAACCACAGGTTAAATGTGTTTTTGTTGAATTGCGTTGTTGAAGAGATGGTGGACTTCAGAGTTCAGTTCTAAGCTTTATTTCTGAATCCAATGATTCTTCCATTACAATTGAAGAAGCATCTCCTGGGGAAAATGGGGAAGATAAAGAAAAGGAGGGATCTCCAGTAGAGCAAGCTATGAAATCGGATGAGATATTGGTAAAACCAGAGCCAGAGAGAGTGCTGGTGTTATGGAAAATTTGATTTGGGGGATTTTTCTGATGAGTCATTCTGGAATTATCTGGGCATGTTGCTCTTCAACAGTCAGACGCTGTTTGGGAATACCCATATTCCCAAGAGCATGTGGCTGAAATCCTTCTAGTACTTAGGAACTTTAGGAACTTCTCTCTTATTTCAATAAATGGAAGCCGGAAAAATGTACTCAGTTCTGGTGAGGCTGCATTATGAAAGTGCAATACGGAAGATAGATGAGAAAGGGCGTATTTGCAGGGATTGTTGAGATGAGCAATAAGTTCAGGTTTTCAGGGTTTTTCTGCAAGATCTTGAGGAAGTTTGTATCCAAAAGCTGAGATTTTTGAGCATGTCATCAGCTGGACCTTGATGCTTAGGTGGTAGGCAGGCTTCCATGATTCCTGTTCCTAAAATCCCATTGTAAATGGAAATTATCTTTTCAGAGAGGAACACAATCCTACTTTATAAGTTTCTTGCTGGTTTGGATTCATTGAGGTTTTCCTGAGAAAACAATTTAAGATTAGGTCACAATAGCAGAAATGTTTTAAAAAATATATAAAATCACTTTCACACTCCTCATGCATGAAGACATGGCCACAATTAAACAAGCTTATTGTATGCAAAAGCTAGAGGATAAACCTAGCTGAGTATGACTTGCTTTACACAGATTTTTTCAGAAAAAACTATTCGTCATTAGGATCAAACTGTAAAAACAAAAAATATGAGCCACAGCAGAAGTCTGAGAAACAGCCAAAGAACTCATCCTGGATTTCATCATACCCCAAAAGATTATATGACTTCATGTTTTGACTTTAGGGGAATGATAAAATTGAAGCTGATAAATGGCTTGTGTTAATCATTCTGTATTTGGCTTGTTTTAGTTTTCAGGGTACTTTATTGTCAAACTTTTTTATTGCTTCTTCTCAGTATGGGTTTTGTCTGTTCTGAGTAAGACTGGCTGACGTAGTTATAGTGCAGCAAATGTCTGTTCTGTCTGAATAGTTCATGAACAGGCAGCATGAAAAAAAGCATGACTAGGTAGCGAAGCTGGTGTTGCATAATTTGAATGTCTCTGGACCTACTTTGGCTATTTGGGCTTATCTGATGATAATTTCTGTTTTTCTCAAGAAAATGGGTCTTTTCCATATATATATTGTTTTGTGAGGAGAGTGAGGGGTTTAGGGAACTGTTTCCCCTCTTCCTGTAAAAATAAATAAATAATTACATTGGGTAGTGGATTTATGTCATAAGGAGGTTGTCATTTTCATGCTGTGGCCCTGATTTGTGACGTGAACTCAAACAACCCCATTATTGTATAGATACAGACGACACCAGTGTGTATTACAACATGTAAGAGTCTTGCATGACATTTCATGTAATGTTTGATAACAGCTGACTTAGTTAATATCTGAAATAGACCTTTAAACACTTGAGGTTTTCTGTGTCCCTGCAATGCTGTGCCCTCTATTTATATAATAGGAGATCCTTTACCTCCTCTTTTGCTTAACTTCTCCCTTTTTGCTTTTTAGATACATAAGAGGCACAAATACTTAGGGAAATAAATGCTGCCCCCTGAAATGACTCCTGCAAAGTTAATTTCTAAAGCTGTATAACTTCCACTGGTCAGCAAAGACATAAGAAATTGTATTGCCTGCTACCATTGCTCACAATTTACATCAGTCTAAATCTTTGATTTTTATGGTGTGTTAGTCACAAAAATGTTGGAAGGCTGGATATCACACACTGAGAACTGGATGATGCAGGTTAGAAATTGTCTTTTCCTGCTGTGATCTCAAGAACTCAATAGAGGGACTAAATTCTTCTTTGGTTACTGTTGCTGTGGTGGTGTGGTGAGATCCTGACCATGAGAAATCCAAGGCAGAATTCCCATACATTTTGACAAGGCTAGGATTTAATACAGTATGGTAGCTTGTCATGGACATAGTAAATACAGTGTGCTGATTCTTACCTAGCCCAAAAATGTCAAAGATGCTTTCCTTGAATTATTCCTTTAGTACACAAGTAAGGCGAAACAGCTCTGGAGCTAGAAGGGTTTTAGTTCAAAGGCATGAGAATCAGTTTCCGCTAATCAGCTGCAATCTTGAAACCCCCAAAGCCTTCTGGAATGTATTTTCTGTGAAGAAGCCTTTTTAGTTTATCTAAGCTGTGTGAAGATGCTATTTTGCTTGTTGCTTTAAGGTCCATAAACATATGCTTTTATCAGCTGGATGTTAAAATGTGTGTCCTTTAAATTTCTACACGATGTATCTAACATGTCTGACTAGAATGAACTTCAAAAGTAGTAGAGATTATTTCCATCTCTCTTCTTTGATTTCAATAGAATATTATGAAACCACATATAGGCTAAGTAAATTAATCAAGATATGAAATAGATGTTTGATTTTCTTATCTTTGATATTCAAACTTGTAATGGGAATTTAATGGAGAAGATGTCCCTTCCAGTCCAGGATAAATACTTTTTAGAGAACTTTTAGAAGTTCCTAAACACAGATATGAAAGACTGTCTGAGGACGCTGAATCTCAGAAGGTCAGATGTTCATTTTGCAAAAAGCTGGCCACTCATGAAAGCCCGTATCCCTTGCTTCAAAAATAGTAGAAAAATCTCAGTAACCTTTAGATCCCAGTGAGCTTAAGCAATAAGCTTAAGAGCTGTAGGAGAGATTGTAGAAATGAGTTGGGAATTCACTTTCCTTTGGTTCTCCAATCCCATCTGCAGGGATGGAAGCACTGGGATTTTCTGCCCCCTTCTATGATCTGACCTGCTACTTTGCGTGCTGTAGTGCTGTGCGGGTAAGAGGTCCGTGCCTAACAAATCTTCTCTCAGAATGTGTTCTGATAGCGATTAGCTGCATTTTGGAGTAAACCTATTAAGACCTTTTATCTGCTCAGTAGTGTTCAGTGATCCAGAAAAAAGCCCTTCCTCCCTGGTTCAGACATGAATAGAAGTGATGGAGTGAGCACGTGTCCTTTCCCACAGTGTCACTAGGCACTGGTTGAGGTCTTCATCATCTCTGCCATAGGTAAAACTTTCAGCAGCTGCCAAGGTGAATTTGGGGTGGCTGTGAGTATTGATGGTTGGGATTCATTAGGCTTCAAGTGTGGTCTTGTATGAAGTGAGCTTAGAACAGCTAGTTGTTTAAGCACAGTAAAAATGGTTGCACTCCTGTGCTGGACAGTTAGTGCTGTTAATGTAATTGAAATACTAGTATTAAATTTGTAGTGTATTTCTGAGCTGTTTTAAATGTGGAGTTGTATTCTTAAACCTTATGCAACTTGTTATATTTCT
Organism: Penelope pileata; assembly: GCA_013396635.1. Lineage (NCBI taxonomy): Eukaryota > Metazoa > Chordata > Aves > Galliformes > Cracidae > Penelope > Penelope pileata. The sequence goes on from WBMW01005029.1 coordinate 958,232, forward strand.
TATTATGGAAATAATATGTTCAAGTCATAGTGGTCTCACTATAGAAATACAGACATAAGGATCAGATGATGAGGGTGTCTCAGTTTCAGCTGATAAAGAAGTTATTTTTCCTCATAGTGTCTGTTAAGATTCTATGTTTTGGCTTTAGGAAAAAAACCAATGCTGATAACACACCAATGGTTTAGTTGTTGCTCAGCAGCACTGTGCAGAGCCAAGGATGTTTTAATTTGTCAGCCTCTCATACTGCTCTGCCAGCAAAGGGGCTGGGAGGGGACACAAGGAATAAGGAGGGGACAGGACCAGGGCAGCTGACCTAAACTTGCCAAAGGGATATCCCATACCATATGACGTGTGAAAGAACTATAAAACTGAGGGGAATTGGCCAGGGCGGGAGGAGGGCACTGCTCAGGGACTGGCTGGGCATTGGCTGGTGGGTAGTGAGCAATTGCTTTGTGCATCACTTGTTTTGTGTGTGTGTATATGTATGCATGTATATATAAAATTATCATTACTATTATTTTTTTTCCTTTTCTGTTTTACTGAATAATTTTTGTCTCAGCCCATGAGTTCTACTTCTTTTCTGATTCTCTTCCCCTATTCCACTGGGAGGAGGGGTAGTGAGCAAAGGCCTGTGTGGTGTTCAGCTGCTGCCGGGTTAAGGTACAACAGAAGGTCTTGTTCCTGGCTTTGGCAGAGGTGTTCGGTGTCTTTGAACAGTTTGCCTGATTCTGCCTTCCCAAAAGTGCATAGGCACCTTACTCCTGCATTGTTTTTATTCCTCTGGAGAATATGGTCTCTAGTGTCTTTTCCCTCAGCCTTTCTACAAAACGGAGGTATTTCTGTATGAAGCTTATCACTCATAAATACTCATGAAGTTTTTTTGCGACCTTTGAATAAAAAGCGCTACACAAAATCAAATGAGTATTATATATGCTGACTGAAAAAAGAGCTCTGTGAATGTTGGTGCCTGAACAGAATCTAATGGTAGAAGCTGTCTTAATGCACCAAAATGTATTGGAAATGAAAACATTTAAACAAAAATTAACAATTGAAATCACATACATTTTTAATAATGAGAAGAAATAATTCTTAAAGTACCTCCTAAGAGCTGAGTTGTCTGTCTTTTACTTAAAATCAATACTATCTATGTGGAAGGTCTAACTCAAGCAGAAGCTATAGGCTTGTTACAGAAATTAGAGGTGAATGTCCTTAGTTATGTATGCAGCATACAGACAATTGTGATCTTTTCTGGCTGTTGTGGTTTGACCCAGCAGATAGCTAAGTCCCACACAGTTGTTTGCTCACCCTCCCCCTCCCAAGTGGAATGGGGGAGAGAATTAAGGAAAAAATGCAGTAGAACTTGTGGGTTGAGATAAAAGCTGTTTACTGAGACAGCAGAGAAAATAAAAGAAATACCAGGACATATATATATATATTAAACAATAGATGATACACAAAGCAAGGGACCAATGACCGATACCCAGCCAGCCAGCAGCTCCTCCCTCCAAGCAAGAGACTGCCCTTCCGTAAAAATCACATGATGTGATGTGGTATGGAAGAGCTCTTTGGTCAGTTTGGGTCAGCTGCTCTGGTCCTGTCCCCTCCCAGTTCCCGGCTCCTTATGCTCCCTAACTGCTTCACTGAGGAACAAAATATGTCCTTGGCTGTGTTCAACACTGCCAGCTGTTATCAGTTTTGTTTTCCTTCTGGGACCAAAACATAGCTTCATACCAGACACTATGAGAGAAGTAACTTCTGTTAGCAGCTAAGACACTGGCCATGAATATGTTTATTTTTTGGTAGAACAGTCATACGTTTGTGACTGAATAGTACTTTCCTCTAGAGGGATTTAAATTCCATCAAAGCTATTACTTTGTAATGTAAGCTCATTATTTAGTCAAACGTAACGGCCTACACATTTATTTTAGGCAAGGATCTCCAGCTGTATTGATAAATAGATGCTGGAAAGACTGGTGCTGAAGGAAGAACGCTGTTCTCTAGCACGTAGCTCCTTGGATAAGATTTAGATGGAACAAGCTTGGTGAAGTGAACGGAACAAATGTGGCTGAGTAGTTGTGGAGTTCCCCAGACACACTGTGCCTTTAGTGCATTATTTATGCATGGCAAAAGTTGGGTTAATGCTGGTAAGCCTGTCTGATAAAACTGAGTTCTCTGTAGTGATGCCTGGGATAATATGGCCACCCAACAAGGGATGACTTTTACAAGTGTACTCCGGATGAGTTTGTCCAGATATAAGACTGGATAATTTTCACAAACCTTGTCAGATCAGGAGCAGCTGTCATGCTACAAGTTTACATTTAACATGCAATATTTCACTGAAGCAATTTGGTGATACTTTGGATGACTCAAAGACTTGAATCATGTGTCTTGTACAGCACACAACTGGATGTTGTGGTTTGACCCAGCAGATAGCTAAGTCCCACACAGTTGTTTGCACACCCTCCCCCCTCCCAAGTGGAATGGGGGAGAGAATTAAGGAAAAAATGCAGTAGAACTTGTGGGTTGAGATAAAAGCTGTTTACTAAGACAGCAGAGAAAATAAAAGAAATACCAGGACATATATATATATATTAAACAATAGATGATACACAAAGCAAGGGACCAATGACCGATACCCAGCCAGCCAGCAGCTCCTCCCTCCAAGCAAGAGACTGCCCTTCCGTAAAAATCACATGATGTGATGTGGTATGGAAGAGCTCTTTGGTCAGTTTGGGTCAGCTGCTCTGGTCCTGTCCCCTCCCAGTTCCCGGCTCCTTATGCTCCCTAACTGCTTCACTGAGGAACAAAATATGTCCTTGGCTGTGTTCAACACTGCCAGCTGTTATCAGTTTTGTTTTCCTTCTGGGACCAAAACATAGCTTCATACCAGACACTATGAGAGAAGTAACTTCTGTTAGCAACTGAGACACTGGATCATTTCAGCACTCCAAAGTGTTTCTAAGTTGAAATAGCAGTCTTTCTTCTTTTGTCTTCCTTTGCATCCTGTAAGAAAATTAACAGCAATCACATTCCTGATCTAATGTTGGAGTTAACCCTGCACTGAGCAGGATCTTGGACAAGATGACCACTGGAGGACTTATCCAGCCTAAATTATTCTATAATTCCGTGATTTAAGAATAAGTGGGTTTGCTTTCTATGTGAGTAAGAGTGAATCTGCACACTTCAGAGATGCCTAGTTTGATATAAATGTAGCTGGAGCCTTTCCAAAAGGCATCTGTGAACTTTTTTATTGTCTGTGGAGATGAGGTTCGCTGTCTGTATCTCAGTTCTGTGAAGGTTATGATTTCCGCCCTGTGAAATGGAGCTGCTACCTGCATTTCTGGTTGTGTGTTGTCTCAGCAGTTCATCAGGAGTAACTGAGCCTTGCTTGTCCTTGGAATCAAAGGAATGACAGCCCAGTGGTGTGCGCTCCTTTTGTGTCTTAAAGCCTCTTGTACGTGGAATGTGTTTTTATGCCTAGTGTTACCTAATAGTGCAAGTCCATCTGGGCTACTTTACTGATAGATTTTCACAGATGGAGGATCATGTGCAGTCTCTGTATTAATTCCATACCCTGACTTGATATCTTGATCATGTCTATCAGGAGGCATCTGACATCAAGAGGCAATCACTAATTGTTCAGTTTGTTTAGAAAGTAATATGGGTCAGAAAAACAGTTGGTTACTAGTGCTGTAGCAATTGCATGACTAACTGCCAAACTGGCCTCTCATGAAATAAATCTGTGATGATATATTCAAGGGCATATCTTATCGCCCTGTTAGGTGCCAGAGATAATGGGTGACAAGGTTCTGTCCTTTCATGAAATTTTGGGGACCAGTCTGAGAGCCAGACAGGCACCCTGCCTGTAGTGAGGCTAGATTGGAAGTTTGCCCTAAAGAGGAGGATGACATGAGCAGGTCTGTTGGTGGGGGAGGCTCCTTCTTTCCCTGGGGGAAATTGCCCTCTGAGCTGGCTGCATTACAGGTTGGAAGCAGGCTAGCACCCTTGATTGCTCTGTGCCCAGAAGGGCACCCAAAGGCAAGAAGTGTCACTGTAAAAGGATGCCTCTGTAAGGATATATCATATTTTTGGAAGGACATTTATGACATTAATGTTTTGCTCTTGATGGGGCTCTCGGCTGCTCCAGGTGGAAGACTTGGGAAAAGAAAGGTTAGATGTGCCATTTTTTTTGCCAACAGAACCAAATGTGCTCTGAATAGCTATGAATGAAGTGTTATTTCTAAACATATGTATTCCCTCTACCGTGTCATGCAAATACTGTCTTAAATAAATGTTTAGTTTAAGGATAAATATGTACTTCTGTAAGCAAAATAATGCTTTGTCTGCTTTAGCAATGAAGATAAAATTACAAGTGACGGTGTTTACGAAAAGATTGATTTGGCATGTTTATGAGATAGTTAACCAGTTGGAGAAGTTTCCAGCTGGTACCTGCTGACAGTACTATGAAGGAGAATTGCTGTGTTGCTTGTATGCTTGCTGAATGTGGGATGTCACACTTTATATTCATTCATGCCACAAAGCAACATATTATGTTGTGGTCTGAAGGAATCTTTGAGAGTTTGCCTATAAACTACAGTGGGACCAGATTTTCATATACATAATTAAGTAGCATAAATGATTTGTTGATTCTAAGTTCCCTTTGCTACGCAAAACTGTAGGATACTTTACTCCAAGCCCTTTTGTATTTGCAAAGAGTGTAGAGCCAAGCCCAAAGTCTGATTGTCATGATTTAATGTGAATAGACTGGATTATTGCTCAGATTCATAGCTCAATATGATTAAACAGTTGTTTTTCTATCTTTTTTAAGATACTAAATCATTTGTATTCTAAGAACATTGTGTGGAACACCCAGAATTATCCCCGTTCTTATTTAGGTGAGTTGGTTAATAATGGGGAACTTGTGTATTAGTCTGCAAAGTCTATATTGCATAAAGAAAAGTTTTGTGAACTATTTTTTTACTTTAAGTGATATTTTACAATTTTGGGCAGAATAGATATTTCTTATTTTTCTTTGTGTGTATCCTGTTCTTCTACGTTATTGCAGAGTCTAAACAAAAGAAATCATTGCAGAACTGGTATCCCAGCTATATTGTAGCAGGTCTGCATAGACTTTAAAGGACCTACAGATTTCAAAACAACTGGTTAAAAATATTTGCTATGTATTTCTCGCAGTCTCATTTAGAAGGAAACCAACCAGTTTTTGGTGAAGTTTTCATAAAGCCATCAGATGCAGGACTGCGCTGTTCGATACAAGACCTAAGACCTAAGTTCTGACTAAAATTACGAACAAGAATTTACAAAGAAAATAAGCAGGGAACTGAAGCTGGCAACATTTGAAGTGGACTTTGGAAAAGGAAATAATTTGCTTCACGATGATACCAACTGTCATGAATGTCAAAAAATCAAACAGAAAATAATACTTAGGATGATCATTTCAACACTTCTTGTGGTCCACAGGAGAATCAGCTGCAATAACTACTGGATCAGATACTGTTAAGCCATTGTGTTTCATTCTCATACCTAGCACACAGTTAAAAGATCAGCATAGTTTTAAGCACTATAATTTGCAGATTTAATAAGCTTTTAAAGCAAAATATCTGAAAGTCATTTAGATCTACCTATGTTAAATTTTATCTTTCTTGTGAACCAAAGGCATCAATGAAGGGTGAAGATGGAAGGAAAACACTGAAGAAGGGTAGCATCTTTGCTAGATAATCCTGAAAAGTATCAGCAGGGAGAAGACAAGAATCTCCAAAGAGCGGCAGAGTTTCATAATTGTTTCCTCATTATAATGTTCAGGAAAAGGAAGGCAAGCCATTTTCTGTGTGCGTTTTTTTTTTTTTTTTTCAGTGAACTGTGGGAGATTTCATTATGCTCAGTTTGACTGCAACTGCAAAACCTGTTCATCTGGAGTACATCTAACTGTAATGATTATTAACAATGACTACATTTTAAAATGAAATGCTGAGAGCAGAGAAAGCAGGAGGTTTTCCAGAGAGGACATCAAGCAGCCTTGATGTGGAGACTCTCAATTTTTTCACAATGATTTAAAAATGGACATTCTATGTTAATGTAGTTTTCCTGAAAATCTGAAAATTTATGTTTCATGCATGTGATTTAAATATTTTGCCAATTGTATATTCTGGTCTTTCATTTATCTGTTAGTGAATTACTAGGCTTTGCTGTCAGAGATACTTCAACTTCATACACTTGTCCAAAATCTAAGTTAATGTGAAATAATTAGAAAATAGTAAATGGCCAGCAGCGAAGCATAAAGGTCTTCCTAAGAACTGTTCACTTTGCGTCCAGCTTAATCACGTGTTTATAAGGATTTTGTCCTTATAAAGTGGATTTACACTGAGCCATGCTGTAAGATAGCACGCATTGGATGAATGTGGAGAAGGATTGGGGGTCAAAATGTGAGGACAGATGTAAGGAGTGTTTTATCTTGTACTTCCTTTAGGATGTGGCTTCCTCAGACAAATGACAGGCCTTGACACCAGCATGTGGAAGGCAGGGCTATTAGTTTTCAGTCCTGGCTGTTCAAATGTGGTTGGTTCTGTCTACACATTGCAATGTCAGACATTTTATTACCTGCTTATCCAGCATCATGCCATCTGGAGAAAATAATACCTCTGCAAAAAGAAGTACAAAAGTGATGTTTTATCCAAGGCAGTAGGACCCGTCCCACTTTTTTTTTTTTTTTTGTTACCTGTAGCTCAGACTTCAGATTACAGCACTTCATTGCATGGTGTAATTGTGCCCAGAGGCTGCAATTCTGGCCTATAATGAAAGGGGAAAAGACTCATTATGGTCTGCTCAAAAGATGTTGGTTCCCTATTCAAAGGCCTGACAACAAAGACTATCTGATGGTTGTTGTAAAGAATATGCTAATTATGTTATAAACCCAAATGTTTGAAAATACATGCTAGCTTTATCTGTAAAGCTTCTAGTTTTATCTGAATGTTATAATTTAGTCATTAATTTTTATTTCTTGAAATCTGCATTCACTCATTATTTAATATAAAGTACATTTTATTTATTTGCACTTCTGTAAAAGCTATACCACTGTTCATCTATAGCATGCATTAATTCAGTACAGCTTCTTTAGCATTTAGAGATACTAATGTTTATGATTTATCTTTAGCCAACCAATCTGTTTAGTATTATGCTTTGTGAAACTCTTGAAGTCCTGGGACAAATAACTGAGTCTCAACAAAGAAAAGCAGGGGGAGCAAAGGAGAATGTTGAGGATCCATAATAAGCGAGTAATTTCATTAAGTCCTTGTTCTCCTTGTAATGAAATTTTGTTTTACTTGTGTTATATTTTTTCATTTGTTCTATTTTATACCACACATGTAGTGGACTTGTTTGCTTTGTCTTGAGGTTGCTTTGGATGAGGACTTTATCATCACTCTTAATCTGAAAGTTTCTCTGGGGACATCAAGCACTGTGAGGCTTTCACCATATACCTCAGAATATCATTCTAATAGCATTTTAGAGTGGCTTTGGTAAAAGCTAGCACATAATATTTTTGGTTACTCTATGGGTGAGGAGCTAACCAGCTCTATTTCCAAGAATTCAAATATGCATGCTAACAGAAAAATAATCTACTAAAGAGAGTTCAGGCTTTGTTTCAAAAGAAGACCAGAAGCAAGTCAAAGTAAGGCTTTTAGTTTACAGAAGCACATGAGAAGCCTAGGTTAAAAAGATATTCAGATAAAATATTTTTCTCTGTGATCATACTATACTTAACTGTGGTCAGCTTGCTGAGCATTAAAATATATTACTGAACGCATCTTTTAACTAGCATTAGTATGAGGAAGAGCTTCTCAGGATAATCATTGCACTGTAGTAGAAAGTGAAAATTTAGGGGGAGTTCAGGGGAACTGCAGATATATTCCGTTCTTGTGGAAATACGTACACACATGTGCCTTGTGGAAGAAAAAGTCATCTTCTCTAGTTCACCAAGCTCTGGTGATTGTAAAGGCAATGTAGAGTTCTTCTTCCTCAATTTTTTTTTTAATTGAACTTTTTAGGAAAATCAAAAATATAAAGAGATGAGGAAAAATAATGTACTTAAGGTTTAAGAAATAAATACTTTCTTTCCAGATATGAACTACTGAGTTTTACTTTTTGTAGCATGTAGTGCTGATTGATGAATGAGCTCATAAGTGCTGTTGTGCCTGTCAGTTACCTGCTGCTAATAACCTAATAGCTGAACCGTTTTCCTAAGTGAAAAGTGGTAGGAACTTTACACATGACTACTTATAAACATATTTAATCAACTTTTCATTAAAGTGTCTCCTGTTGATTCATTCCAGCTGGTCAAAATGGTCATTCTTGCAAATAAAATGCAAGCCTAGAAAAATCATACAACTTATCTATTTTGTTGATAGGCAAACCATATGAAATTACACATATCTGCCTGTTTCTGTGGAATGACAGGATTTTTTCCCACATGCCAAACAGCAGAATGGAAAGCTGTAGTATTCTGGACTCACTTCTGCAAATTCTTGCCAGTTCTAGCAGCCTTTAGTCACATGAAAAATCACTCTGATTTTAAAGGAGGGAATTCCAGGAATTTAGGTTCACTGAAGGCATTCTCCTTCTGTCAGTAATGAACAAATTCCACATCCAAATTGTGAGATTATTTTTTATTGTGCATACAATATGCAGTAACTCCAAAGAATTTGCTGTAACAGTTCTATGACCTCAAAATGAAGAAGAAAGCTAGTGCAGGTAAGTAGGCTTTTACAAATCAGGCTTTCTGTAGAAGTTTATGCTAAATTTGAAAACATAAAGCAATTTTTTATCACTATAGAAATAATAACTTAAGTTCCATACTTCCTTTGGGTGCATTAAAATGAATCTTTTACTTTTTAGGGTTATGCAAAGATCAGCATTAAGTTCCACAATAATTATCATTGTATTCTTTAACAAGCTAATTTAATGCTGAAGCAGGAATGTTTAAGAATGAATAACAAGAATGAATCTCTGAAGGTTTGAAACGGACAGCCTCCAAAGACTCCTAAGCATATAAATAATAAACAATAGTAGCAATTATTTTGAAAAGGAAGCAAGGCACACATCAGGCATTACTGACAAGAAAAAAAGATCAATTCTGAATTACATATAACGTTCTGATCCCATTTAAACTGATGGCAACCTCCTGTTGCTTGACCTTAAGATTTAACCTTTTGTCTTGTTATGTGCTTTCAAAGCACATATGTGGGCATTCAGACAGCTAATTGCTAAGATAGATGACTGAAAATTATACAGAGCTTGCAAAATGCAGTTGAAGGATAGATAGAAAATCTGGAGAAGAAAGTTAACCCTAGAACTTGCTGGCTTCCATACCTCTTCCTCACTAAACTTTTCTCCCAACTCAGATTAATGCATATAACTGCCTGTTCAGTAACTAGTTCAGTAACTAGCTGGCTGAACAAAGTGTAAGCTTCTTCAACTTTATGGCATACCTCTACTTAATTATGTCTTTTGTCAGGGATAAATGAGATGGGTTGCTTTAGTATTCTTTTCCAAAATCCTAGGCAGTGTTACAGGGAGCAGTGAGCTCCTCTTAGTATAGTTTAAGTTTTTCTGAAATGAAACGTGTAGTATGTGGCATGTAAGAAGACTTTGGTGTTACTTAAGCAATGTTGATATGACTGCAGGATTAAAAGCATCTTTACATGCACTTCAGGCAGTCTGTTAAGGAATGTTAGGAATGGCCATTGACCCCAGCAGCTCCAGAGCCTGGTGATTCCTCCTGCCCAGCTGCTAGTGCCCAGTCTTGGCTGCCTTGAAAGCCATAAGTCTCCATCCCAGACCAATGGACATGGCTGCTGCTTTCTCTTTTGTGAATTCTGCCAGTAGTGAGGCTGAGCGTGTACACCAGGGACATGCATAGAGTCACATCCTGTCACACAGACTGCTGTAGACAAGGCGCTGCCTTCAGCAGTACCCACATACACTTTCAGGAGCAATGTAACAGCCAAATCCTTTCCTTCTCTTGGCTGGTGAAACTTGACTTACCCAAATCCACTTACTAACTCTCCCAGCTGCTGGCACTTCATCTTTGATTGGATAAAGTTAAGGAGGAGAGGCTTTTGTTCTGTTTCCTGGATCTTCTCTTGACTGTCAAGCACAGATAGGAGTGTGAGAAATGTTATCATGGGTTATGATGCTAGCTGATGCCAACTCCTAGCATTTTTGGCATAAGAGATCTCTATCTCAGATCTTACAGTCCTTCCAGTAAAATTGACATCCAGAATGGTTCATATCCTAAATAGGAAAGAAAATGAAAGGTTGAATAAAGTGAATGGAGAAAGCACATCGCACAGATAGGATGGAGAGGATTAGGGGCACACAGACCCAAGCACGGAGAGTTATAGGGAAAGGGAAAGTGTGTAGAGATCCAGCTCTCTCCTAAAGGAAGAACAGAAAAGCATGACAATATGCTTTCAGGGATCCTTGGCAACTAAGTGAGAGGCAGTCAGATCCTTCCTGAGGAAGGAGGGAGATGTTGGCAGATCCTAATGAGAAGATGGCACCTAGGGAAGTTAAGGACTGGGAGTGGAGTAGGGCAACACCTTCTACAGAAGCATCAAAAGGCATTCAAAAGATACATCTGAAGTGTTGTGTGACTTGTTTTTGAGCCTCCTCGAGGATTTTATCTGTGAGTATAATGTGCGTTATATACTATGTGTTAGGAGATGTTTTTTACTTAAGAAATGTAAAGGCCCAGCTTTTGCAGCTCTGTGTTGATGCCATGTCTGAATTAATATCTTTATTACAGGGGAAGTTTGTTTGGACTCTCTTCCTTTGTTGGGTTAGATTTTTCCCCATCTCAGCAGATATCCTGATAGAATGTGTATGGTCTGTAGTGCAGCTGTGGATTTTTATGATAACAGGCTGCAGATGTTCTGTATTTGAATTCATCTTCAGATGTAACTATTTTGATAAATAGCGGTTAGAGACTTTACATTGTTGCCTAAGTGTTTTTCCATCCCACATATGTAGAATGGAATCTTGAGTTCTGACCTATTGTTGAAAATAATAAATCAGGTACGATGGTTTAGTCACTAACACAGATGAATAGAATAGTAAACATTTGTGCAAAAGAAGCTCTGTGTGTATTTCAGAAACTTTGTGAACACCAGGAAAACCAGTCTTTTTAGAGACAGATATTATCTCTTTTTCTTCCCCTAGTTTTCAGGGCTAATCTAAGGTTAATGTATGACTGCTTTATTCCAGTGAATAAAGGCTTTGTACTAGGCTTTTCATTACTTCTGATTTCTTCTAATTTATTCTTTTCCTTTCTTCTGGTTAAGAATGCTTACTCTGATATTGCAGAGATCTTAATTTGTCATAGTACTTGCCACATTTTCATGCATATGAAACATCATCTTGGCTGAAGGAAATGATCTATATCAGAAATTGCCAAGGGTTACCTAGCAGGGAGTGTAGGGAGCATATGATTCAGTCACAGGCAGCATGGAGGACTTGGACCCATCTGTGTGGAAGATCTGCTTCATAGCACAAATGTGACTGTTTGACATCTGGCTGTTGGAGTAAAAGATTGCCATAAAGATTTGAAGAGTAAATTAGTGGAGACATACAGAGTGAGATTAGACCAACTTGAGCAGTGACTTTCAGTAGAAGTCCACCAAGGCCCTTAGAGTTTTGGAAATCTGAACGCATTATGGGATGAGGACAATCGGATTTGGCCTTGAGAAGTCATCTGTTCTCTGAAACTGTAATTATTTTTATTTTTTAAAGGCAGCGCATTTGGCTTCTGAATTTATAATTGTGGTTTTCAGCATGTGATCTTTGGACTCTACGGGGAGTAGAAAAGAGTAGGGGCTGTGAACGACGTCTAAGATGTTAATGGATGATGACTACAAAAAAAAAGAAAGTTCTTACATTAATTCTACAGGAGGTTGCCCTGGAAAATTTTTAGGTGTCTAAAAATATTAGAAGTTTGAAATTCACTGATCTAGAATATGAGTATTTTGGTAGCTGAATTACAGGTGCTTAGTGTTGTCCTCTTCTTTGCCACTAGTCTTTCTTAGGCATTTTGGCTCTTGAAACTGGAATTTGCTATTTGCCTTTTGGCTGGCACTTCAGTAGACTAACACGGCATCATGCAGTTATCCTGAAAGTCTTTCTGGAAGACGTACACATTTTGCTTTTTTCCATTGCCAGCTTTATGGAACAAGTAATTCTAATTTGCTTATAGTTCAAATATATATTGTCTGTATATTAAAAAATATAAAAAGAGACAGAAAGCGTTAGAAATCAGTGTCTAACATAAGTTTCAAATGTTGGAATTTGAATGTTCCTGAAAACATTAACACTTATTTCCTGTTTTCTGTACTGCTATGTAAAAAAATATTAAAAATTACAGTCTAAAAGATCACATAGGAAACAGAAGAACTTACTGTACAAAAAAAATAATGACAAATACCCCAAATCCACAAAATTAAGGAAAAGTAAAATGTATTCCTTTTCAAGTTCCTCTGAATTGTTAATTTAACAAGTAAAACAAGTAGTAGAAAATATTAGTGTTCTTTTTTTTTTTTTTTAACTAGCTATGTTTAATTTTTAAGAAGCCTCATCAAGACTTTGGCCTTGCCTTGAGTTAAAAGATTGAGTGTAACCAACTTTCTGTCCCAATGATGTGCTGCAGACTGAAAATTAATTTCAGAGCACCAAGAGCCAGAGCGTGCAACACCTTGCAGTGTTGATTCCTGGCAATTTATAGGCTGATTCTGCATGAATGATTATAATAATTTTGCTGCTGCTTTCAGCTGGAGGTCATCTGGGGTTGTTATCATTCGATGCTGACCTCAATTCTAAGCAGTATTTTATGTGTTAACATTTAACCAATGTCATGTGTGCACACGTGATATTTTATACAAATTGAATAAAAGTGACTTTAATACGGAAGCTGTTTGGAAAGCTGAATATTGTTACTGATGTCAAAAGTGGGTAATGGAAGTGCACAGCAGTTAGCAGTTACAGCTGGGGTAGGTGCAGAGCACTGCTGCCAGTGGCAGGGATATTTGTGACAGTATAAGGGCGTGGGGAGAAACATGGGAGTTGTGGGATCACGAATTTAACCACAGCCCATCACCTGTGTCTGGAGATGGCATCTGTTGCCTCCATCTGTTGTATTCCTCTGCATATCATCCCATGTATGATCCCAGGCTGGGAGCCCAAAACAGGGAACAAAAAGGACTTTAATGGAAGTTTGATTAATGCTGTTGCCCATGCAGCAAGCGGAACTTCCCTGGATATGTATGGCCTTCTTTGGAAGAGAGGAAGATGCAGCAGGACTGCCATAAACTTTAATATCTTGCGAGGAAGCTTTCCAGAGCAAGCTTCTATCTAGGATAAGATGTATGTTGTCTAGCATACAATTATAGTGAAAATAAAGTTTAGAAAGTCAGTCACCCTTACAGAATATCCATTAGGGGGAGCTTCCTGGTTTAAAGGAGCACTGCAGCTTCTGTTTAAAACTACAGTCTTCATAAAAGCCGGCAAAAATATGCAAACATTTTGGCAACCAGGAGTAGCTTGCAGTGAGGGAACAATGGGATTCATTAAGGGAAAATAACTAGTCACTGCCATAAATATCTTCAGCTCTTCTAATAAATCTACTGTATTTGGGCAGCAACTTTCCAGCTCTTGGCAAGCTTTTAAGATGTTCCATAGCAAACACAAGAATTTGGAAAACCTCAGGGGGCAATTTTGGCTGCAGTCTGTGACAGGTGTTAATATATGCATCTGGAATTGTTTTACATATTTTATAAAAGTTTTTTATGAGCAGCATGATCTGTGGAGATCAAAATCACATTTCAGAAAAAGTTATTTTTTCTAACCAGATGAATGTCAGTCGTGTGCAAGTTTCTCTTTCATTTGACAGAAAGTGTGTGATTTATAACGAGTCATTCTGTACGTGCAGTATTTTGGTTAAAATCACTTTTATGTGTGAAACATTTCACTCAGAATCAGTGTTGACAATAATATGAAAGAAGAGCTGCTGCACAGATTATTTTCATCATCTTTTTGTTTAACCATTGTCAAAAATTTATAATTGGATGGAACTAAAATTGAAAGTACACTGCATGTATACTAGAACAGCATTTTTACTAATTAATAGTTTGCCAAGAATGCAGTTCAGATTTTTTTTAAAAAAAAGCAACTGTACAAACATACATACTAAATTCAGCAAGTGGTTTTGGCTTAAATTAATAACAACTAAAACACAAAACTTGAAGCAGCCAAAATATTTTTGGTGTTTTGAAAATGAAACTTTTTTTTCCCTCTCAAAAGGACGATATTGTCCAAATTCACCCTAAGAATAACGATTTTTAAACTGGTGATAGAATAAAGAAAAAATCTTTTGTTTGATACAGAAATAGCTTATATTGATTATGATTTTGATGAAAAAGCTTGAAGTTATTTATGAATAAGTCCTAACACTTTTGCATATCATTCTGTTGGGCCTAAAGTTTTCCATCATGTGGGCACTAAAAATTCAGAATGTTGAGGTGTTGCACATGTCGCTGAATGTCCTCTAGAAAACAGCTATTTTATCTTTTTGAAAAACTGTACCACTGTTAAAAAATTCAATTCCTGCATGCTTTGTCTTTTTATTGCCTGTGTGGTGTTGTCCACCTTTTTGTAGTTTCCAAATTATGCCAGTGTGTGTGAAAGGAATAACTCAGGATATCCACAAAATTAACTTCTAGCCCACAAGCTTTGTTAAGGTCAATACAAATTTTGCAACTGATGTTAATAGTTAGGATTTTACCCAGTAGTGTCACAGCCATCTTGGTGCTTGTGGTTATTCACTAAGCCATCATATCTGACCTATTGTTTTCAGTAATACCTTGGAATTCAAGATTCCAGTCCACAAATATGGAATGGAAAAACACTTAGGCAAAAATGTGACATGTCTCTGAATGCTATTTAAAACAATTAGAAATGAAACTGAAGTACCTTTGTTCTCTATTGGACAGTGCACTTGTAAATTTATTTTCTCAGTATTCAAGAGATCTCGTCACCAGTGTCTTCTGACCATACCGTAGTTATTCGATATTCATAACGCTATTTTATGGTAGATGAAAAACCTGATATCCTTTAATATCATTTTGCACATTCAAAACTTCTGTAAAAGCCGATCATAATATTATATGCACTTAGAAAAGTAGGATTGGGCTTCTAGTTGTAGAACGTTTCTTTTTCTAATTTAGTTTAAATAAATTACAGTAAGCACAATCCTATCAGATATTTCCAGATCAAATTTTATTTGCCCTACTAATGCAAAATTCCTGTTGAGAGTTGTGCACCAAGTAAGAGTAGCATCTGCTTAACCATAAATCTTTGAAAAATTGCAGCAGGTGATTTCAGAGATAAGAAAGAGAAAAAGAGAGAGAAAAATCATGCCTATTACTTTGCCTTCTATTTGGAGATAATTAAGTTCAAAGGTTCTGAAGCAACATCAACTATGTTACAGGATGTCCTCCACACCAGAAAATGAAATTAATCAGTCATTGCCATATTAAGTGAAAGTAAATTAGATGCAGACAAAACACTGTGCTTTCATTAGTCATGTCAAGATGCAAATATGAAGATATATATCTTCACGTAAATGTTCACAGATAAACAAAATAATTAAATTCACTGCTGTTATGCAACAGATTTTTTTCTTAAGTACCTGGTATTTGATTTATGAGAGCACACAGTAGGTTCTTTATCTGTATTTTGTCTATGATGATGAGAGAATTTAATTTTTGTTAATCTGAGATGTCTGTGTTTGGGCAATGACTCAAGAAAAAATCTGTGTTTATGCTTAATGCAAAGAGTCCATCTAAATCTCCCTGGCTGCAAATTTATCTTAGTTTTAATAATGTTCACCTGAGAGTATAGTATACAGCCTGACCTCAGAAGTTTGTGAATGTCTGTCAGAATGATTTCAGTGAGGTCAGTTTTGTCCAATGACTAGAAACTGAATGTAAGTTTTCCTTTGTATGTATTCAAAAGATTTAACTAATTAGTGTCAAAGCAAAGTTCATTCTGAGCTTTTGCTTTTTTTTTTTTTTGAGATACTTCTAGCAACAGAAAACATGTGAAAATCATCTATTAATTAATCCTAATCCTAACTAATTAATCCTAAGTGATTCAAAATGTAGTTGACTTATTTTTTTGCTATCAACTTGAGGGAATGCGAAATGGGAAGGGTTACCCTACTACATTATAGTGGTAGTAATGTACATAACCTGTTGTGAAGTCCAGCAGAGCTTGGAGGACAACAAAGAATCACATAGAGCTTGTCTGCTCCATAGAGCTTACAGTCTAGCATGGACA
This sequence comes from Penelope pileata, assembly GCA_013396635.1. Classification (NCBI taxonomy): domain Eukaryota; kingdom Metazoa; phylum Chordata; class Aves; order Galliformes; family Cracidae; genus Penelope; species Penelope pileata. The sequence goes on from WBMW01005029.1 coordinate 974,630, forward strand.
TCTTCGGCATTCACTATGAGAACCAGTATTTAGAGTCGCAGTGGAAACATTTTCATAAGATCTGTTCTCATATGTCGTGGTTTGACTCAGCTAAGTTCCACACAATTATTCACTCACCCTACCCCCCTCCCCAAATGGGACGGGGGAGAGAAAGAGAAATATGCAGTAAAACTCGTGGGTTGGGATAAATGCTATTTACTAAGATAGTAAAGAAAAGCAAAAGAAATAACAGTACATATATATATATAAAGAGGATACGCAGAGCAAGGGCTNGAGAGCAAAATTCTTGGAAGAAACTAGACTGAAAGGATCGGACCTGAGATTTAAGAAAGACAGGGACCTCCTAGAAAGAGTCCAGCGGAGGGCCACAAAGATGATAAAGGGCCTGGAGCATCTCCCCTATGAGGAGAGGCTCAGCAATCTGGGTCTGTTCAGCCTGGAGAAGAGAAGGCTGAGAGGGGACCTGATACATGTTTATAAGTATCTTAGTTGTGGGAGGCAAATGGAGGTGGGGAACCTCTTTTTGGTGGTCAGTGGGGACAGGACAAGGGGCAACGGCCTTAAGCTGGAGCACAGGAAGTTCCGCACCAACATGCGGAAGAACTTCTTCACGGTGCGGGTGACGGAGCACTGGAACAGGCTGCCCAGGGAGGTTGTGGAGTCTCCTTCCCTGGAGATATTCAAGACCCGCCTGGATGCCTACCTGTGCAACCTGCTATAGGGAACCTGCTCTGGCAGGGGGGTTGGACTCGATGATCTCTTGAGGTCCCTTCCAACCCCTGCAATTCTGTGATTCTGTGATTCTGTGATTCTGTGATTCTGTGATTCTGTAATGGGCATGTAATGGAAGACAAGATGAAGGTATACAAAACAATGAGTATAATGAGGGAGCAACGTGGGACTGCATCAGGGGAGAGTCAGGTTGGGTATTAGGAAAAGGTTCTTCCCTGAGAGGGGCTGGGCCCTGGAACAGGCTCCCCAGGGCAATGGTCATGGCCTCAAGCCTTCCAGAGGTCAAAAAGTGTTTGGACAACGCTCTAAGGCATTGGGTTTGAATTTGGGTGGTCCTGTGTGGAGCAAGGAGTTGGACTTGATGACCTTTGTGTGTCTTTTGTAAGTTGAGGTATTCTGTAAGTCTATGAGACAGCTTTGGGCATGTTTCCTCTTCACCCACATGATAACAAGACTACATTAAACCAATAAGAAAACCAGTCAAAGGCAACGAGACTTCACATTTCATGTTTTAAATCAAAAACTTTGTAAGCTTCAAAAGATTAGATAATTACTGAGTATTTCTAGCAGTAAGAGTGAAAATGAAAACAAAGTCACTTTGTGTTATAAGAAAGATAATTAAGGAAAAGTTTTCTGCGACTGGTATGCCTTGCAGCTGACAACACAGGGCTTACCTGACAGACAGAAGATATGAAATTTAGTTTACTGCTGTCACAATTCACCGGTGTGGTTTTTGCAAATAAAGTTTCAGGAAATGATCAAGATTCTGTCTGCATATAGTAGAGTTGCCACTGGTTTAACAGTTAGAAGTGGACTATTGTTCTGTATCTGGATTTTATAAGTTTTTATACAGCGGATATATATGCTTTCACTACGTTATTAGCAACCTGTAGTCTGAAATATAAGATATTGTATATTCACTTGTTACAAAGGAATCTCCTCTTTATGGTTACAAAAAGACTTCAAACCATTTAGTGTTTGCTAAACATAACTGTATATTCTCCCTCCAAGTTATGTTAGCTGAGTAACAATGTCTTCAGGATTTGTGAAGACCAGTCTTGTTTTTGTTTTTGTGTAATCACAATTGTTAAACATGTTAAAGAGTTTCAGAAAATCAGCTGAGGTGACAGTAAGGAAAATACAGAGCAGTAACGGAAAAACGCAAACTGCCAAACAACCCAGAAGCAAAGGGAAAAAAGTTTGAAAAATGTAGCTCTGTTTCAACTGTATATGGCAGGATCAAGAACAGAGTTTGGCACAAATGTCCTCATAGGAATTAAAACCACTTACCAGTAAAAAAGTAAATTGCAGAAACTGTAAAAATCTTGACATCTCCAGTCCATTTGAAAGAATTGGTTGGTGGCACCAAAGTCTACAGCCCACCTGTAGCCTGCTCCCATTACTAGGATTATTTCAGAAAGAGAGAAGCCTAGGTTTAGAATTTAAGAAGGCAGAGGGAAGAGATAGCATGACACTTAATATTTACTTTGTATAACATGAATGTGCAAATGGAGTTTGATACTTTATGTAACATCTACACTGCAGAATAGAGTATTTTTCAGTCTCTTATATTCAATGATGTTTCACAAAGAATATTTTTCGCTTATTCCTTATAATAGACTTAAGTTTATAAATAACTTCCTTTGAAACATTTTAGCTACTTTGCAAAGAGAGAAAAGCTCAGCCATTGATATCAGGTATAGTGCTTCTTTTTTAATTGCTAATTCATCTAGTGTGTCATATGTGAATAGTGGATACACTGTTAGTTCAATATACATGATCATAAAGAGGAATTACTGTATTATAAGTGAGCAGCAAACCCTGCCACCCCATTTTTTTTTACCCTAGATTATTATTTTTTGATGCACAAGTTTTTCCTCACTCTTGTGCTTGTTATTTGTATTGGCTACCTCAGATCCTGATTTCCTGCTCCATTGGCATTGATCTGCAAGTTATGGACAATATTGCTTCAACCCAGCAATGCAAGGAGCATTTTAGCTTGTAATTCTGGTAAGGTCAGCTTCAATATTTAGATTCTTGAGGTTCAGCATGAATTTAAGTGTATTGGAGGATCAATCAAGTGCTCAGAGTATGTAGAAAATGATAAATCTGTCCTGCTTAATACCACAGGGAATACGGAAAGTACCATTACAAATTATGTCATTAGAGAGATAAACATCAGTGAGTTTTTTCAACATCAGATACAACTTGTCTCAAAATGTAGTTGGGTTCAACTGTCTCAGAAAACGTGGCACAAAAACAAATGAGCATAAGCTATCCAGGAATAAAATAGAGCTGGAAGTGAGAAGAATATTTCTAGATGTTGAGGCACAGTGATCCTAGTGGGAGGATGGAAAAAAAGACTTCACTTTAAGAATAATTGAAAGATACTATGTAAGGATTTTCATTTTAAAGTAATGAACCGGAGATCTTTTCTGGTCTTGAACATTTTAAAACATCTGGTGCTATCTTTACCGTTGGTAAAGGAACTAAACTACTTGTTTTCTCTCTAGATTTTAGTTTGTCTGTAGGAGCAATATTGAAGGGAGGGTGCTTTAAAAGAACTGAAGAAACGTTTTCACCTAATTGGCAAGAATCTGTATTTGTAGAGGTTATTTGGAATGTTAAAATGCTCTAGTTGACATGGTACAAAGGATAGGTTTCATTTTAATTTTGTGTAGAAAAAGAACACAATGATTTCTAAGCAGTTGAATATTAAATGTGAAGTGATCCTTATGAACAAGACTGTGTCTAGGGGCCAGCTTGAATGTTTCAGCAAAGCAGCCTCCATGAGGAAAAATAAACAAAGCCTTACTTGTATATTTTCCTTTTGTTTAAACAGATAAAAATTAAATGTGATATGCCCCATTGTATCTCTTGCATAATCATTTCTTTGACAATAGAAAGATGCATAATTTTGAATGTTCATATATTTCAGCATTCTTGTTACTAAGCATGTTAATAATACTGATGCCAACTCACCACGATGAATATTCAACTGACAGATAGCTTGTGAAGAAACTATTGCTGCTGCCAATACTTCATAGTAATATTTTATAATACTGTTTTCATGAACATTTATGGTTTATTAGTCTTTTTTCCTTCCCCCATAATTTTCTTCAGGAGAATTTTTCAGAATTTCACAAGTGGTCTAAGAACTGCAAGGAAACATGTTGAAATAATATTATTATAATTAGGCAGGGCCTTTCAGAAAAAGACTGATAAATCTTTGATGGTCGCTTTGCTAATCTTTCTGGATTAACAGAATTTCCTTACATGCACAAACATGCATCCTGTATTTTGTTGTTACATAGCGTCTACTGCAATTTAAAGGAGGAATTTTTGAATTTAGGCATCGTTCAACATATTTTGGATCTGCTTTCAGTGTCCAGTTCCCCTACTCTGGACTGCTTAAATAAGTAGTGAAAACTAAAAAAAACAAATCCCAAATAATGACAACATCACCTTAAAAGCACGTTATTACAGCAAGCTTGCATATTCTTCTTTAAAATGGTTTTCTGCCTTTTTATATTAACAAAGACTAGTAAAGAGTAAAGCCCTATAGCACAGGTCTACAGATAGCAAGATGTGCATTCATCAGTTGAAAGCTTACCTGAAGATTTTAAAACCAGTTCTTTGTAAAGCTGATATGCGTGGAGAATAAAGCAGGATTAAGGAAGGAATAGCTGTCTAGGGGAACTGTTGTAACGTAATTACTTGGTGAATAGTAAATAGGACTTTGAGGATGGTATCCTAGGGTCAGAGCAAAAGAGTTATGGCCCAGTTAATAGATAGAAACTGGGAAGCTCTAATGCTCAAACGTTTAAAGCTAAAACTTACCTTCCTTGCAAATTCAGGCTTTAAGGGTAAAGGTGCCAGAAACTTCTAAGTTATTTGGTACTCAGTTTCCTTTTTGAACACAGGCTCACAGGTAACTTCTGGAAGAGATTCTGGATCATTTTTAAGATTTTGCCCTAAGCTTTCTGATGCATTTTTTAGTCATGTCTTTGAAGGGGAAAAACAAGAGATTTATAAATTCTGTTGATGATAATCTCCTGATGATATTTTTATAGCTATGTTCTGGAAATCCTAGAACATAGCATTGACTAAGAGTAGGTTCCAGTATGCTGGAGTCTGTTTATGATTTTGTGGTTTGAAACATGAATCAGGACTTCTTAGCCTGAAACAGCATCTATTGCTTACCCTTTCCATGATCCCGTGGAATAAATGAATCATTTGTCATCATCCCATGGGGCTAATGTTAGTCCTCAAGAGTTGGCACTGGGTGGATGTAACCTAGTTACATTATCAGTGAAATAAAGATTCATAAAAACTGAGCTACAATAAAATCACATTCCTGTCAAAAGGAAAGGATAGGGATAAAAAAGTAGATGAATAAAGATGTTCTGAATAATACGTATCTATTGTAGCCTATACAAATCTAAACCTGTAAATCCCTCTCCAAAACATATGTTGAGTTTCTACCTGCCTTTCATTCATCTTGTTCTTATTGCCCCTGTTCTTTTCTAAAGCAATATGGCTCTGTGGTAACTGTTCCAATGAAGCACAAAAAGCCAATGTGTAGGGCTTTTGGTTAAGCAGTGCTGCATCAGAGATGCAAATTGGAGACAGCATTCAGTGTGAAGGAATGAGGAAGGATAAATGTAGCCTGCACTGCAGAAAATCAGAACAAGTTTGGATTAATCAGCATAGTGTGTATTAGGGAGAGTCCAGGGCAAGCCCAGTTCAATTGAATTTCAGCGTGTCACAGCTCTCCAAGCCAGAGTGTCTGTAATTAAATTCAAAAATCAATGTTAATGCTCAGCTGGGTCACAGCTCAGATCAGAAGATAATCAGGAAGTGCTGGAAAACTGAAGGTTTCATAGAAATATTCTGCAGGATGTACTACACTTCATCAATGTTACTCAGTGATGCTTTTTCAGAACAAGTGTGGGGTAATGCAGTTAGGACTGTGACACTCACCAAGGACAGATGTCACTATGTTTATTCATGAATATAACGATAGTAGAATAAAATAAGGGAGGAGGATGTTGCATCATGCATGCTTTGGGAATTAGAATAAGGCAACACATTCACATCTCGACTTCCAGGCATCCCTCAGAGCTCTCAAGATTTGAGGTTTTTGGTGTGGCATGAATGTTCCAGCAGTTCTGAAAGCAGTTGGGGTGACAGTATAGTTCTGCTTTAGGCAGTATATGATCTATGTTGCACCTCAGATGGAAAGAAAATTGGAATCTCCTTACCCCCTTTTTGTGGCACCAGTGGGTGGTGATGTTATTAACACTAGCGCTTTTTACTGATGTTTGTGTAATGATCTTAGTATAAGCAAGAATGTTTGATCAAGAAATGTTCTTCATGTAGACTACATGCAAACGAGTCTTGCTTGGTGTGTCCTATAAGCTGGAGGAGAGATAATTCCTTCCGGGCTAATTTAGGGATTATTTAGGAATCTGTCCCACTGGTGCCAAAGCAGGATGATTCATCTAGGATTTTCTCATTTCGGAATTCACTAAGATACTGCCCTAGTTTCATATCGTGCATGCAAATACTTTCCATGAAATCGATCAGTTTTTTGCTTGTCAGATGTGGGATTTTCTGGCTGAATTTGTGGACCTACATATGGATTATGATCTGACAGGTTAGGAAGAGAGAACTCAGCTGTGTTTCTGTTTGCTGATTTAAGTCAGTTTAAATAAAGCAGACAAATACCAACCACTAAGATCCTAATTATATATCCCTGCTTTTAGCACGCTTGGCAGTGATGAGCTGACTTCTGTGCTCCTGTTGCGGCAAGGTCATTTAGCGGCAACCCTTGTGGAACTATCAGGTTCAGTATTGACACTGACTATTCCTACGTGTATGGGAGGCTCCTTCTGTGTAAGTGACACAGAAAGGCTGCCACATGTTATCAGTGAGCAATAACAGAGATCTGCTATACGAACATCTCTCCATGGCTTGGAAAATGAGACTTGGAACTGTACGGAGTGGGGTTGTCCAAATGAAAAGCTTAAACACAGCTTTCAGCCAATCTGCAGTGCTAGGGATATTCGTGTTTGCAATATGCAACTGACCAGAAGAAGTCTCTTCTAAGGTCTCCAGTAAAACACTGTAACTAATGGAAATTTGTCAACAAGAACACCAACAAAAATGCCCGCATGATCTAACCTATTTCCTGACAGTACAGAAAAATAAAATTTCTGATTATCTGGTAAGCATCTTATCTTTGGATCTTTCTCCTCCAAATTTAGCTTTCAAGGGCAACAGGAGAGATGTTGTGAGTGTCCTCTGTTCTGAACCATTATTTCACCCACTCAACAACTCAACTGTGAAAAATTGCAGAAGACCTGTGTTAAACATTTTCTCAAATTCACAGCTATTTGAAAGGCAGAAGCATCAGTGTTGGCTGGAATTTGGAACACTTCTGGTTTGGATGTGCCTCACTTATAACCATGCCCTGTGATGTCAAGACAGTGTGAGAATCCACAGACATGTAAAAGGGTGATGCAGGCACTTTCCCAAGGGAAGCAGCTTACATAACTGTTAGGTGCCTAGGAACCGTTCAGAAGACTTCTCACCAGTGCTGGCTATACTGGTTGGCTATGTGGAATCAGCACAGAGCATTCCACAATTTCTCTGAGGACTGTATTTCTTGTTTTTCTTTGTTGGTATCTTAGTTGTGGTCCAGGATAATGAAACCGAAGAATAATGGGAAGCCTGAAAGAAGTGCCTGTGAAGTGTTTTTTTCAGGCTCTGAGCAGGTGATGGTTGATCCTTTCAGTAGATGAAAAAAACCAATATGATGTGAAGGGAAAAAGAGCTTCTTCTCTACAAAACTTTGTCCTCCAGCTGAACCAGGAGGATGCGATCAACTTCGAAATCTGCCAGAAGCTTCATATGTATCTGACTAGTTAACTCCCACAGACCTTACACATTTCCTACAAATCAAACAGTTCTCATGACCAGATGCTTCTTTTACCCTTCTTTTTTTGGTTTCAGTCTCATCTGTCATGTTTTTTCATCATTTGTGTAGGTCATTTTGTTGATTTGAATTTTTCCTACCTCCTATCATGTTCTCATTTGTTATCTTAATTTTTTTGTCATTTATGTTGGTTAAATTACATTCTGTCTCTGACATCGCAGGCTGTTTGCACATAGTTGCATGATCTGGTTCATCTCTCTGCATGCTCCTCTGACTCTTTATTCACTCTGGGTGGTCCTTAATGTTTGCAGCTCCATCAACCACCATTTCACATGTCAAGTTCAGTTCGTGTTGCACAGAAATTTTTGTTATTCAGGGTTTTCTACAAAGCACCTTTTCTTCAGAATCAAACCCCTCAAGGCTTCCAGAAGGAAATGGAAGAGCTAACTTATTATCTGTCTTCAGAATTAACCTGTGTTAGGGCAGCAGCTCACAAAACTAGAGAACTGTGATACTCCTGTTATGCTCTGTTGTTGTTAACTGCACTGATCTTGATAGTCTCAACTATTCCGTAATGTCTACTGTATTTTTCTATTGCCTTTTACTCTATCTCTACACTGACTTTGGTGGTATCTTTCTGCTGAGTGGGACAGGCATTGAATGGTGACCTTTAAATTCAACTGTGAGACAAGTGGAATAATGAATGAATATTTGTTAAATAGTACTCTATATAATTTTTATAAATTTTAGCGGATGCCCTCAGTTATGCTTGGATAATTTTGAATTTGTTTTCACTTATTGTTTTGGCTATCTAAATAATTCGATTTCAAGTAATTTAGTAACACCTTCTATTGAAAAAAATAATCAACTGATGACGTTGTATTTCACCCTTTCCCCTACACTCTGAAATGAAAATTTTATGGTGGGCTACTGGCAGCTTCCTGCTGCTCAGCCTTCCATTCTCAATTTATTTCCCTCTTCCTATTTCTTCATCCTGCTTTTCTTACACATAGCTGATAATTTTGCAGTAGTTTCTTAAAAGAAAAAAAAGTAACCCACACTGTATCTGTTGATACTTGGTAGTCTGCTGAGAGAGTTTTATTGAACTCTTTACCTTCTCCTCAGAAATACATCCAGAAATTGGGCTAAAGCTTTAGACATACCAGACTGACTGATAGCTACAAATGCTCCGTGTTGGGCTGAGAAGACCTTAAAGTAATAATACATAAATATAAATTTTACAGTAGCTGGGAAAAAAAAAAGAAGCTCTTTATTTTCTCTCTGCTTGACTCTTAACTCCTCATTGAAATTAACTCTAGGTTGTTTATGCTATCTGTATTTGCGTGGCAAATCAACAAGATGCTTCAATTAACTTAAGTCATGCATTCAGTTTAGTTTAAACGTGCCTTGCTTATACTTCAAGTGCTTGATTCTGAACATTATTCTGGCTTTGTGCAACTCAGGAGGATTTCTATTAAAATAAACTGATATTTATCTTTGTAATTAAATGTGACCAGACCCAGGCCAAGGAAAAGTAAGTGAAATATTAATAGCATATGGTGATGTAACAACACCAATGTAAGCGAGGACCTCAAGGAGCTTAAAAAAAAAAAAAAAAAAAAAGTGCAGGTCATTTGTGAATAAATTGCAACCTATAATACATTTGAGTAATAGTTGACTATTTCCCAAAATTAGTATGTTAACTAACATCAGTCAGTGTTGACATCTGTCCTGATCATACGGGCCAACTGAGATCTTGTTTTAAATTACACAAGGTAGCTCAATTGTGTTAAAACACAGATGTATAGACTTCATGAATGGAGTGCATTGAAACTGAGCAATGCACTAGCATATTATCCATGCAACATATCCATTAATAGGTCATTAAGTAGGGCACCATGTTTTAGCTAGCAGTTAATCATTCTTCATGTATTAGGAATATTCTCATTTTTCTCAGTCATGGCAGCTTGCTGCTCCACAAACTCTATTATGGGCTCAGTCTGCAGTGGACATAACTGGAACAACTGGATGGAGCTGGTATTCTGCTGCAGCAGGATAGGCACATGCTGATTCATAGATGCAAAGTGAAGTCATAGCAACTCTATTTCAGTGGCCTTGATGCTATGGAAAAGCTGTATATATTTGAAATTTAGGCCAAAAGGACAGAGTGGATATAGACCACTTGAGGGTCACAAAAGAAAGTTTTGTGATAACTATGAAGCCTCCTGTCTGAACAACACGTGGGTATTCTGGAAGCCGGTGGAAGTGAAGAGGTAGTGCAGGAAGCCATTCTTTTTCTCTTTTAACTGTCCTTACTCTATGCAAAGAACACAGGAGTTCTTTGGTTCTAACAGGAAGGGAAATGGAAAAAAAGCACAGGAGCAACTAGCAGGTCTCCTTCTGTTTCAGAGGTTTCAAGTTCCAACTTTCTGTAGCTGCCCATACTTAACAGTTTAAGCAGAAAGGGAGTAAACGTTAAAGGATAGACTTTACTGTCCTAGAAACCACTTAAGCAAAAACCATTTCCTGTTCCTCCTTCTTCCCAGTGATACAGTGTCAGTTGGGTTGTTTAGGGTAAAGTGAAAAAAGAATTTGCTAATCAAATTATGTATCTATAAATGTATTTGGCTGCCAGAGGTTCATAAATGTGACCTACAGTGTTTCAGCATGTCTTTTTGTTAGCATCTCATTGCTGATAGATCACTTGGCTGTCCATGGATTCTTACTGTTTGCAGTATTGTTAGTTTTGGATGTTAGCATACAATTACAATGTTAATACAATGCAAATGATAATGCGGATTATTAAAAGTAAAGAAGAAATTCTGAAGGATAATTTTCATACAGGGAATTAATTTCCCCCTGATGTTGACATTTCTATAGTTTTATATATATGAAAGGTTAATTTGCTTGTCTCTGTGTCTTGGAACTGCTACTTTTATGTGTACTTTCTACCTTGCAGTTATGGGCCAGTAAACTAAGAAGAGGTATGAATGCCTGCAGGTTCTAATGGTGCTCCCATATGGAAGTCTGTCTGTGGCACTCCAACAGTTGGAGACATGGAGTTTTACTGTTAATTTAATAATGGTTTTTTTCTGAGGCATCCATTAATGGGCAAAGTATTTTCACTGTGTGGAATACCAAAAGTATTTTTGAACTATGTTTTCCTTTCTGTATGAAATAGTGCTTTATTTTTTGAATCTAACATTTGAAACTATTGTATCTTGCTTCTTGGCAGGGCAAGTTGACTTGCACAAAGGTCTTCAGTGGGAAAAATAACCTAACACTGACCCATTCTTTTATTCAGTGTTCCCTGGAACATAGTTATCAAAGGACATTTCCAAAGACAATGACAGACCAGACGAGCATAGCTGTAGCAAAGGGCCACAGCTGTGCTGAAGCAGCTGTTCCTGCTGGCCACATAAACACTCATCATGTCGCTGGGATACTCAGGGAGCCCAAATTCTTATTGTTCCAAAGTCCCCCTGCGTGTGCTTTTCTAATGACATAGACTAAAATGTTGTAACATGACTAAAAAGAATCCTGTTGATGGAGGAGCCGGGAACTCAGGATGTCCCACTTCACAGGTTGATGTCTTGGCTGCTAAGTTCAAATTGTGCTGCCAGGCTTAATTGACAAGTCGCAGGGTTAAGTTTGTGGCTTTCACAGTCCTAGGCACTTTAATTCTGCAAAGCCAGGCACTGAAACTTTCAAATATGACTACGTGATACAGATACCTAAGAACTTTTCTGAGTTAAGTTCTTGCATTATTTGAATGTGTTTGAAAAACTGGTCCCAGGTCTCTGATTGTAAACAGAGAATTGTAACTCTTGCACTTCTGAGCCTGTATATTTTACAGAACAAGAGAACAAGATGTGTTTTCTAGGTCAGGGGTAAAGCTCTGCTGAAACGTCTCAGTTATGGGACAGATAGATATGAACTCATATCTAATACATTATTTAAACCTTCTTTTAAATGGCTACTTCATTTTGTTCCTGGTATTATTTGATCTTACAGTTATTGGATTTGTATACAGCAAGAAATTGCAGTTGTTAGAACATGCTAATTAACATGATTAAGTGAGCATGTAGAACAGATAAGGACATTTGTTTGGTCTCCTGACAGCTGGTCACTGCCCACATTAAGTGTGTGTCTAGGCTGAAGATTTTGCTCTGACTAAATCAAGTAACAGATTGCTGGTTAAGCTAGATGATGTGAGCGTAAATGGTCACCTTAGGACTCCAACACTGTTAGTGCTTATCTACCTTCACACCAAGTGCCTGCCACTGGTTTATTCATGAGTTATTTGAAATTTTGTGTGCAAGGACTGAAGAACCAGCAAGTCTTAGTGCTTGTGAATGAAGACATTTGTTAAAATCTCTGATCTTGTTTCATGTTTGGTTTTTATTAGGAAACTGAGTTTATTCATCTTCTGGCACACTGAGCTCAGGAGTGTTAAGTCATGAATTTGTTTTGCAGTAGGTGACAGAACATAGTTTTTACTCTGCTTTTACACATTCAATCCTTCAGAAACACTAGAGACCTTTGTTATTTATTTCATGATTTATGATTAGTGTCTGATCAACGCTTTAATCTGTATTCTGTGAGCTTGGTTCCAAACTCCCATTAATTCTGTGCATTTTGGATATTAGTTCTAGCATTGCTGGGCTCTGGTGTTATCTCATAGTTTTCACTTTCTTCAAAAGAAAATCCTTCATATACTTTGAAATGTCAGAAAGATAAAATGAAAAAAAAGGCAAACTGGAATAAATGCATACAGACCTACATGCTTCTTATACACATTTTAAATTAGATTGTTCTCGTAAAATGTTTATTTTTCAATAAAAAGCCTTTATTTTTATTTATACTGAAAGCAGATAGATAAAGAGCATAAAAGAATTTTAAAAACTCAAATTATTTCACCTAGAAGCATAACTAACCTAAGATCTTTTCTATTTCTTGAATATGAACACTGACAGTGTGAACAGACAAGTGTTTCAAAAATAATTATGAATTTTAGGTTAAATAGCCCATGTCTGCTTCCAGTTGTGCTACTTATTTTCACTAGGAAATGGATTTATGCAAATTAAAATTGTAAAATACATAGGTCACACTAAAAGTAATGCCTTCTATTTATTTCCATGGAAACTACAACAGCTACAAAGAGGACAATAACACTGTTTGATAGAGCAAGTTCTCAGCTACAAAACACAGCAATGAACAAGAGCCTGCATGCTGCACTTGTCCAAATCTTTCCCAGCAGAAGTGACCCACTGTCAATGTTGCCACTGCTGAAACTCACTACCCACCCCTCACTGTGCTCACAGCCACTATTTGGTCTTCCTAAACATTCAGCAAAGCGATGTCAGTGGATGCCATGGAGGAATTCAGTTCCACACTTTTGCTCCATCCACACTCCCATGTCAGACACCATTGTGTCAGACTGCCCCTCTGCTGCCATCTGTCACACAGCAACAAAATGGAACGGAATATTGGTGGAAAGGTTCGACCTCTACAGCCATGCTACCAACATCTGCCTCTGATGTCGTGGGCCAACATAATAACATAAGAGGCATTACTTTCGGGACAGCCCTCATAGCTTAGAAACAGATTTTGTCACTTCAGTCATAAAGGACAGTTATCACCTCGCTCAATTTAGGCTAAAAAACTCCACCCCAAACTAGTTCTTTTTTTTTTAGTAGAAAAACACAAACTGGAGAATGCAAGCTAATGTAAGTAAAATTAATGCCCACCATATCCAGGTTTAGTTTTCTGTATGCATATTCCATTTCTGTTTTTCTTTTGGGAAGAAAATAATACAAGAATGTCATTAGTCAGTCTGCTTTTAAGTACCTTGTCTTTGAGTCTTATAAAGCTTTTTCTCATTTTTGTTTCCCCAGTCATTTTTTGAGCTCCCTCTTGCTTTTTGGTATAGTTCTGTAATGTATTTTGGAACAGGACATGACGTACCCGTGCTTAAGTGAAAAACTCTATGCATAAGTGAAGAAGTTATCAGTGAACACTTCTGAATACAAGTTATAGATAATTTAATGCAGTGAACACAGACATTACAGTAGGCATAACACAAACAAATGTGTTTAGTGTCTGAGCACTTGTATTTCTCTAATCTGTCATCTAGGATCTGAGCCAAGCTGGTACAGCTACACAGAGCAGAAAGGCTGGACATTTTAGATATCAGATGTGATGATGGTTCAGGCTGATAATGCATGAATTAGGTGTTTTGTGGCAATGAAGAGAATATGTAGTTCATTGCATAATGACTGAGAAGCTGTTTGAGACATTGGAGACCTGGTGCCAACCTCATGCCACATGAGTTCTGCATTGGTAAAAATTCTGAGCTTCTGAGCCAGGCAAAAGCCTGTAGACCAAATCTAGGACAAGTCATAAAGCAGTGTCTTAAAAGCAAAATATAGAACTCAGTTTGCTTCCTTCTCTCTTTGATGTGTACTAGTGCTTTTGTGAGTGGCTAACGAGCTCTGTGTAATGCTGCCAATATTGGATGTTGCTGATTTTGCACAGAATTATAATATATGACCCACTGAAGGGATCAGGCTGGAGAACAGATGATAGCAAAGAGGGCAGGCAGTTTGAGCATTCATCTTGGTGCAGTATTGCTGGATATTCTCTTTGCTTTTGACCTTGGCATACAAGCTGAAATAATTAATGTGCATTCTTGCTTAGCTTGCAATTATATTTATCAATATTTGTAGTTCTTAGTTCAAATTTCATATTTAATTATTGGTTGATAATTTCAAATCAAATTTGGAGCCAAATAAAATCCCAGAGGATTTCAAAAAAGGAATTTTGCCTCAATAAAATTTGAGAAAAGGTGCTCACAGACTGGAGCAAGTTCAGCCAGGGGCCCCACATTTGGTTGGAGGCTGAAGCTCTTACCCTGAGAACAGACAGAGGAACCAGGGCTGACCATGCAGATGGCCCTGCTGCGAGCAGGAGGTCAGAGATCTCCTGAGCTACACTCACCCTGTGTTACCAGTTGACTTATGATCCTATAGTCACATTGTGTATATTGAAGCAGGGCTCTGTCCTGCTGAGTCAGCTGTCTTGAGCAGTATATTCCAAAATTTATTTTGAAGAATAAAAAGGCACTGCAAGCTCGCTTTCATGGGCTGCATTACTTTGGACGCACACTGAATAGCTGTGAAAGTTTGGGTGCTGATCAGCTGTATCTTTGTAATCAAGTTCTGTTCTTTGCCAGTTGAGAGGCTCACTTAGCAGTAATGAAGTGCAGTTTTATAAGACTGGTTTCTTTTCTTTTTTATTTTTTTCACAATAACGTTAGGAAATTGAAGTTTTTTTAACTGTAATTTTGTAAATTGATTATATCACCTGTCTACGGTCATTATGCAGACACAGTATACAGCTTGGGGAAGGTTCAGCTAGGAAGCTGGGCTACTCACAGTTGTATTTGAACTTTCTAAGCTGTGAGAGTCCTGCTTTAATGCAAGAAAAGTCATAAAAGTCAGAATAGGGAATGCCGTGGCCCAGGCTTGCTAATGAAATAGAGTAAATGTAAGTCTAAATGGAGATATGATCTATTCAGGGTGGATATGAAACATGAACATAGTGGGAAGAGTCCAGTGTAGGGCCACAAAGATGACGAAAGAACTGGTGCATCCTATGAGGACTGGCTAAGAGACTGTTAAGCCTGGGGAAGAGGAGGCTCAGGGATGATCTCATCAATGTCTATAAGTACCTGGAGAGAGAGTGCAATGAAGACAGAGCCAGGCTCTTCAGAGGTGGCCAGTGCCTGGACATGAGGCACTGGACACAAATTGGAACACAGGAGATTCCACCTAAATGTCAGGCAGCACTTCTGTGCTGTGCGGGTAACAGATCACTGGCACAGGTTGTCTAGAGGCTGTGGAGTTTCCTCCTTGGACATCTTCAGAATTCGCCTGGACATGGCCCTCAGCAACCTGCTCTGGGTGCCCTTACTCAAGCAAAGCAGATGGAATTGGACCAGATGCACCCAGAGGTCCCTTCCAACCCCAACCGTTCTGTGATTCGATGTGATTCTCTGATATAGAAAATACATGGAAATAACCACACAATTTTATTCTTGCTGAGTGTCTCTACTTATAGTAAAAGAAGGGAACTTCAAGAGCTACTTGCTACTTCTGAAATTTTCATCAAAATCATTTTGATAAAAGGGAACTGTGGCTCTGTATACAATGTAAAGGTTCCTCTCTGCGTGTGCTCCAAAGTGGTATGACTGAATACTGTTATAGAATACATATAAAGTGAGATCTGTTGACTTATATAACTCTCCTAAAAGCTAGTATTTGCTTTTTAAAAATTAGTTTCCCCTTCTTAGCTTATGTTTCAGTATTCAATTTATAGTAAAAAAATAACCTCATTCTCTTTTCTTCCCAAAATATGTCCAGTCCATCCTCTCAACCCACTCTAGATCAGTGGCTTTCTGTCATTCAATTTGTGAACGCCCTGGATTCATTAAAGGAAAAAAAAATTTTTTTTTTTAAAAATGCCTATAAATAATATTCTGATGTGCCATTCCTAATTTTCTTCCATAGATTCTTTAGAGGTAACTGATGGAGACCCTTGGCTTTTCTTGGGCCAGTGTAGATTGAAAACTGCTGCCAGATCTAGGTATTTTAAATGAGCAGATCACAGTCAGGCCTTGAATTTTCCCACATATTTTGATGTATCCTTAACACCAAGCTTCTGTTTTTCACCTATGAGTGCAAAGATGCTTCTCTTTGACGTGGTTCTATTGTAAAGCAAATACAGACCATTTGATACAGATCTACCAATACCTGGGGAATCAGAGATAATCTCTTAATCTCTGCAATGGGCTTTCTGCCTACTGCTGCCCCTTAGACACCCTGGTGTTCTTTCATTACCCAACCCACATGCAGCTTTCCTTATCCTTTTTATGTTGTGAAATGGCTTGCATGATTTGGCCTGCTTCCATAATCTGTCTGGCAACCAGGAGGTTAAAAGGACATGATTAGTTCCTAAGCTTATCCCTTTACTGTATAGAAGAGGCAACATTAAAGGGAATTTGAACCCAAAGGGTTTGTTTCAGCTAGAAATTTCAAAGCTTTAATGTTTTAAATAGGCATGCAGTCTTCTGTCCTTGGCTTTTGCTTGCATGACTTTTAAATCCCAGCTGAGGTTATGAAGATTTTTAATACCACATTTCACATGCTTTCATCTCACCTATTGTCAGTTAAAGTACACTTAAAATACCCCACAATCATGAGTATGAAAGATACCTTTTGCTTGCTTGCTTTTCTTTTTCAATCATATTTTGAGGAATAGATATTAGGGGAGAGATGCATTTTAAGGTAGTCCCACTGGTGTGTTAGGCAATTGGAGGGGATTGCTTGTTAAACTACGAAATAAAGATGGGATTTGGGATGACTTTTCTGTTTCTTGTGGAACTACCCTCTCTTTGGCTATTGCTGAGTTATCTCTGCCAGAAAGATTAATCTCTTTGGGCCTATAAAATTTCTTTTAAAGAATATATATTTACCTGTGGAATAGAGGTGATTGTATCAAATTACAATGTCTGTGTGTAGATAACACATAGATATATGGATATATGTATATTTATATTATACATCAGGAACAAATTTTAGGTGTAATCTGTTAAATACAACTTAATATTGATTTGTTTACTTAGTTATGTTACCAGTTTTCTTATTACTTTATTATTTGTGCTTTTGATTATGAGAATTTACACATACCTCTTTCTTTGCTAGGACTTCAGGTTTGTCAAAGGTAAAGGAAACTTTCCTTGATGTTAAATTTTGTCTTCTTGTTAAAATTTGAAATTGAATAACTTAAATGGTAATTATGTACTAACAGGAAGTAAATTTCCTAATCAACTGAAATAACAAGATAGGTAATGCCATGCTAATATAAACCAGTTTTTGTCATGTTTCACTTCTTACTGTGATAAAGCTTAATTCCTTGCTGAAATATAAGAGCTGATCTTTTCACAAAGTTTAGATAAAGCTAAACTGCAGGAAATAGCATGTACAACTCTGATAATTTCAAATAATTTAATTACAATAATTTTTCAAATACTAGGTGTTCCACTTTCATAGTAAAATAAATATTCATGCAAACAGCAAAGGTCGTAACTGCTAGGGGACACTGAAATGTATCTGGAATAACACAAATAATTTTAAAGAAGTATAATATTACTATCCTTTAGTTCACTTCCCATCTTTTCTGCTGGTATACATTTCAAATTAAATATAAGAACTCAGCATAATTCAAATGACTATGTATTTATTCAAAAGACTAAGTTGTAGTTAGTGGTAATAACTTTTATTGTATCAAAACAGTTTCAGGCACCTGAAATAGAAATGCCAAGTTTCAAAGATAACTACTGGTTGAAAGTTAGTATAGTTGATGAGAGATTAATTAGACGTTTAATAGTCTAACCATCTCTGAAAAAATAAGTTAGTTAGTTGGTGCCTATACAGTCAAGATGATGCTAGTCATCTGGGTTAAAGACCCCTCATAGACTAAAGAGAGGAGTAAGGAGTTTATAGTCTGTGGAACCAGGAGAAGTTAGTTGGAGCCACTGGCACATGCTGTGAAATCAATTCCTTCCATTGAATTCTTGTTCTTGCACACCATCTTCAAGATTTTTCTAGGCTGTCTAGAATCGGAGCCATTGTGTAAATAGCTGATAGTGCCTCAGCTGTGATTAAAACAGAAATGTGCCGTCTGTAGTACATTCTTGGAGTTGACACATCTTATATGTGGGCTTATCAATCAGTGAGTCAACTGGGCTCAAATCCCACCAAATCCTATCCCACCCATTTTGTCATTTCCTTGGCTTCCAAAGGATAACTGGGTATTACTTGTGTAGGTGGTTCCTAGCTTCAAATGGACTCTGAGTGACTCCTCTTATCTGTCATACCTCCCTGTGGACGTGTCCAGGCTGTTCAAGCTGCTTTGAACTCTGCAGCTGTCTGGAGACACCAGCTGCTCTAATGAGTCCCCAGGTCACTTGCCTTTGGCCTCCCCTCCCTCCCTTCTAGACTGGCAAATTCAGATATGGGTAATACTAGTGGCATAAAAACACTGTATTTCTGTCTGATCATTTGTGAAAGCTTGATGTATGCATACAAATCAGAATGGACCCTTGTACACCTGTGCTAAATTACAATTTGCACATGATGATTTATCCCTGCATTGCCTTTGTTTCACAGAGTGAATCTGTTCTCGTTGTTTCTTTGCTGGTTTGAGTTTGACTTCCTGACTTGATTAGCAAAATCATAGAACCACTGAATATCCTGAGTTGGAAGGGACCCACAAGGATCACCAAGTTCAACTCCTGGCTCCACACAGGATCACCCAAAATTCAAATCCTATGTCCAAATGCTTCTTGAACTCCAGCAGCTTGGCGCCATGACCACCATCCTGGGGAGCCTGTTCCAGTGCCCGACCATCCTCTGGTGAAGGACCTTTTCTAATACCTGACCCTCCCCTCCCCTGACACAGCTCCATGGCATTCCCTCAGGCCCTGTCACTGTCACCAGAGAGCAGAGGTCAGCGCTGCCCCTCCGCTCCCCTCGTGAGGAAGCTGTAGGCTGCCATGAGGCCTCCCCTCAGTCTCCTCTGCTCTGGGCTGAACAAACCAAAGAATTTGGCTTCTCCTAACACATCTTGCCATCTAGACCCTTTACGATCTTTGTGGCCCTCCTTTGGATGCTCTCTAATAGTTTGATGTCCTTTTTATATTGTGGCACCTAAAACTGCTAATGCAAGTTACGATGCTGGTCTATAGACAGGGATGTTTGTCTCTCCGTCACTTTTCTTTCCACTTCAGTAAAAGGTCAAAGAACTCACATTAGAATGTTAAAAAAGAATCAATCACAACAAACTTCTAGGAATGCTGTTTTTACCCTCTTTCATAATTTTTTTTTATGACCGCCTTTCCTTCAGCATCTGAGCAACCTTTGCCCATATAGAAAGGTGATAAGGGAGAATCCCTTTCAGCCTTTCTGGAAAATAATAACAACAGGAAACAAACACAGAACAAACAATGTGCATTGCAATTGCTCACCACCCACCAACTGATGCTCAGCCAGTCCCTGAGCAGTGGCTGCCCCACTGGACAACTCTCCCAGTTTTATTGTTTGCCATGAACAATGTTTCTGTGTTTCTGTGTTTCTATGAACAATATGGTAAGCGATGGGATATCCCTTCGGCCGGTTTAGATCCCCTGTCCTGGTTCTGCCCGCTCCCAGCTCCTTGTGAACTTCCAGTCTCCTTGCTGGCAGAGCAGCACGGAAAGCTGAAAAGTCCTTGACACAGTGTAGGCACTGCTCAGAAACTATGAAAAAATCAGTGTCTTATTAACATTATTTTCATCCTAAATCCACTCACAGCAATGTGCCAGCCACTATGAAGAAAATTGGCTCTGTCTCAGACAAAACCAGGACAGATACTGATGTTCTTGCTGAAAATTAAACAAAACACCCACAAAGTTAGGGAGGCAGAATCTTGAAAAAAACACTCAACATTTGTTCTTTAAAAAAGAGATTGACAGCTGTTGTGCTTTGCTATCAGCAAGATGGTTGTGTTTTATAAAATGGTTTACAGGCCTGCCCCTTTATTTTTTTTTCTGCATGCCGCATCCATTTTACTATTACTTGATAAATTTTAGAGCAAGCCTGTGTCATTCACAGTGTCACCAAAAGATTCTGTCAGAGCTCCTAGCATAATCTTCTGAGTGAAAATCTTGCAATGTTTTTCTTGTTCAGAACATTGAATTCTGACTTCTGAGTAAATGTAATCAGTGTACTAAGCTAAATAAGAAAATTAGCATTTGTCTTCGGTATTCATTATGGCTGTTCTGCGGTGCAACTAATCAGATTTGAAAAATAATTTGTGTCTACAATGTCACTTTATTCTAAACATAACATTTTCTAAAAGATTTTCCATTTAAAATACATTTCATTGTAGTAGGCTCATGAAAAGCTTTCTGAAATCATCTTATGCCAATATGTCCGTTAGGAAGAAATTCTTTCTTCAGAGGGTGGTGAGGCACTGGCGCAGCTGCCCAGAGAAGCTGTGGATGCCCCATCCCTGGAGGTGTTTAAGGCCAGGCTGGATAGGGCCTTGGGTAGCCTGATCCATTGGGTGGCAATCATGCTTATGGTCAGGGGTTTAGAGCTAGATGATCTTTTAAGATCCCTTCCAGTCTAAGCTGTTCTATCATTTTATGTTTGCTTACATCACTGATTTTATTAGATGGAGATTAAACTTCAACTGTTAATATTAAGTAGCATGTAAGCCTTACTCAACACTGTGGCTTATTAAAAATTACTACTTAGGCACCTGGTTGTGATTATTAAAGAAGGAAGGTTTATGAATATTAATATCAACTCGAGAAATAGGAAAGAGACTTTTTCTGTGTATAAAATGTTTTTTTATCTTGCTGCAGATGAACTTGCTCTCCCCTACATCCAAGCTCTGATGCAGGTAAAGTGAATAGAGGAACAAAGTGTTCTCCTGAAATGCTGAGGGGAAGCTGACCAAGTGGCTTAAGAGATCCCTTTCTCACTTTCACTTTAAGAAATCTCTGTTTCTCTCTGTCCTTCAAATTGCTTTATATCAATTAATAATGAAATTGATACATGTTTTTCCTGCAGCATCTATAAATCTTGCAAATGAGAATTTTCTATAGAAAGACACCTCAAGATATATCGTTCTTTTTCGTTGTGCTTTTCAGAGTTAGAGAGGAACTCTTGTTAAAGGCATGTTTAAAATATTTAGTAGTCAAATCTGAGCTTACTTGGTTCACCCTTTGATGCAGTCCTGGTAGCTGTGATAAGCCCAGTACACTACACAAAATATCAAACCCTACTAACAGGCAGAGCTTCGATTTAGCAGCATCCTGTGCAGTTTCTTGGCAGCCCTGAGAGTGAACAAGAGTGGGTTTATGTGCACTGCAAAATGCCACGTGAATACGGACACTCCTTATCCCTGCAACGATCTGGGATGTGGAAAAGAGTAAGGGAGCAAATTAGTCAATAGCTAAATGATTATTCATTTCAGTAAAGATAGGCCATAATTCTCTTAATTTATTTCGTAGAGAAAACTGATTAATTTTAATTGAGTAAGGACAAAATACAATGGCTTTTTTAGTGAGTGAGTCCTACGTATTTCTGCCCAGAGATTCTAAATTTTATTTTACAGAAGAATGATCTTTTGCTTTTGGTGGAAACCCCTGAAGACAGGCATATGATAAAGTTTGTTTTCATTTTTTTATACTATCAACCTCAAAAAACTTTCTTTGGGGGATTTTAAAATTTATTACATAAAAAATTGGCTTTTCATGAAACATTCATGAAATTAATTGACATGGAACTACTGAAATTGCCCAGATGGCATAAAAATGGAAGTGAATTGCAAAGAGTGAGAACTTTCACAGAGTTTAGGTACATGAAACCTGACACTCCAAGTGAAATTTTTGAGGTTTTTTGAATAATCTTTTCAAGTTTGCTTTCAAAAAATGTTGTATACATAGCACCTCAGGCCCTTTTTCAGTTTTTCCCTTCATAAAGGAAAGATTTCTCACAGAAGGAGAGGAAGCACTCTGTCCTTTAGTAGTAGTGATGGTGCAGAGAGGGAATTGATGTTGCTGCTCCTTTTGTCTGCCACCTGAATTACTGCTGAACAGATATATAATGAGCACTGGGTACTTTTTTTTTTCTGGATTACTGGTTCCATCAGCCACCTGTTTCAAACTCCCTGCTAATTTCATAGTCATTAAATAATGGCAGGTTCTGAAATACGCTTGCTTCATACCAGTTGGAAATCCATGATAGTGTCCAAATATACAGTCCGTCTGTTTCTCATACCATAATAGATTTCAAGATTTCATCTTTTTGCATGGGTATCACTGTTAGGATTTTTAAAATCCAAATATTTAAAGATATCCAATGAAAATTATTTTCTGTAAATTGCTAGCAGTTACTGCTTTGCTTTTTCTTTACTTCTCTGCCTTTTGCTTTATTCCCCCAGTATAACATTCTCTGCTTGTTAAACCATCCCCAGGATTGACATTTCACCTTTTTCTCTGCAGCAGACCATCAGCCTTTCTTTATCTTAGAGCTTAGCAATGCCATCAAAGGAAACATTTATTCATACCTGGCTTATAGCATCTTAACTGTATTTTATTATATTATCTAGTATTCACTCTAATTCATTAATTAAGCTTGGAATATATTTTTGAGTCTGATTATAAGATGTCTTTTAAAATAATAATTAATAAACCTGAACTACATTGTTTCATTTGTTACTTTTACTCATAAATAAATTAACAAACATTACTTTCTTTTTAAAAACCCATGCTTGTTCTTGTTTTCCATGGAGTAAACACCCAGGTGTTTAAAGTGAGAAGTTTAAAGTGAAAGTAAAGAAACACTCATAGAAAGGATGAAGTTTTGAATTCATGAGCTTGAAATTTTTGAAAATTGGTTATCTGGTAAACTAAACTGAGTTTGTAGTCTATGTTGAAACGAAAGAAGAAGAAAAAGGGTATAGACATGCATAAAGAAGGATCAGCTTTATATTAGGAAAGACAAAAATGATTCTGTAGTTGAGACTCAGATGGTCTTAGTAGGTTTAATAGAAGCTTCTTTAAATGATGGAATAAGAATATTTTAATGTATGCTGAAACCTAAAAGGCAAAATCTTAAAGAAGATGTAGAATGTATGTAGAATAATCTGTATTCATAATTGTCACAGAAGTGTTTAAAAGAGCTACTGGCTAAATTGGTAAAATGGTCTGAAAATCATACAAGGTAATAATATGTTACTGGTTTTCCTGGAGACCAGTCCCAACTTAAACCATCCAATAAGGACTTTTGAATATTTTGATCTTTATTCCTGGTATGTCACCACAAAGAGCACTGTTTTTCCGTTAATGTCAGTATCATTGATGGAAGATTTATTACCTATATATATGATGATAAAAGACATTTGAAAACATTCTTAAATTGCCATGTGAATCTTAAAATTTTGTTATGTCATAGCTGGATTTAAGATCTAGTAGCTTTTTAAAAGTGATTAATATTTTAATTATCAAGAAATATCTACATATTAACAAAGCACACACAAATGTTTGTTGCATCAATATTTCTGCTTTTTTCCCCCTCCAGGATACAATATAGAACTATGATTGCAACCGGAGGAGTCATAACAGGACTGGCTGCCTTGAAAAGGCAAGACTCTGCCAGATCACAGCAACATGTCAATCTCGCCACAGCACCAGCTTCTGAGGAGAAGAAACCAGTTAGACGTCGGCCCAGGGCAGATGTGGTCATTGTCAGGGGCAAAATCCGACTCTATTCTCCCTCAGGATTCTTCCTTGTTTTGGGAGTGCTTATCGCATTCTTGGGAATTGCAATGGCCATCCTTGGATACTGGCCTCAAAAGGAACAGCTTTTAGGATCTGAAGATAACCTATCAGTAAATGATACTCAGGTCCTAAGAAACCAAGGAAGCATTTTACTTCATTTCTTTGAGCAGCATGTGCACTCAGATAAGATGAAAATGTTGGGCCCTTTTACTATGGGCATTGGAATCTTCATTTTTATTTGTGCAAATGCAATTCTACATGAAAACCGTGACAAGGAAACAAAAATCATACACATGAGAGACATATACTCCACTGTAATAGACATCCACACCTTGAGGATTAAGGAACAAAAGCAGCTGAGTAGTGCCTTCACTGGCTTGTTGGAGGAAGGAGAACTCAGGCACAGTGGAAGCTCGTGTGCATCACGGCTGGCCGCTAACACAGTTGCACCTTTCTCTGGCTTCAAGAGTAATTTTAGAATGGATGGTTCTGCTGAAGAAGATGAGATTACCCTAAATGAAGATAGAACCACTGCTAGCCTCTTACCACCTCTGCTGACTGAGCAATCTGGTTCAGTCTTTGGACTTTACCCTCATTCCAGCAAGGCTACAGATGACAAAAACACTAGCTCTATAAAATGTGAAACAAAATCCATTGTATCATCTTCCATTAGCGCTTTCACACTGCCGGTAATTAAACTGAATAACTGTGTTATTGATGAGCCCAGTATAGACAACATAACTGAGGACTCTGAGATTGCAAGGAGTCGGTCCAGAAATCTCTCGATGGACTCTTTGGCCATTCCATTAACTGACACCAATGAATCCTGCAAGCCGGCCATGCTACCACGACATAATTCATTTGTGGACACTCCTCATGACCAATTCAAGTCTTCTATGACCCTCGGACCAAGCACAGGAAAGCTTTTATCCCCGGGTGCTGCCAGGAAACAGTTTGGGTCCAACACATCTTTGCATCTTCTGTCTTCACATTCAAAGTCTCTGGATTTGGACAGGGGTCCATCTACGCTCACTGTCCAAGCTGAACAAAGAAAACATCCCAGTTGGCCCAGGCTGGATCGGAGTAACAGTAAAGGATATGTGAAACTAGAAAACAAAGAGGACCCAATGGATAGGTTACTTGTGCCACAAGCAGTGGTCAAAAAAGACTTTACTAATAAGGAAAAGCTTCTTATGATATCAAGATCTCATAATAATTTGAGTTTTGAACACGATGAGTTTTTGAGTAACAACTTAAAGCGGGGAACTTCAGAAACAAGGTTTTAATATTTGAATTGCAATTTACAAGATATCATACAGTATTTTTAAAAAAACATTTTGACAAGTGTTTCCTTTTCAGTGAAAGTGGTACAAGCCTTTTTTTAACCACATGCTTAACAGCACATTAAAATTGGCTTGTGCAAACAGAGATATTCATGTTTGTAAGGCAAAGAGTTTTTTGTCATAATGTCATACAGCTGCAATACTGTACATTATCATTGCTCAGAGTGTTTTGGTACGACTGATACAATTTTTTTCCAAGTCATTTTTCCTTCTGTTCTGTATAAGCATGTTACTTTCTATCAGTTTGACTCCAGAAGCCTGCATTATAATAAAAGCTCCATTTACTTGTAAATTCTGTTTATTTAATGACTGCAAGAGTCTAAAAATTGTGCTTGTGGTCTAGAATGGGAAGTGAGCAGCAGTACATTCTGGAATTGTCAAATTCAGGCCTTTATCCTAGGTGTTGTCTTTCACATATGATACATCTCAGTAACTACAATCTTGCCATTGTCATTGTGAGAAACTTGTTTACATATTGGGGTGGGTGGATAGAGAGGAGTGGATATAATTAAGAACATATTTGTGAATTCATTGTAATTGATCGAGTTGAATACCAGTGTTGTGACTTATTAACTATGCTTTGTACAACAATGTTTCTACATCTGTTATAATTTAATGCTGTAATTCCAGGAAAATATATGTAAAGTAAGAAATCTGAAACTCCTTCTGGGATTAGCTCTCTAAAGCACTTTGATTGGCATCAGTTTTAAAATCAAAGTATACGGATTCAATCAAAATCATAGGAATATAAAGAATGATAACAGGATTTTAGAAACATGATATATAGTAAAATGATATTGTGGCATACTTCTGAAGAGAATAATGGGAAGTGAATATATTACCTCTCAATAGCAAGAAGCTAAATAACTAAATCACCTCTATGGTCAAAATGGCTGATACAAAGCATACAATTCCATAAGCATACTAATGTAGTATGAAAGCCCCTTGCCTAAATTTTGCTTTATATATTTCACATAATTACTGGCATGGTGGTTCACTGGAAGCTTAGCTGGGGTAATTTGCATTACAAGATTTTGCAAAAGGAAGTGACATTTAAAACAATGTTTTTTTCTCAGCAGAGCAAACTTCTCAGTTGACAGTTGTAGGCTGTTGTTAAAGAAAATGAGAATTTGGATGTGCATACCAGAAAGTTTTCATGTATTTCTTTAAAATATTTAGGCCTTAATCCTGCCATGACAGCCATGCTAGAGAATGTCACTTCTGGTTGCAAGGCTCACCTAGCAGGATGTTGGTCTTAATTGGTCATTTTGGATATATTCACTTAAACTAAATACTCAGGAATTATTTCTAATGGCTTTTCCCAAAAAGAATCAAACGTTAAAATGCTGTTGTACTTCAGTTAGTTATGAAAGATCAAAGATAAAAATACTCTCCTTTTTTTTCTTTTAATATTCAACTCCAAATTTCAACTGCGCAATGTTTATGTATCAGGAGCATTACTTGCTCAGTGAATTGAGGCATAGTGTTAACTATAAGAACCTCAAGCCTATATATTGTAACAGAGTTGGCTAAATATTTTGCTATGAAGCTTTTAATAACTTTCTGGTTTGTGTTCTTAAGACATTTGCTATTTTTTGAAACAAAAATAAAATGTATATCTACATATCCGCTGTAAGACATTTTTTTCTCTATAATCTCAAATCTTCCATATCAAAGTATAACTAGTTACCATAATATTGTACATAATATTATGCTTAATATATTAGCCTGCCACAAGATATTTGACTATGACTAATTTCAGTGACATTCCTACACATGTAGAGGCTGAATTTACTGCTTTTTTGATATTTGTTTTTTTAAAGTGACATGAAATGTATTCAAAATGCTTTTGATATAAGGAAATTTTGCATAAGAAGAACATCCTGTTCTTTTTTGTTTGTCAGTAGTATGCTTAGAAAAATGGAAAGTACTATTAAACGGACATGAGTGATGTAAGATTTTATTTCCTGAATAGCTAAATTAGATCTTAGCTTAAAAGATTGAGTTTATTTGCTCACCATCGTATGTGCAAATAGATGTCCTTTTTGTAAGTGTAGTGGTGCATGGGCTTTTAATTTTTACAGATACATCGTACTGAAAAACGTACTGACTTCAGAAAAAACTACCTGCTTGGAGACTGAGGTAAAGCTACACACTTAAATTAGCAAGAAATTGAAATAACAAACACAAAGAAATTGTGTGATTGACAGACCGACTACTAAAATATTCCCAAATTACCCTAAAATATAACATTTAATTCAGATAATAGCATCTATGGTAAATTCCAGAAATAATCTCATCTGTTAAATATTAAGTAACATAACTCTTAAAAGTAATGATAGCCTTGTTTCCCAGGATTTTCAGATCCCAAACTTCAAAGACGTGTGTCAAATGATTCATAAGACATAAAGTCTAAGGTGCTAAGTCTGATGAGAGGTTTAATATTTTAAAAAAGTTGGCTAGGACTTTATTTCTGCCCAGTTACACTAACCATGAGTTTAAGCATGGAAATGAAGGGCCTTGCATCCTTCCATGTTCCTTAGATGGTTCTGAGTCAACCTCTTGTAGGAAAAACCTGTAGATATTCAAAAGGGGTGAATACTAACCTTCATATAATGAAGTCAGAAACCTCTATATATGTGCAGCTGTCTGAACCCTTTGTAACGCAAGTTCAGATGGCATCAGATGGCAGGTAAGGACATAGTGAAGACAAGAGCATGTCTTAAATCTTGTTATCTTTGGAGTGTAAATATATTAAAATATATTCACTCTGTTGCTAATTCAGTTCACAGACCTTTTTTTTTTTTTTAGTTTATTTCTGTTATTGATCACACTGACAATAACTATATAGCTACACAACAAGGTTTTTCATGCAGTAAGAAGCTAAACCTTATATCTAGCGCTCAGAATATGTTATGGTATGGCATCTTTGTATGTAATAATCCAGAAAGAAATCATTGTGGAAGCAATGAGTTCAGATCCTTCCTCTGCATAAGACCATTAACAAAAAATACGTATTTTCTACCTTTCAGGTAAACATCTTAATCACGGCCTATGGCTTATAGTGATGTTATAATCTCTCCTTCCCCCCAGGCAAAGCTATTTCAGTCTGCTCATTTATTGGGCAGAATACATCAGAAAGTAAGGAGCATGATTCTGCAGTGATGGAGCAGAAAAGCTGAGTTGCATTGTCTCTTCCAGGATTGCTTCTACTTCCCATGAATACTCACTGGATAAAAACCTTGAAATGAGGACTGTGTTCCAGTCAGATCGACATTCTAATTGCTCCTCTGCAGAGCCCAGTTCACTCTCCCTGTGAGCCAATGAACCCAACTCTTTCACCAGAGCATCACAGAGTTCAGGGGGAGAGGCTGACAAGTATACCAGCTGCAAATACTATGACTTAACGAATGGGGAGGTCTTGGCACTGGGCTTCTCAGCAGCCTCACCCTGATGGCTCATCTAATGCTTGGGATGTGTAAAGGACGGAAAAGCAAGCTGGCATCACCAATCTGTGTCTGAAGGAAAGCAAAATGTAATGTTACAACAGCAGAATTTTTGAGGCTACCAGTTTTGGAGGTAGGCATCTACATCTGTCCTTAAGCATATATTAGACAGCTACATATGTTTTGTGCAAATATGTCAAACAGACTTTTGCAGATATAGTGCTTTTACTTATCCTTAAAATATAGCACAACTAGTCCTCTACTTTCTCCTGAGTGAAATTTGGGAAATAGTTTTAACCTACAGCATGTCTTTTCTCTGTAAATCTTTTAAAGTGTTTTTTGGAGATCCTGGATTGCTTTAGTCTTCCACTCTTACAGACTAGTTTGTCCTTTCTAGGAATGTCTCTCTGGCCCTTTCTGGGAAGTTCTGCTGTCATCTTCTCAGCACTACCTTTATTTGTTTTTAAACTTTCATGCCAAATGTGGTGTTATGATGAACAAGTAGGAATCTTTTAGCAAGACTGCGTGCATGCATATATGAGAATGCAAATGGTATAAGTGGCCTATTTTAATGTAGGAGTGCTTCAGTTAGTATGACTTAGCTACTCAAGGGTAAGTTTGTTTGAACTGTTTCAAATTAAACTTGGGAGCAAATTAACTGCAGTTATCACAGCTATCACATGTTTAACATTCAGTTGACATTTATTAACTCTTTCATCAGCGTTTCATGTATGGCAGTGCTGAGTTGTATTTTAGGACTGAATATTTCAAACTAACCTCAGTGGAATACTTTATATGTTCAGTAAAGCCCAGACAGTAAGATTTATCTAAATGACAGTTGGCAGAATTACAACCCTGAGTGTCATGAAGAGTGGAAATCTGATAGTTACATTACTTTTATTGTATAACAGTTTCTTGAAATTAAAATATAAGAACACACGATAATAAATGAAAAACAATATACCTATTTGTTGTCTTGATTCTAATTCTGGCAGACAATGCTTCAGAGCATAGAATCACTGTAAACTGTTGGAAGAATAGTTGTTTCTTATCAGTTTTTATTCCAGCTAGTATAATTATTCAGGATAGCATTCATAGTAACAGCTAAACCATTTCTCAGTCCAACCAAGCCCTTCAGTTTACTAATACAATTTCTTTTTGCAAACTACTGCAGCAGTTAAATTATGAGCTGCCAATAAATATACTTCCCTTGTCATTTTGAAAATTTTATCAGCACTTAAATTGCATTGCAACAGCTAGCTGCTGGGCTATTAAAAAAAAATTGCCCAAAAAACCTGGTAGCTATTGATATTTCTGGATATTTTCTATTTTTAAAGAAATTCACCACAATAGTCACTCAGAGTTATCCTGTGATTCACTGTACAACAGGTTTAACGCTGATCTTTCTGTTCTCAGAATAGGTTCTTGCTTCATAGGGTCTGTTCAGCCTGGAGAAAAGAAGGCTGAGAGGGGACCTGATCCATGTTTATAAGTATCTTAGTTGCGGGAGGCAAATGGAGGTGGGGAACCTCTTTTCAGTGGTCAGTGGGGACAGGANTGTTGTGATTTGTTTTAATCTCTAAGTACACTTTTATTATTAAATTTCAGCTCCTTAGGGCTACTCAGTTTTCCTTCTCATTTCTCCCTTATTGATAATACGTCCCTGCTCAGGCTATGTTAGCAGTCAGTGCAGTCCAACAAGAACTGACCTGCAGCTGGTGCTTGGGATCCATTATCCACACCATATGTATTTCAGAGTGTTTTCTTCAAACGAGCTCCCACCTGGGCCTGTTAGACTGAATGTTCATTGCCACTGGAACAGGTTGCGTTTTCCTGGAGCACATCTGCTTGTTATTTTCCTCTGAAAGAAGTCAAGTGAATGCTATGAGATTGGTCTTTGACATGATGCCACATCTTTGGATGCTCCATCCCTGAAGGTGTTTAAAGACGGGGCCTTGGGCAGCCTGATCTAGTGACTGGCAGCACTACCCATGGCAAGGGGGTTGGAACTGGATGGTCCTTAAGGTCCCTTCCAATCCAAACAATTCTATGATTCTGTGAACTGGTGTGTGGTACATGAGTTATTTATTACATCTGTTATTAAATATTATTTGATAACATTAGTTGTGTGACAGATCCTTGAAAAATGCCATTGATTTCCTCACTGAAGTCTGATACATCCTCTACCAACCCATCTTGCCATCTCCTTATTTGATGGTTAATGCTCAGCTCAGTTTTTCTCCTAATTCTCTTATTTTCCAGTTCAGCTAATAATTTCAATGTGCTACTGTATCAAAAGCTTTGCTGAAGTCAGAACAGATTAGATATACTGCATATTTTGCCTAGAAAATTAGTATTTCAAATATATTAATTTAGTGTGATATTATCTATCTTTGGCACATCTCAGCATTTGATCTTATTTCCCATTCTCATTCTTGGTTTTTGCTCTTTGAAATTTTTATCTTAAAATTAGTGGAGTTTTTCAAGCTTTCCATCCTGCCTGTACTACACTAGCAGGCTTACAAGGGGCCAGATAGCTCCTTTCCTTCTTTCTGCATTTTATAAATCCAGTTTAAAAGATTATTATTTTTAATACACTTTGGCTTCCCTCTCTCTGTCAACTCAGTAGATTTATTGAAATTCCTTGCTATGATGTGTTTCATTTGCCAATTTTTTCAGGCTACTGTAACAGAGATTATGTGCTTCCACACAGTGAGAGCATTCAGGACTTGAGTTTAGCTTTCTCACAGGTGAGGATTTACACATCTTCTTTCTTCATGCTTTCTTTCTTCAATTTTCCACACTTTTCTATCATCTCCCATTTCCAGATTTTTTTTGCTACTATTCATCATACCCCATTTCTGTAATAGGGGACCCAGCTGAAAAATGAGTCATAGTATTCACTTTGTATATAGGCTATATCTGGAATTAACTTGCCTCTTTTTATGTTTTTATGTGTTTTTTTTTTTCCTTTTAAAGTTTATTTCTTTTTAAACTAGGTTCAAGGGTAGCCAGGTTTTTTAATTCTTTTCAGAAGCTTCCTACAGTGAGGATGTGTGTTTGTATGTGTTGGTTTAAAAATCTCCTTTAAGTCAAATCCCAGCAGTCTCGTCTGTCTGATTTCAATAACTAATTTTCTTCTGAAATTATCAAAATTTGTTAAGCTGAATCCAACGCCTTACTTAGAGTGCCCTATACTTTGTCCTTGTTGTTTGAAGTTAATTGGATTGGCTCCTGAGTACTTGTGTCTGTAGGAGCATCTTGTCTATGGTGCACACTGTGCTTAACAAAAGCCAGTCGGTATTTGCTACGATGATTGCTCGTGGTGACATCTGTTGATTCTTCTGTCTAGAGATCTCTGTGCTCAGTTGTCACAATCACCATTTGTTCACAGTCTTCTTGTTTCTGGGAAATTAAGTTTTCTACAAGGCAAAGAAAAATTCAAGATAAAGACAAAACACTAATCAATATACATCTGCTTTATAATTCAACCATCACAGGGAGAAATATTCTTGTGCCTTCTGGCTTTTTCCCTTGACTTTCTGGAGGCCTTAAATATTTGTACAGTGTATTCTTGAAAAAAGTGAGCCAAAACTCAGTGTCCTGGATGAAGTATAACTTTGTTATGCAATGGAAAATAATATTTTCAGTATTACCCTCTACACTTCATAAAGTCACATCTTTTTCTCCTCTGCCTGTCATGTCACATTTTTCCACTGAGATACCTTCACCGAGATGTGGTTTGTTTTTCTTTGTAAATGCAGAATGCATTTTGAAACGATCACAGTACAGAACTACTTCACATAACTTTCCATGGTGCTAATCGTTTCATTTTTCAGAAATAATTCTATGTTTAGATCTATTATTATTTTCGTTACTGTCTACTGTTACTGTCTGTTTTTGTTACCGTCTAGTTTTTCAAGGGTCTCAATATGTGTGAATGGAAGATCAGCTACTATTACGCAGAGGTTGTAATATAGTTAAACTCATCTTGCACCTGTGGAGAATTCATTATATTTTTAATAGGCAAAAAGTACTCTGATATATAATGTGAGCATATTTATGTTATTTTCAGCAAACAAGTGTTCTTTATTATCTCTTTATGGGGACCACGAAAAGCATTAGACTTATAACTAAATTAAATAGCAGTACTCTTTGAATCTTATGCAGAGGAGTCAAGCGAATACAATAACCTCTCTTAATCAAAGGAGGTTAGGAATTAATAAAGCAAATATTAGATACTCATTAAACTATACCTTCTGAATTTGTATGCCTTATAACTAGCACTGAAATGCAGTTCTTTTGCTTGTTGTTGGAGAAAACAGTTCTGCTCATTCTTTTAAAGAAGAAAGTACGCTTGTTTCTTGTCCAGGAATGGAGTAATGCAACTCAGAACAGATTGAAAGGATTCTTTTGAATCAAGTTATTTCATTTGAATTGTGCTAGATCATATAAGCATGAATTCTGCACACGTATGTATATATCTGTATCCTTACTTAACATGTTAGTTAGGTTTGGAAGCTGATCAACTTCAGAGACCCCAGGTTTTATCATTTTTAGAGAACTCCAGAAAAAAAAAATAATGAGCTAGTGCATTGAATCAGAAAGAGATCTTTTTGCTGGGAACAGACTCAGCTAGTCCCTTACAAACACACTTCCACTGTTGATACACTATTAGCAAAAAAAAAAAACACCCAAAACTTAAGGAGGAATTATTTCCTGAATATGTGGCATAAACCATTATTAAGATACGCATTTCCACATTCTCCATGGCAGAAGAAATCTCTTTAATTTTCAACTCCTGGAACAGAAGTTAGTATGCTGGCTTGAAACTAGTCAGGGCAATTGGGCTCTGTGACTTTTGTTTTCCCTTTCTTTGAGGCATGTATCTTAGAAGGGCAGGGGCTGAAACTCCTTGCAGAGTTAATGTTTATAACAGAAACAGTGAATTCTATGGAACTGCACACACTTTCTGTTTTTTTTTCTTCCTTGACGTTGGGAAAGCGTGCCAAGGTAAAGAAAGTCTGATTATTTTTGTATACACTGATACTGGTCTTTGCCAGTATATTTACGCTTCCGCATCTTCAAAGGCACTTAAATGCACCTATATTATTACAGAGCAATGATTTGTAGCATCAAGATTGGAATTTACGTAAGAAAAAGCTGCACAAGCTTCAGACATAGCCCTTGCTTTCAAACGTGTCCTGCAGATGAAAAGCATCAGGTAAGGATGATGCCTAAGTTTCACTGGAAGCAGAGCAGCTAGGTGACTTGCAGAACTCCATGATGTAAAATATAGCAGCCTCTACTATGGCTACAAATTTGGTTCAGGGAAAGAAAGACTATGCTTTTCACTGAACTGAACAAATAATTAATGTGTCACAGTTGGCCTTAGTTTCAAGAATGCTGTTCATATTTGCTTTTGAAAATATTGACACTTAATTACTTTCACCACACATGCCGGAACAAGCAACATATAACAACATGTGGCATACGTAGACACAGATCATGACCTCAGTCCAGATAACGTTAATTTTAAAATTTGAATAAGTATCTACAGAAAGGGCTAGATATAGTTCATACAGTTTAAATGTCTTCATGTTATCTATCTTAAAAAAGCTTTTGTATTTAATAAAATACAGATTCAGCAAATGCAAGCATGTGCAATGGGAGACAAAATGATTTATATTGTTTAAAATCTGAGCACAGAAAGATGTAAGAGGAAACTGGATGAAATTCAGTCTGCCAAAGTGGCAGATTATCTGCAGCTATTTAAGATCCCTTAGGTTGAGTGCTATGAGAAGGGTGATGGATCATTTTTAAGCTTCCAGAAAGCTCAGTTCAGATCTAACCTGCAAAAATGTTTACCTGAATGTCCTCCTAAACCACCTTGGGCCTGCTTTAGCAAAGTGCTTTGCTTTTATTGTTTATAGATGGATTTATTCCTAAATGGGAAATAGTATCTGCTAGTATCAAAATCTAAGTTGTAAGACAATTTAGAACCATACACAATTGGAGGAGAAACATAGTGTTTATTTTCAATGTCTTTCCTTGTAATGCTAGTGTAGTCTTTTTTCTTACTTTTTCAAGAATGTAGAAGAAAATTATGTCATAATGGAATATAAAATAAATAGTTTTCAAAACCAGCTGCTCTGTGAAGAAGTTCTGTCACAGAACCTGTAGAATGAAAATGGCTTTGAAAGACTCTTGCCTCTTGTCAAAACTACGATTTCAAGTGAATTCTGAATACATTGGGTTGAGTGAAAAGACATAACACCAGCTGATGGAACTAGATGCATGCTGTTTTATAGAATGGATTAGTTATAAGGACAAGTTTGAAATACATAGGTTGGTCCGAAAGTAATGCCTCCTGTTTATTTCTATGGAAACTACAACAGCTACAAAGAGCACAATAACACTACTTCATAGAGCAAGTTCTCAGCTCCAAACACTGTTTTTCAACATAGTCACCACCATTAGCTGTGCGCTTTCACTAGCGATGAACAAGAGCCTGCATGCCGCACTCATCAAAATGTGCATTGCCATCTGGAACATGGCTTGTCTTTCACATTGCTGTCACCACTGCTGAAACGCACCACCCACCGCCTCACTGTGCTCACATCCACTGTTTAGTCTCCAGAAACATTCAGCAAGTGTTGATGAATGTCAATGGATGCCATTTTTTCCGCATGGAGGAATTCAGTTCCACACCTTTGTTTCACCCACACTTCCATGTCAGACACCATTTTGTTAGACTGTCCCGCTGCTGCCATCTGTTGCATGGCAACAAAATGTAATGGAATATTGGCGGGAAGGTTCAGTCTCTACTGCCATAGCACCACTATCTACCTCTGACATCACTGGCCAAGACAATAAAATAGGAGGCATTACTTTAGGAATACTACTTGTATTTGTTTTTGTTTTTCCTCCTTGTAGAACAGAAGCTGTTGAAGAAATTTGTCTTGGCCAACACTTTGCTGCATCTACTGCCTGAAATATATTTCTTTTTAGGTTTTTGGAGCTGATCAGAAGTGTTAGAAGGGTAGTATATCTTTAAAAAGTTAGGCTGTTCTGTATATGCTCATCATAAGCATCTGGTCTATTTAAAAAGAAGTATCCCCAAGATATAGATGCAATAGAAATTTTCTGTTTTTTCTTTAACATAAAAAAAACAGTAACCAAAGCTAGAGATAAAGTCAGTGTGACAATAAAACATCTAAAACAGATAGCATACCCCTTCGCTATTTCATGCTTGTACAGGAGTAGTAAGGTTTCATTACCCTAGGAGCATTGCGTTCACTGGGAACTCTGCCAAGGTAAAAGAACCTTCTATTCAATATCAGTTTTTTGGATAACATCATATATTGGGTATATGTCTTCATGTAATCGTGCAAATCCAGGAGCTGATACTACAAATGATTCAACTACTTTAAAATTATAGTTGGTGTCTATCTGAATTGATTAAAATGTCAGTTTCTTGACTTCAGGCTAACAACTTTGGAAAAGCTGGACAGTATCAGAGAAAGCAACCAACAACAAGACTAATAGGATCCAGAATGTGAAATTATTATTAAGTTTCTGCTTAAGCTTGCAATCAGCGTAGTCCAATTTACAATAATTTCCTTTAGGATTTTTTTCTTTATTCAGGCCTGTGGCTATCATTCCCAAGCTCAAAATGAAGTATTTGCCTTTTTCAGTATGAAAGAACCATCTGTTTTTTCTCCTACACAAGTAATACAAAGGACACATATAACTTCTGTAACATTATCTAAAAGAAAAACAACATTTGCTTTCTCCAAGCAACATAAACAACATATTGAAAAGTATATGAACATCCACAGCATGTATGTAGTTGGATATAGCAGAAAATTATCTTGTTACGGCAACAAAAATAATAAGTTTCTATCAGTTGCAATTGAAGTTTATATTGCCTTTTCTCTTAGCCCTGTCACTGTTCTGTGATTTCCTGTCACAGTGAATGCTGGCTCCAACAGATAAGAAAATGAGAGGGAATCATTTTGCCCAGCAGACTAAATCCTTCCTATTTCTGCCACTTGCCATTCCAATTTCTACCCTTAAATTGTTAGTTCCTTCTGACGGTCCATCCTTTTCAAAATGTGTCTGTTTTCAATAAGAATGACAGCATCCTTAGTTGCTTACGGGGAGAAAAGATTTAATGAGTAGTTGAGGGAATGCAGCAAAA
The DNA here is from genome assembly GCA_013396635.1 of Penelope pileata. NCBI lineage: Eukaryota > Metazoa > Chordata > Aves > Galliformes > Cracidae > Penelope > Penelope pileata. The sequence goes on from WBMW01005029.1 coordinate 1,011,687, forward strand.
TCGGGGTCATGGCATAAAACTCAGCAGCACAGTGTGCCTGATTGTCTGCTCTCAATGCTCCTTCATGCAGTGAAAAGTGTATGCCCACTTCACTCTGTTTTCTCTACTAGTTCTTGTTCCCATTAACAACTCCCCTGTTTGACCTACATAGAGGCTCAAAACAAGGGGAAGAAAAAGAATTTTTGACGTCATTCTTTACTAACATTACTTCCTATTTTACAGATTACTTGACTTTCCAGCATCACCTTATGCATTTAGTGGGGCTTCCATTCTGCTGGTTCTGATATACCACCTTCTCCATATCTCTGCTGAAGTTTCTCTCCCACAGACTTTCAGTTACAAGGAAAGGCTAAGTTAAACTTTTTCTATGCTGTTGTACCTCTGCTGCTAAGATCTCTAAGTACCCTCCATACCCTGCTCCTTACAACAGTGAGAACACAAGCTTCAGCCTACAGATTTCCATAGCTGAAATGTGCCCCCAAATACACTGCACACTGGGAAACAAAATAGCCACTGTTACAGGCCTGTTTGCAGAATCCCAAAGATAACTCCATTTTGCTCTTAAAAGAAAAAAAAGTGGAAGAAAGTGGCTTCTTACAGAAGTGTAGCACCTACAGAAAGTTAAACCCAGAGCTTTATTGCTATGAATGCTTGTAAAACCAAGAACTGATGTTATTGGGAATATTTCTGAAGCAGTTACAAAAATTATGTGCACACAATAGGGCACTGCTCACATGTGATCTTGGAGTTACCTACCTGGCACTGACTGCTTTCCTGAAAGAAAAACCCAAAGGAAAGAGAGTCCAATAGGCACATTTTTGCCAATAATCAGGGCTTGTTTGACTCTTATTTCAAAGTCTTGCAAACAGAAAATCACCCATCATCAGCAAAGCTACCACAGAGTACTGCAGAAGCTCAGACTGAAAAGTTGAGCGTCAGCAGATGGTTTCAAGCCCAGAGATAGCAGCAATGGACTCAGCTGCCCTAGTTTATGAACCGGGTGGGAGTCTGGTGACAGTAAGCTGGGCAGGTTGCTGAGCAAGCAAGAAAGCTGTCAAGAGGAGTGGCTTCTACACAAGAAGCACAAACTGTCCCAGAACAGAGCTCAAAGAACTCCCACAAAGACAGCAGCCCTGTAGAGAGGTGCAGATTACATATTTTGGAAAGAGAGGGCATGAGGGCCATTGGAAGGAGTCCTGAGAAGTAGCAAAAGCCAAACAGCTATCTGCTGTGCCTGCTCTTACCACATTTCTCTGGTTTGACTGTAAATCTTGCAATATTTGTAGATTGATATTCTTGCTATTTTTGGAAATCTGTTCTCACTAGAGGGGAAAATAAACTCTAGACAACCCCTCCACTTTTCACTCTCCATCTTTCAAAAACTCTGAGAAGTGTGGCTTGAGCATACTCTGAGTGCTCGGAAGTGAGAAAATGATGGAGAAATATTAAATTTGTAAATTTAAGATGTGATTCGTAAAACAGTTTTTTAAGGTAAACTCTTGATTTGTTTTAGACTTAACCTGGTTTTGAAGACCTTGGACTGGAAAGAATTGGGGCCAGCTGTAAGACCTCTGCTTTGGGAGGTCACCTCCTTGTGGAAACAGGGAACTCCTTGTAGAGCTGTGTGCACTTGAAATAAAAATACATGTTTATCTAATGTGGAAAAGGTTACAGGTGCCCCAGCAGCAAGTCTGAATCTCTATCCTGTGGCTATACATGAAGCTGACAATGGGATTCATAATATCGAACTAACTGGATGGCCTGAGTTTACACCTACTAAATCAACTTCATTACTGCACGTGCATGGAGAGAGATTTCTACTATACTGCCTTTTCCCTTGGTTTTTGCTTTCTTTTGCTGTAGTATCAAGAGAACATGGAAGAGACAGCTGAAAAGAAGAGAAAAGCTTCTTTCAATGTGTAGTTTCTGGGCTTTTGCGCAGAGAGAGTGCAGTAAGAATCATCATTTTTGACTATATTTGTTTCAGGATTGGATTTCAGAATTATCTGGTTCTTTACTCTGACATGACAGATGACAGGATTTGGCAGGAAAGGAGACCTGTACTAAGAAGCAGTTAATTCAGTGAGTGCCAGATCGAAACACAGAGCTAGTGAAATATGAGAATTTCCCAGTTGTATAAGATTTGCTCATTCTCTTTCTTCGACTTTTTGATCCCTTATTTATCAAAACTCTTTTTGAAATAAAGCAATGTGATCGGTTGACATGTGAGCTAGAAAAAGGAAAGAACATTTGTCTCCTTGGTACATCCGCTGACTCCAAAGATCAGCAGAAACATTTAAATATCTACAGAACCTTGGCTCACCAGATTTTCAAGTGGGATGGCTCAATATCTGGATTAACTCTTGGTGTGCAAGAACCCACAAGAACCTCATGGACTCTTATGCCCAAAGGATTTTGTGAGGCAAGTTCTGCCTGGGGCCTGTGGCATCCTTGGAGGCTGTCATGATGTTCCTCCTTGCATTCTTGATGTACAAACCAGATATTCATAGGCATGCCAGCCTGCAAAGGGATTGAGGAAACAAAGAGCTCTGTTCTGCTTCTGTCCCAGCTCATGAGTCAAAGGCTGCTTTAGCTAGTGCTGGTGGTTGGAGGCAAATGTGTGTGGAATGAATATCCTTAAATAGATGCATCTACTGCCATTTCTGTGTACGCTGCCCTGAAATCTGGCCCTTGTTTGCACTTGACAGACAGAGTGGCTCCTCAACAACTGTTACTTGAGAGCTAAATATACAATCTTACCCACACAGAGTGCCATCCCTCCTTGCAGTCTGCAGCACAGCCTTCAGCCTGCCATAGACAGGGGAAACAACACCACACAGACACATCATATAGGCAGTAGAAACACTTGAGAGACCCTGGGGCAGAGGATTATGTATATGCTGCGTCTTGGGGCAAACAACTTGAGAAAGGACGGTTCTTATGTAAGAAGCATAACTTACAGGATAAGTGAGCTTACATTTTGATTTTGTCTGCAAATGCTGTGTGTAAGAAAGCACCATTTACAGAAGGAAGCTGCTGTCATCATTTGGGGAGTGTAACAGAAAATACGTCCCAAAGAGAGCAACAGAATGGCTTTTCTGCCTGGCAGAGCCCTGGCTCACATTGTTTCAGTGGCAAACCCCCCATGGTGGTAATCCCTGAAAGCCATCACTTTTAGCTGGTGTTGATTCTCCAGCAGGCTGGAGGAGTAAAAGTCATCAAATGAAAGCAAAGCTTAATTATTATTTTATTTTTAATAAATAGAGGATTAATGGGTGACAAGGAAGGATGTTGTAACCAATTAAAAGTAGCAGTTGCTCTGAGTTAAGCATATGCATGCCTTTGGTATCTTGTTTTCATGATTAAGAGACTTCAGGTGTTGGATCGATGGGAAAGAGGTTAGGGAGGGGAGAGTTGGGTCAATACTTTGCTGCTTTGCTGGTCTGCTTTACAGTATTAGAATTTCTCATCCAAATGTACGTAGGTCACCAAAAGTAATGCCTCCTATTTATTTCCATGGAAACTACAACAGCAACAAAGAGCACAATTACACTGTTTGATAGAGTACATTCTCAGGTACAAAATGCTGTTTTTCAACAGAATCACCACCATTAGCCGTGCATTTTTGCCAGAAATGAACAAGAGCCTACATGCCACACTCGTAAAAATCTGTACTAGTGGAGATGGCCCACTGCTTCACAGCTGCTATGATGGTGTCATTGCTAGGAAAATTTTGCTCACGCAATCCAATGGTGCTCACATCTACTCTTTGGTCTCCAGAAATATTCAGCAAGCATTGATGAATGCCAGTGGGTGCAATTTTTTCTGCATGGAGGAACTCAGTTTCACCCCTCTGCTTCATACATGCTTCCATGTCAGATGCCATTTGGTCAGACTTCCTGTCTGCTGCCATCTGTCCCATGGCAACAAAATGTAACAAAATACTGGCGGGAAGGTTCAGCCTCTGTTGCCATACCACCAACATCCACTTCTGATGTCATGGGCCAACATAATAACATAGGAAACATTACTTCATGAGCAGCCCTTGTGTCAGTTATTCTACCTTTTTTTAGGCAAGTGAGGAATTCCAGTGAAATCCTACAAACTTCAAGAGAGAAACCAGCTTCAGCCTGTCAGTAAAGGCAGAAGTTTATTTTGAAGGTCATATTTGAGATGTAGGTAAGGAATTATATGATTAGCTGACTGACAACTTATTGATCAGCAGTTCCTGTGATGAGATGCCTTTCTCTCTTCTGGGAATTAAGCTCCTGGTTTCCTTTCTCAAAAGCTCCCTCTTACTGCTGTTGTTCAGGGTTTGTATGTGCTTCTCCATCAATGACCTAATAGCTTAGCTGGCTGCATGTGCTGATCTGCTATATAATTGCCAGCTGTTTGCTAATTTTACTGAGTATGTCTAGACAGCAACAAAAAACAAACTGAAACAAAAAGCGTTATCCCTCATTTTCTCAAACAACACTTGTACCACTTGAGTAACCTCTTTGAACATGAGAATTTTGTTGGCTGAGATGCAAGATTTATGCTGGTAAGACTTAAGGCTATACTTTTGTTAGTCCCAGCAGAATTCAAAGATCTTTTCATAGACCATGGAAGAATGTTTGATGTGGAATTGCTATAGCACAATTGCAATAGAGTCTTCTACAATTTATCAGCATTTTTTATCAGAAGCTTTCTACATTAGTGAGCCTCTAGGAATACAGCTGGAAATTACAGTCATACCACTGGAAATGTGCCCAAAGATCTGATGTCATGTAACTGTAAGAATCAAAATTGCCTGTATATGGGTGAAGCCAAATGTACACTGTTCACTGTAGAGTTGTTAAGGCTGCAGTGGGATGCAGGCACCCAAACTCCTTAAAGAAATCGGCTCTTGGTCAAATTTTGCTGTTTAAATTTTGTTCTAGAATATAAGCATAAGCTCTGCATGAGCTGGTGGGCACATTTCCTCAAACTCTAGCCAGAATGCCTGTATGAAGACAGGTCTAACAACTCTTCTGCTGCTTTGTGAGGGTTTGTTTGGTGTAAGCAGTAGTATGGTCTTACCTCCTCATGCTCACCTCGGAGGTAATGTGAGCTTCATGGAATTCACATATATCCAAATATTGCGTATGAAGAGCATAAAAACATCCTCCACCTTTGCTAGATGCAACAGAGTCTATTGTGCTGGAAAGAAATGCTTCTTTCCATCCAGCTGCTTGGCATTTCCCGAAGGCAGTAAGCTATTTTTGTTGGGAGAAGTTTGCCTTCCATTTTTGTCTTCCACTCATATGAACTCACAGATTATTTTACATCTGATTATAGAAATAAGAAACTGTAGGAAACCCTGGTTATGTTTGCTGGTATCTTACTGTACTGTATGGTTACATATTTCTTTGGATGATTAGAGAAAGAAATATGCAATGTGGAAACAGAGAAAAAGAGTGCATGAGAAACCCCCTTTCCCCTCCTGCCCACACAGCATGAGCTGTTCCCTCTTAGGGCATCCTAGGAGGTACTTTGTGTGCTGGGTATTGGTTTGCTTTTTTTTTTTCATTCCTCTTCCTTTTTTTTTTTTTGTGAGTAACACTGTAGCATTTAGCTGCAAGCAGGATCAACTGCTGGTGGCCTCTCAGGCTATAAGATACAGAAATAGTAAGAAAGTGATATAGAACTGAGAGAGTTGCATTGGTGACTAATATAACAAACAGTAGAACTTGCTTGCTGGCCAGCAGCGATCCCCTATTGCTTCTGGTATTAGTTTATTGTTGATAACATACTTACTAAAAAAAAGGAAAGTATCTTGCTGAGTCAGAATTTTAAAGAAAACTGGAATGATCATACCCTGTTAGATGGATTTTGCCACTCTACCTACAGGAGGGTAACAGTTGGCAGTGGGTAGCATGCAGCAATTGACTTCTACATAAATGAATACTATACCAGAATGGTGATTGGTAAAATCTTGGCTTCCATTAAGCAGCAGGAACTGTTTCTTGCTGTTTTGGGTAAAAAGGTTTTATACAATTACAATTGTAATTAGAAATGCCAGACCTAATGTTCTGTTGCCTTCTTTGGCTTGAGGTCTATGGAAAAATATTCACATTTGACAGAAGTTTGCACCTACTAATTATTTGTGAAAAGATTTGGATGGAAAATGAAGCTTCAATCTTCCAGTAAAAGGAAAAGCAATTGAAAGAGAAAAGCAAGCCATTACGTTATTCATTTCTCTGGATGATCTGTGCCATTACTGCACAGTTAACACTCAGACATTTCCTTATTAGTAACATTCATTCTGACTTTTATTTGTTTTAATGTCCCTGAACATAGCTCTGTCATGAGTGCTGAAATGTAGGAATAAGTTATATTATAATTAAAATAAGACTCAGATCCCAAGTGTAAAATAATTCTGTCCATCTTTTCAAAATAATCTGTGAGGTTAGGAAAGGCAGATTTGAGGGTTACTTTCAGTGAAAAGCTTTCCCTGGTTTGTCATTTCCTCTTGAATCAATAGCTCTTACTGCCAACCATAGAAGTTAGTTAACAGATGCTGTCATACAAGGCTGTTGCAATTTATCATTTATGCAAGAAGATTGAAACTCATCCTTTTCATGAAAATGTATACACACAAAGCAAATTTGACAGTAAGGTTAGGTTGCCCAATCCCTTTATTATATTTAATAATAATAATAAAAAACCCCACACATTCTACAGTAGGTGATACAGCATATCTAAAAAACGAATTACTTTCTAGAGGACCTTATTTCTCTCAGTTGGTAGGGAAGGGAATTGCGGGGAATTACTGTCCCTAATTAAGCAGTGCAGGAATTTAAAACTTGTTGGAAGTCAGAGGATATATAACAATCTTAACTGATCATGAGGGTGATCATTCTGTCCATCTAGTAGTAGAATGACAGAATCATAGAATGATCTAGGCTGTAAAAGACCTCCAAAATCATTAAGTCCAACCTTCAACCTGACCTACTGAGTCCAATTGCTAAACTATGTCCCTCAGTGCCACATCCACATGGCCTCCAGGGATGGGGGCTCCACAACTTCCCTGGGCAACCCATTCCAGTGCTTAACCACTCATTCTATGAAGAAATTCTTCCGAACAACCAATCTAAACCACCCTGATGCAATCTGTGATCACAGTATCACATTGGATCAGTAATATTACATTAATTTTATCCATCCACAAGTATAGTAACACGGTGTACATGTCATAACACTGCATTCTTTGCTAGAATTGAGTCACCTACACAGTTACGATGACAGACTTCTGCAGCTATGATGTTACTTCTTCTGTTGATACATGTGGTTACAGCTTTACTGAAAAAAGGTACAAATTTAAGCTAGCTGTATATGATTGACAATTAGGGTAAAACCTTAGGCTATAAGACAATGTGTATATGACTGATATTGGCCTTAAAATGACACACTTAATTCAAGATCAAAATGAATTATGACAATTTTCATTTTTTTATGAATTCTTTGAGTCCTCTCCTCAAAGAGTAGCATACTGGTTTTTTGTTTGTTTGCTTCGTTTTTCAGTATAGCCCTGGAAGTTAAGTCTTATACAAGATTTTCCCCAAGAAATTTGCCTGGCCTCTCCTCCTTTCAAAAGGGAAGGATGATGGTGATAGATACAACTTCATGTTTTACCCAATAAATCAAATAGAGCTTATTCATGTTAAAACAGGATCTGTTCAGCTATAGAAGTAGTTCAAAGGCTGAAATCTTCTGCAGCTTCATGTTGTTACAGGGAGCACTGTTACTGCTGTCAGGGAAGGTGCTGGGGCAGTGTTTGGCGCATCTGAGGGTGAATACTTTATGTCAAGTGAAGCACGTGACTGAATTCAGCAAGTGGTCTTCAGTTTAATTTTTCTGCCTTGTCAAAGTGATGTTGATTGTAATGCAATGTTGGTCTTTGCCGAGAACAATGCATAATGCATTTCTTTGTAGGAAAGAACTCAGAATGAAATCCTGATATCCAAGCTGCCTTACTGTACATGTAGAGCATTTAATGCTTTTATTTTTATTCCTAGCATGGTTGCTTATGCGAGGTTAATTTTCCACTTGTTACTTTTTCAGCACAGTCTTACCTATAGAGCTGAAATGACATAAGCATTTATCTTTTCTGCTTTTGGATGATATAAATAAAATAGGAAAAACAAATGTCATGTTAAATTTCTGTTAGAAACAGTTATGTCACATAAATCCTCTTTCCTCTCCTTCTAAAAGCCCTGTACAGATACAATCACTTACTTACTACATCATTCCTGATAGGATTTAAATAGTAGTCCACTTTCTTTTCCCAAGTTTTCATTTTTCATCTTTTAAACCTGCTTCCTACAATAAGGTACTAGCTATCTCATACAGTATGATTTTATTGTGAAATAGTGATTTGGAAAAATATATTCAAACCTTCCAAAGGCAGGTTTCACCTCACTAGCCACTCCTAATTGAAAATCAGGCTAGTCTCAAATCAATTTTTTTTATATATTTGTCATTAGTCCCAAAGGATTTTTTGCAACCTAATTTTTCTTTAATTCATTGGTTGTTATACAACACTTGAGATGTATGGTTGCTCATCCAAGATGGCTTTCTTAACAGAGTTCATAAGTTTGTGAACTCCGTTGTCAGATGAACAGTTAACTCTGAGATACCTTTGGAAACTGCAATCCTACACTGTATAATACTTCCCTTGTAGTCTGATTAGTTGACAAAACTTTTTAAAAAAGAGACATGAAAAGCGAATACTGCATAAACCTATATACACAAGTGTTATCGGTGTGCTGAAATACTGGCATATAATGAAGAACAGCATCTTCCAAGCACTTAGGCACTTATGCAACCCAACCTTAGTTTTCACAAATATTTGCCTGGTATCAGTGTGTCAGCCATCAGTACAAATTTCAAATGTCTGTACTAAATTTTATTGTTACCACATAATCCTGATTTTGCTATTCAAAAGTTACTGTAAGCTGCAGTGTCCCCTACATGAAGTGGGCAAGTTGACTACCTCTGTAGATGGCAGAGGAAAGAAAGAGTGGGTGGATGAAGAGGTTGAAGTGCCCTGTTATCTTTGAAGATGCTCTTTCCAAGAGGCAGGGTACAATGCCAGATCCCTGTGGGCAAGTTGTTCATACCTATGAACTGGGTAGACAGCGCAGAAGACACTTTCATTTGATACATTTAGCAAATAGTAAATTCATTATGAAAGAATTAAGCAGTTTAGCCATTATCTCCTTCATAGCAGATTCTTCTTTCCCTGTAGAAATCCTGAGAAAAGGGTGCCTTACATGAGTGATGCACAGTGTGGACAACGACAATTTAAAAAAAGCAGTTGTGACACCAGCACTTTCTACTATAAGTACCTCTGAACTGGACAGAGCTGGTGCTCCCTTAAGTAACAAGAGCTAATTTCAGTATCATCATTATTCATGTAATGTGCTCTTTTATTTTTGATGAGGGAGAATATCCTCTTAAATGAGTTTTGAATCTCTGTGAGTATTTTACTGAACACATGCATAAAATATGGTAGGCTGAGCAGAGAATAACTCAATTCCTAATTCTTATTGTGTGGCATTCTCTTAGAGAAAATGAGCTTGTTTTTCTTTTTAACTTTTGCTTTGATTTATGGCATACTCAGTATGACTAAGAATCTTAATTAATTCTGTCTTGATCACATCTACATGTCTGACTCACATACTGTATCTAAATTTAATGCAGCTACAACAGGGCTGAAGTACTGGTATTGAGAATACATTGATCTAAACCTTTGGCATTTCTTTGATATGTACATTTAAGCACTGAGCTGTTGGTTGTGCAAAATTCAGGCAATTTTGACTATGAGGTTGCCTTGTCTTTCCAAACTAAGAATGTGAAAAGTTTTAACTTATAATTTATTATACCTATAGCAAGGTGCAGCTTGCCAGCACACAAGATTAATGATTGGGAATAGGTAGCAATCTTGGAATATGGGCCTGCCTGTGTGGCTGTTGCTTTATCCATATTTGGAAAGCTCTTTCTCCAAGGAGCAAGGCAAATTAAATCTAAATTGTTTTGATAAAAGTCTATTTTCATGGCAAAAAAGAAAAAAAGAATAAAGATTATAGTTGTGAATGTTTAACAATATAAAGCAATCTTCCTGATGAATATTTCATAGAAGTAAACAACAACCTACATATTATATGGCAGAGATAATTGGAGAAGTGTAAATTACCGACTCTGGATAGCAGATCTATGGTTTTGATGATAATTTATTTCAACTATTATATGCAAAGAAGCAATATTCTCAGAGCTCTGAGAGTATTTACTGGCTTTTCAAATCACATAAAGATTAGAGTGATGAATATTTTTGTCAGTCAATTCACCAATTCTTTTCCCTGTGTCTCCAAAATTGTAAATGATCTTGTTTTTTCCTGTGATGCTACAAAGCTGACAAAAATATTTTCAGTGATGCTTACTGAATGTTATTTCACATATTTTAACATTAAAGTCTTCAGAATATTGTGGCAGAATGGACAGATTTTTTGCGCTGAATTTTCAATATTTAATGTTGCGATGAATTTATCTCTTGTTAAGAAGACGAGAAGTTTATTATGGATGAAAATTTCTTTTTGGATTGTTTGATTGTTGATTTTTTTTGCCCACAAGTGCTCTGCTCAAGAGCAGCCCAGACTGCCTTCAGAGGCAGAAACTCTGCCTTGTCCTCCCCAGCTTCTGTGTGTTCTCTTATTTCTTTTTCCATCCTGTTAGACATGTGGGCTGCTCTTTAGTATTATCAGTAACATCTGCAAAAACCCTTCAGAAATCTTCATAATGAGCCCCCAAACTTCAACTCTGCTAGGCTTAGATCATATGAAAGATCGGAGTGAGGTTTAGATATGGGTGCTGAAACAAGCATTTTAAAATTAAACCAAATCAAAACACAAAAGAAAGAATAAAAAGAAGGGGCAGTGTGGTTGTAACTGCTAAGTATATCTTTATAGAAAAAAAAGTATATGAGCATGACATACTGTGGTACATACATACCTTGACATTGCAATAAATAAGTCTTTGAGAGTTTATATTACTTCATGGTGAAGTAAGATCAGATTTTCTGCATGATTCTAATGTAGCTGATGTTCTAAGGGCTGTCTGCTTCTCTCCTGTCAAAATAAAAGGGAAAGCAAAGCATGACATCTACGCAGAGGAAAGATGGCCAGTGAAGCAGGAAAATGAAATGCTCTCTAGCTACCGCTACTTTCCCTTCCCCTCCTTCAACTGCATTATCAATAATTCACCTAGGCTTTTTTTTTTTTTCTGTGTAATATTTTTAGCACTCAGTCAAGGAAAACAAGACTTTTCCACAACGATAAATCACTTCTGGGGATTTCTGGGAATTTAAGGATGTTTCCCTGCTCTTTCTCCCACTCCTGGAACAAGTCTTTTTGCTCTGGAGCAAGGTTTAATGGGATCTAATGAATTTCAGGCATTTTTTCCATAAGTGAAACGTAATGGTCTGCCTGGTGTCAGCAGAAGCACCCAGAGGGTTTCTGGAGATCGACTCTGCTGGGGTACCCACAGTGGTAGGGACCTGTGTGGGGTGCAGAACAGCCCAAGCTGTCCTGGTGGTGGGGCACAGCCAGGCTTCACCCTGGCTCTGGGAGGGGACAAAGGTTCCAGAGCTGGTCCAGGAGCTAACACCTTCATACACTCTTTCATTAATGAGACAAATTTTCTGGAGCAGCTGGAGAGCAGAAATTAATTAAACAAGAGGGAATGCTGTATCTGAGTCAAGCCTCTCTCCAGAATGATCCATTTTTTTTTCAATAAATATTTCTAAAAGTCACAGGGAAAAGGGAATGGCAAGGAGTTCACACATTTTCAAAAGAAGAGCTTAGTGGGTGAAAATATGGCGCTTTCTTTGCTTGACAAAATCCAAAATGTTTTAAACAGCTTGGTTACAGAAGGGCAGGTTTAGCACAGACAACCTTTCCCATCTGAACATAGAGTAGGATTATTAATTAGTAATTACTTCTGTAAAGGACAGATTCATACTGACAGCAGTGATGAAAAATTTATGACAGAGACTTAACACTTCTAATCTGCTGGATTACTGCAAAGAGGCTGCAAAACTTCGGCGACCAGCCAGTGTTAAGAACACAAACAAATATCATAGTTCCCATAGTAACTGGGATCACCTTGGAGATGATTAATACTAGTCTGACTTACAATGGGTGTTCCGGAGATATCACTCTCCACTGATATAATTATGACCCACTGTACTGTAGCTGAGCATCTCCGAAGAAAAATAACTCCATATTTCTCAAGTTCTTCCTCCTACTCCTTGATAGCGGTCCAAAAAGGATACTCTTTTGAGAAGAGAACACGTTAAGAGAAAATGGAAAACCATATAGCACACATCCCAGAACTATACATGCCACACAGGAACATAAATAGATACACTGAAGAATATTCAGAAATACTTAGGAACTTTTTTTTTCTTTTGTAGAAGCTTATAGTAAGATGTATATATCCATGATACTCTGAGCAAAACTAACTGTTGAGAGTTTTCTTACTTCAGTTAGTGCTAGGAAAAGTTTTAGAATCCACTGTTAAAATGGAGATTTATGAACAGAATTCTATTCTGAGATTTAAAACTTTAGCTAAAGTAAAATGTTGTTAATTTCACAAGAGTCTGTCTGTGAAAAAAATCCAGCTGTCAAAAATTAGAAAATATTTTAGATCTTGTCAACAACATAACCAGAGAACTTAGGTATTCTCTGTATAAAACACTTTTGGTGTAATTTAGTATCTACATGAGTAAAAAGTGAATATCAAATCTTGTACATAAATTGCCTGAAAGCGCTAGAGCTGTATAAAAAACTTCCATGATTATCATTGAACTAGCATAAAATTCAGTTTTCCTTCAACTTCCAATCACTTTCCTGGTACACAAGAAGTTTTAAATTTAACAGTGACTTGAAAGAGACGTATGTTTACCAAAATGAACTCATCTCATATTTACAAAAATAATTGTTATTGACACCAGTTGTCAATTTTGTTCAAGGTACTACAAACTTTTCTTCAGTGCCAAGTAAAGCAAATAGCTTACACTGTTTTTAGGTAAATATTTAAGATATATTTTCTTCCTTTTCTCTTTTTTTTTAATGTTGAAAATGTTTCAGTTCTTACTTGTTTTTAGAAAACTGAAAAGAATGAAAACATTTCTCCCCATTTATGACCAGAATTAGAGGACATTTCCCTATTCAGAACTGAAGGTATAAATAGCCTTGACTTTCCTCACCCTCTGGATAGGGTCTTATGTGTGTAAAGCAATCTGTGAAAAAAGGACAGGTGACATAATACCAGAAAGTCTATGACCACTTTCAGCTTTTATACTTTGTGGGTGAAATGCTAGATAGACTAGACACCAAGAAACTGACAGTTTCATAAAGTCATAATACCAAAACTGCAAATGATAGTTGGCCCTATGAGAGGAACAATGGAAAGGTAATACAGTCCAAGATAACTATGCCAACAACTCTGCAAAGGTCTCATAAAAGAACAACAAAAAAAACACCCAACAAACAAAAAAAAACAACAAAAAAAGCCCAACCAAACTGCAGAAAGTGTATTTAAAGCAGAAACAACATCAGTTTTGAAGTATGTATTTGAGAGTTAAAGAAGTTTAGTATACAAAGAAAAAGATGTAATAGTTTAAAAGGTTATACAATGAGAAGTGCAAAAAAACCCTAAAAACACTTAAAAAAATATTTTAAATCTTAAGAGGAAGACAAAATGTTTGCCAGCTATTCAACAGTGAAAGAAAGATAATAACAGATGAAGGGAAGAAGTTTGAAATAGTCTTTCTGAAAGACTAACCGTAAGCTGTCAGCAGATATAAACAATATGAGAGTAAAAAGAGTACAAATTCATGCGGGATTTTTTGATGAAAAATTTAGAAGTTTCTTGAGTTAGTTTATTTAAGATATTTCCAGATGCTTAAGCAGTTCTCAGGTGAGTTACGCTAGCCTAAGAATGGAGCATGTCTGTTTCAGGATGGAAAGTGTTTATCTGAAAAACTGAATGATGGTTAAGCTTGTAAAAGCATGGAGAAATCGAGATATAGCCAACTTTCTTTAAAAATGAGGAAAAAGAAGACTCAGAGTTTTCACTCTGGCCAATTAAACTTCTGTCTTGTGAAGAAAATAAGCCAAGCATGGATGGAAATTAGCAGATAATGAGGAAACAAGTTTTTCATAAACAAATCATGTCAGTCTGCTCTAACTTCCTTCTAAGACAAGTCAATATGTTTTGTGAATGGAAGAAAAGTAGTAGATGTCTTGGTTGTTTTGACATTACTGCATTACACTCTCATATAACCCATCTAAAAAAATTTATTCTCACTGAAATTAGTAGAAAGCTATATGAAAAACTGAGTGCAAGACCATTCTGCACATCAATGGTTCAAGAGACACAAAGTCCAATTAAAATGAATCCAGCAGTGAGAATGATCATCAGAAAAGACTGGAGGAATGAATGGAAAAAAAATGCAATAAATTGAAGCTGAAGCAAGCAAGACCCGCATTACAATTAAGAGAAGAAAGATGGCTAACAATTTGAATAGAAAATAGATATCCCAAGACACTTTTTCTCCAACATTTTGGAAATGAGAATTCCTTCTGGATCATTTGCTCCCATGTGACCCCTTGCACTGAAAACATTCATTTCTCTTCAGAAAGGTACAATCTATGCCAGTAGTTAATGGCACATCAGAGTATCAGCCCTCTGCTTCCCTTGAAGGTTCACAGCCAGTGGTGACAACCCATTCTCCCTTCAAGGTGAAAAAGAACTGCTGCTCGCTTCTTTGTGGTCTTCCTGATACCTTTTCACGAATTTCCCAATTTCCTCTCCTTCCTGCACCTGTTCTCCAGGGACAGTGCCTGAGGAGTTTTAACATATTTTCAGCAGATTGCAATCTTAAGAAAAGGATATTCAACTTTTTATCATGAATGACATTAGTATGCCTGTTTGCACTACAGAATGCTACTGTCTCTGAAGACCCCTTGCATTTCTATTTTTCTGTAGTTCCATGTGAACAAGATGAACTTGAGGATATAATTCTTCATCAAGTTGGAAAGCTCACCAATGAATAAGTAAACACTTAGTAAAGGCTGTAGATCCCTGATAGGTATCTTTCTCCTACCCATCAATTTTTAAATTTAATTCTATCTATGCAGGATTCTCTGGAAGAAGAAGGAACATGAGCTTATTCTGAGAGTGATAGGACAAGGGGAAACAGTTTAAAACTAAAAGAGGGGAGATTTAGATTAGATATTAGGAGGAAATTTTTTACTTAGAGTGCAGTCAGGCACTTGGACAATTTGCCCAGGAAAGTTGTGATGTCCCATCCCTGGAGACAATCAAGGCCCAGGGGTCCTGGGCAGCCTGATCTAGTGGGTGGCAACCCATGGCAGAGGGTTGGAACTGGATGGTCTTTAAGGTCCCTTCCAACCCAAGCTATTCTATGATTCTGTACTAAAAATCTTCTAAGTTCTTAAATTCAGTTCTTATCACAAGTACCCCTGCTCTGATCAAGATATCCAACTAGAAATTATTTTTCTGGAAGGAATGAAGACCAGAATCATCTCTGAAGATAAAAGGACATCTATCCAAATATGTCGGTGAATATCTACATGTTGTTACGAATTACACTAGATTGATTCTACTTTTTTGTTTTGTTTTGTTTTGTTGTTGCTAACACAACTATTGATCTAATTTTGCATTTGGACATGGAGAAGGAATTGGCAGAATACTTCTGAATGTCTTCCCATATTCACTGATCTTACCTCATTTATTTTGAGACTTGCTCCAATGTAAATTAACATGACAAACCAGATGTGTTCTCCATATCTGGAGCTATATTTAAACTTGATTTTGCTAAATTAAGTATGCCTTGGGGCCTGCAATTTATTCAAGTGCCTCACATCTCCTTAGCTATGTAATAAATGGATTGAATTTCAAACCAAGACACGAATCCACTGTAGTTACTTATTGCAGACATAGATTCTGAGGACAAGAAATTTTATACCAGTCTGCTCTTCTGCTTTCAACTTATCAACTGGATAAGTCACAAATACTTTAGCTTTACAAAGATCTGAGTATCTCTTCCTCCATCTATAATCACGAGATGCATATCTCCTTGCAAAGTCAAGGTTTTACCATTTTATCCTCCAGTACAGAGAATACTGTCAAAGTTCTCTTTCCCTTCTGCATGGCAGAAAGAGCACTCCTTTCTCTTTTACTTCCATGTTTTTGAAAATGATTTAATGTTCCTTCATAACAGTCTTAGTAAATATTTTTCTTGAGGAGAAATAGAGAACACAAAGGTGGTAATCAATTTGGCTGCAAATATTTTTTGAGCTGAAAATCAGAAAAGCAGTTCCAAAACTCTTTCCGACTAGACACCATGATAGCTCTTGACAACTGAGTCCTAGACTTATCCCAAACCCCCTTCAGTTCTTGTCTGCATCTAACTACAGGTTGGATTCCTATTATCAATTTTTATCTGTGTATATTTAATTTTGCTCATGAGAATAGTTCTAATGGCTTCAGTAGGGCCACTTGTGGCAGAAAATTAAGCATGCGCATAAATATTTCTAAGCTTGCCTCAAATTCTATTCTTCTCAACAGTGCCTGAAAAGCAAAAATTTGCTTGGTTAAGAGTCTAGTGCTGATGTAACACACTTTATGGAAGTAATAAACAGTGAAATTTTGGTCATACTTAGCATGAGATGAGTTGAAACAAAAATAATTTTATACATTAATCAACAGAGAGAAAGCCAAATCAAAACTGGAGTTGTCCAAACCCTATATCAACAAAAATTCCTGTTACGACCTCCTGCCACTGCATGCACAGATCCATTTTTTGGAAAGTCACTATACAGAGTGTCAATTCTTAAAAGGCTTGTGTTAATGTATTGTGTATTTTAATGTATTACTAGAGAAATGTTTTCTCTAGTTTCTCCTTGCCTTGACTGACATGAATCTATTTGTTTGTCTTCTGTAACAAGTATTTTTGTGAATAAGTACGCTAAATATCAGAAATGCTATTAAACATTCAGTAACCTGTTCATAGGTTCTTGACAGGTCTATTGCTGAGTAACGGGATCATTCTATATTGATATTTATTCAAATTATATAACAAATGGATACAAAGCACATTGAAATAAATCAAGGCCTTTACATAGTGCAATGTTCTGTTTCCTAATGCCATCCTATGACATCATGAAAAGTAAAATAGGAAGAAACGTTTTAATTCTATGATCTGTTTTAAAAAATAGCAAGAAAAGCATACATCAATGTGAAAATGCATCCAAAAGGCTGATAAACTATTTCCATATAAATATGATTTACCAGCTGAGAGTCGAGCGATTCCTCTCTGTTTCAAGAACACCGTCAGCTGATGCTCTGAATGCTTGAGAGAGTCTCCAGCTGCTTTCAAGGGAATTTAAATAGATGCTGTGGTCTATTCATGGGAAGCTTCAGTGACTTTAGTAAAGATAAGCTGCACTGAGGCAGATGCCAGTGCTCATACTGTGGCTTCCACAGGATGACCTTTTATTGACAGATCAGTTAAGGCAGAAAGAATTTGTTCATATTTTCTCTTCTTGATGTAAATCGTTTCCTCACTGTATTTTCCATTTTTTTTGTGTCCTGTTACTACCTACAAAAAACTTTGTTTATTCACTGATAGAGTTGATAAGAACTAGAGATAACTAGTGGAGCATGTCTAAGTGTGTGGATTCTATCAACTGAAATTTAAACAATATTTAGTCTCCTCTCCTAGAATGTCTTTTATGAATGGATTGCAAGCATTGAACTTAAAATGTAAGTTTAACTAATCCTCATGAAACCACAGTTCAATAAAGAAATGTATTATCATGTCCATAAAACCTACCCAAATGCAAAATAATAAAGGTATGAGTGAGGGGTTAAAGACCTGTTTTGCAGCAGTAATGGCTGCACACAGCTCCAGGTATGTCTGGTGGGATTCCACTGTGAACCAATGCCACAGAAGAAAGTAGAACCCCGTACACCTCTCTTCAACTTCCTAACTTGCCTGCTTTCAACTAACATTGTAGGACAGTAAATAAAAATAGGCTATGTGTCTTAGTGATATATTTCTAGGTGAATATAGTCTAGTTTCAGGCCAGAGTTTCGATCATGCATTCCTTCTTGTGAAGACAAATGGTGGTAACCAACTTTTGGCTTTGCTTCGTAAGTAGCTGGTAACTGGCAAGACATATGGATGGACAATTGATTGAAAAAGTGTAAGCCTGTTTAGGAGGGAGAAGAAGAAGGATGATGGATATTTTTTTAAATCACAGAGCTGTTAAAATAGGCATTCTCTTAAGCTGTCAGAGAAGTTCTTTTCCCTCTATATTTATGGAGCTTACCTGCATAAATTCAAGTTATTATCAATTTTAGCAGGGAGGTGAGGGTTTAACGCGGCATTGTTGCATTTATGGCACATGAAACCACAGAAACTTTAGTGCTGATAACAAGAAGCTCCATTACAGGAAGGCTAATAAGATTTCTGAGATGTTAAAGTTGAATGCATTATTCATACAGTACAAATGGAAGCAGTGAAGTCTTCAGCTCACTGTGGAAGCATGGAAGCCTTGGAGGCTCTAAAAGACAGTGTGGATACACTTTTTACACTGCAGTTGCAGAGTTATATGTGTCAAAAGAAATCAGTGTATCTTCACAAAACTATGCTAGTGGCACAGGGGTTCTACATCAGGTTTCTCAGAAAAGACCTCTTTAGTAGATTCCTATTTCCTGTACCTGGTTATCCAGATCAGCAGTGGCAGTTTTGCATGCATTTGTCTCTCTCTCTCTTCACCCATCCTCATTGACCTTAACGGTCTTTAGAGAGGAAAGCGTTCTGAATTGTTGTGCTGGAAGAAATGATTGATAATCATGAAAACTGACAGTGCTCAGTACTACAGAGAAGATGTGTAGAAACTTCAAGAACTGGATCTTTTATAAACTGTGTAAGAAAAATACCTGGAGAGAACTGAGATAGATTTGTATTTAAAATCTTTTCTTGATAAAAAATTCTTGAATACCTTTACTTCAGGTATCAATAGCTTAAACTACTTTGGCAATCTTGATCCAGTCATATTCTCCATGTATTCCCACTGCAGAACTGCAATGAGTAGAGTATAATTGATAAGAATTCATCCCTCTGTGATTTGCAGGGCTTTGACTAAACAGTGATTACACAGGGAGTACTGATTTTTTCCTAAAGGAAAGATGCTAAAATTTGTACTACTATTTCCTGATAGAAGTAATGCTTATCCTGTGGCAAATGTGCTGTTTGTTATTATAATGATCCTCGGAGTAATAGACTGCTCCATAAGCTAGCCTCTTGTGCTTCCAAAGTAAGTAACTTAATTTTAGAATACATTCTACTATTTTTTCCCTACTTTTTAAATCAACACATACTCTGATACTTATTTTTGATATAAAGGCACACTTAAAAGATCCAAATACTGCTTTGAAGTTCAATTTAAATTATTTTATAATAATCAACTGTATTTTTCATAACTCTTGGCATAAGACTTTGGCTGATGACTAAGATACACTCTTTCCAGGGAGTAAGATATTAATTGCTGCATTTGGCTAATTTAGGCTACTATTGCAGGGGCCTTGAATAGCTCTGTATTAAGCAAGTTAGACTGCTAAACCCAGGAGCTAATGGAAACAAGACACCCAGCTCCAAATTCTCAAGCTGGTAACTCCTTCCTTGCTTGACCTCAGTGTTCTCTGGCCTCACAGGCATGAGGAAAATCGCTGGAGTGAACCTGCTACATTAGGAAGCAGGTGGGAGAGTCAGGGTCACCTCTTTCCTCACTGGAGGGAGTTCAAACTTCAGAGGAGGTTGAAGAACAAAATTTAGGAAGCCATGAAGCTCTTCTTATCCCCTTGTCAGAGTGACAAAAATAAAGGTGCCTAGTGAATAGGTCAGGTGGGCAGGAGATGGTGGGGTGGCCCTGGCTGCTATTGTCCTGCCCAGTCATCCCTACCCACAAAGTAAGTCAACCCAAGCCCATCCAGTGGTAACACATCTCTGGATGTCTTTCCTGTAGTAGTATTTTGCTCTTTTACTACTACCATTGCACCACCTCTTCTGTATCCTCCTTTCTTGCCTACACTTCTCTTGCTGCATGCAATCCAATGGATTTCCTAAAAAAGAAAGTTGACAGAGTAGTTGTTCTTCCCTTTGTCTAACCCTCTAGTTGACTTTTCCTCCTACAGTCCTCTCACTATCTGGCATACACAGATATTTATTGGCTGCAGTTATTTACAAACCATTTTCAGCTCCTCGTTATTACTTGTGGTTATTTCTCTTGACACTTCTTGCTCATGAGTCATACCCGCCTAGAATGCACCAGTGAGCCTACTTTTCCCTTCAGACCTTTCTGCCCTTCTCCCATCTGTGTATCAACTCCCTCCTTGGCTACTCTGAATGCTGTTATACTGTTCCTCACATCTTTCCATTTGGTTTCTGTGTCTTGCTGAAGTTACTCTCAGCAAAGATTATAAAAATCTTCCTGAACAGATCTGGACACCACAATTCTTATTCAGTACTGTGATGACAAGACATGCACATTACTATCTTACTCTTCATGCTTAAACTCATCTGCAATACTATTTTCCCTTCCCATGTTATTATCATGGTTGATCCTCCATCCTGAGAAGTAAAGATCCACAGAATCACAACAAAACTCTCTCTATCTTTTGCCTTAATGTCTACAAACCAGAATTGTCAATGGTTAGATTTTTAGAGTATTGAAATCACAGTCTTCTGTGGTAAATACTATTTTCTCAAATGTTCTATGTATTCTCTCATATTTGAAATCTGTTGTATTGGTACCTATAGGGCAAGGATGATCATTTTTTATGCATTTGCAAAGCACATGACACAATGGGAGTATCTCTAGTCCTTCACAAGGGCTACAGAAATAGTGTGCAATTAGAATAACAGGAACAGCAATTTGTGTTAGATCTTTGCTTAATACAGCCCAAGAAGGCAGTTTCTGTCCTAGAGATTTTATCCAGCAGTTAGTAGTTGTGAGGAGTCAGTGCTCACTGAGATGTCTCCCAAAATTTGGATCTCAGTATAAGCAACTGAAATCTTTTAATCAACCTTAACTATACTGCATTCCCAGCAGTCATAGCTGGTTTCTTTGAACTCACCCAAATTAAACCAAATCTAGTTTACAAACAAGGAATCTTTCAAGTTGCTTACTCATTACTACAGAATTTGTTCCTTTTGAAATGTTGACCATGAGAATATAAAGTAACTAAATTCTTCTCCAAAAATGTCCACTGTGATTTCTGAAACAGTGCCTGGATTTGTATTGATCATATATTAGAACAAAGAGAGCCTAAGCCCTTAGTTCATTACAAAAGTCTATGAAACTTTGAAATACATTGTTCCCATGTTGACTGATTATTTTGTATGTCAAATAGCTTTAATTTCTATGATTGTAGATGCCAGTTTGCCTTACCACAACTGTAACAACAACAATTCACAACTAAGTGAATTTTGTAACGATTGGATAAAACCAGAGCATTTTCTTATTTATACTTCTGTTGTAAAACATTTGCTCAGCATTAATCAGCATCACATAAATTTACCAGTACTTTTTCTAGGACTTTAGCCAATTCAAGGCCATTATTTGAAGTCACTTACTTTTTCAGCTGAGAATAGTGAAAGTTCACAGATGCAGGAGAAGCAGGGATCCAGTGAGAACTGTTTCTGAAAGGTTTACAGGGCTCTGTAAACTTTGTTCTTTTGTACTCCAGTCTGAAAGAGCTCTAAGGCCCCTCTGTGACAGATACATACAGCCTTCCTATACAATTTTTACTTCAACTTCTTGTCTAGGTTCCTCCTCCTGCTTACCTGAGTGCTCCCTGGAGCCTCAGACAACAGTTTTGTTGTCATCAGTGCCTTCAGCCTCCTCCCAGCCTTATCTGTCATCAAACCGGGTGCCTGCAGGCCACTTTCTGTAGCATATGCGTTTTCAAAACACTATGCCTGATTTTTCCCTTTATGCAATTATTAAGGCTTTGTCCTGCAGACATTTCATTCTAGAAACGAAGAGCTTTAATCTGATCTTTGTAATTACGCTGGCAGTTAGTCAGAAGTGGGTGTCGGGATCAAGTCTGCTCCATCATCTCATGGCTAAATGGGAAAAGAAACTTTTTTTGAAAGTAGTGTCTTCAGGCATGCAAATTATCCAGCTGAAAGCAACAGCTGCTGAACTTCTGCACTTACCACCATACATGAGCACAAATGTTCATATATTCGCTGGAAACACATGTAAAGAAATATACTTTTTATTTATTTATTTATTTGTGAAAGGAACATAAAACATTGCTGTTTATTCTGGGAATAAGGCGTAAGATCTACTTTTCCAGGGGCAATTGTATATTGGTTTTTATTTGAAACAAACTAATGAACCAAAACTGCAGTAGTAGTATTCTTCTAACATTTAAGAGGCAGAGTAAAATCAGTGAAAGAATGATGAAAACTACTGGTGGAGTTCAATTAGTAACTCCTCTACTGAAACAACTAAGAAATATAGTTATAACACTGTTAAGTATAAGCCAATATTAAGCAATTTCTGCCATTAACCCAGTCTGAATTAATGACTCTCACTAATGAGCAATATGACAGTGTATATCTGGTCTTAAATAGATATTTACCAGCATTAATGTAAGCAAGACTGTTACTGATACTTCTTCCTGATGTGCTACTGATATATGAGGTCAATTTTGATTCATAAGAGAAACAGTGTAACTATGAATAAGTTGTTGTAGAATTTTGGTCCAGCAGTTCTTTCAGTAATGGATCACCATTGTTCTGTGTGTGTTTGTGGTATCTAACATAATTAAACCCTAGTCCAAATGGGAATCTGTCAACACTACAGTGATATCAAAAATAAGAAATAAAAAAGAAATAAAAATAAAAAGAACACCAAAATCTTTGGAAAGAATATGCAATCCTATCACTGTCTGCAGGCATGTAATACAGAGACTAAAAAGTGACTTCATTGCAATCCAAACAGTCTGTTGCATTACTTGTGTCAGACCACGTCCTATCTCTCATGGGACAATATGGCTATAGTGACTTCTTCCCTTTCCTGCCTAATGAAAAGCTATTCATAATGAGTACAAGATCTTGTAATATAATAATGTCCTATTTTGCATACTTTTTTTTTTTTTTTAAATGAGATGAAACCACTCAGAATTAATGCCACATTCAGGGAAGAAACTATGGAATTCCTAGTTAATCATGTCCCTCATGTAATTAATTTAACAAATTGAGAATCGATAAGCTTTTTGATAAAGCCAGAATCACACTAAAAACAATCTCCAATCAGAATTTTGCAAAATCTTATCCAGGATATCTTTTTCTGTAAGGTAATACATGGACATTTTATTTACATTAATTGTAATTAGAAACTGTTATTTTTCCTCACCAATAGAAATGTTTCACAAACACTGAGGTGGAAGTGTGCAGGCTGTGTTATGCCATCCACTAAATCAACTGTTGTCTTAATTCACACTGGTTTGTACAATCTGTATTGTCCAAAGTATTTTATTTTCTGAAAATGTCCAACATAATTGTCACTATATTTTCCTTTGTTAAAATAATATGGCCACACATGCACGCTAACTTCACAGCACAAAGCCTCTCCCGGGTATCCAAGTGATGTGAAACATTTATTTTTCACTCCCACAGACAATCCGTGCAATGCCTTTAAACTTTAAAAAGCACACGTACAGCTGCCTACCAAAACCTGAAACCTTATGCAGCAAGGTTGAGATCTAAGCTACTTGCTGCAAATGTAGCTGTTTCATTTCAGGCCCAATTTATGCTGAGTTAGTATTCAATTTTCTATTTTAGGAGCTGTTATCATAAGCAGTTATTGGTTTTTGTTTTCATGGTGAGGATGGATGCAAGAGACAATTTTTTGTTCCAGAATAACAGTGTAAAGGTTTGCTTGAAACATATTCTTGTTGCATAAGGCTATTTTCTTTGACATCAAGCATGGTTTTAGCAAGTGCTAGAAACTGTCATTCTGTCCCACTCAGGCAGTAATTTGACTCAGGCAAAACATAAATGTGAACTCAATTTTTTTTTGTTTCCACTGATATCATTGTTGATGCAGCACAATATGTATAGTTGTCTTTTCTATAAATGTGTCATACTGTGGGATATACTTTCTCACATGTGGGTGTGCATTTGTGTCAAAATTGAGAAAAAATATATTAAATTCAGTCTGTAAATTCTTTAAAGTTAGGTAACCTAAAAATTCCACTTTGAACAACTGCAATGAAAGGGTACCGTATTTCCTTGAACTGAGCATATGGCAGGGCTAAGAGAGCAAAACAAGATTCATCAAAACAAAACATATCTTCCCCTTCTTTGATTTAACATGGTTACCTGAGTTCCCTATAAAGCTCACTGTGACAGTCTCCAGACAGATGACTGTATGTGAAGGAAACATAGTATAGAAAGTTACATAAACCTGGCAGGAGATGTTGCTTGGTGTGGGAAGAATTTTCTTCAGACATGTTATAACATAATTAGCCGCTGCATGTGAAGTTAAAATGTTTCTGAGATGTTGCCTTCGAACTTTTCTGAACATTATTTCTTTGCAGACATTGTGCAGCTTGATAAAAAATATAGGTAAAGACACAAAGATTTGTTCAAGAACTTTTCCTCAAAATTATTCGTAATAGTAAAGGCCGAAGTTTTTCATTATGCATTTCCCACTCCTCCTCTTGGAGGAGAAGCCAAGACAGGCCAAGATGTGGAAATAAAATACATTGCTTTGATTTAGAAAGGGATATTGCAACTGTGCTCTTGTTTGCTCTAACCATCAACAGACCTCAAGGCTTAGCTGAGCTGTTCAGTTCTTTATAACCTTCTTGGCATCTCAGCAGTGACTGATTTATAACTGAATTTGAAAGTCATTACAGACTCCAAAAGCGTCATTTACATTATATAGCAGACTGTCTGGTTTTAGAAAAGGGGCAAATTAATTCTCAGGATGTTCCAAAAAAGTCTTAAAAACAACGGCAGTCTTTGGCATTTGTCACAGCATTAGATGGTATTTAATGTTTGCTGTCCTGCAACAGCCTGATCCAAAGCCCTCAAAGTTCATTAAGACTTTTTCTTTATCTTCAGTGCACTCTGACTGAAACTCCGCATGGAAAATGACTGCAACAACTTCCCTGGATATTAAGTAGGAGGCATGATCCGAAAGTAATGCCTCCTATGTTATTACGTTGGCCCACAACACCAGAGAGGTGTATGTTGGTGTATGGCAGTAGAGGTTGAACCCTCCTGCCAATATTCCATTTCATTTTGTTGCTGTGCAAACAGATCGCAGCAGATGGCAGCAGTCTGACAAAATGGCATCTGACATGAAAGTGCGGATGAAGCAAAGGGTGGAACTGAATTCCTCCATATGGAAAAAATGGCACCCACCGACATTCATTTACGCTTGCTGAATGTTGACGGAGACCAAACAGTGGATGTGAATGCAGTGAGGCAGTGGTGGTGCGTTTCAGCAGTGACAACAGCGGGGCACCTCCACTGGTGCGGGTGTTTATGAGCGCGCCATGCAGGCTCTTGTACATCACTGGCAAACATGCACAGCTAATGGTGGTGACTATGTAGAGAAATAGTGTTTTGTAGCTGAGAATTTCCTCTATCAAACAGTGTTATTGTACTCTTTGTTGTAGTTTTCGTAAACAGGAGGCACTACATTCAGAGTGACCTACGTATATGAAACACATATTAGTGCATCCTGTGTCCTGAAAATAGTAATATGTCATGTATCTTTGCATGCTCCAGAGTGTTAATGCTTTTCACTCTTGGAGTTATAGTCTTTTTCTTGTAGATTGCTTATTTAATACTTTGTTGGGCAAGGTATATACAACCTGGCTTTTGGGGGTATCAGCCTGTCAGAGATGAAGGTAAAGATATATCTACAGTCTTAAGGATGACAACGCTAGAAACTTCAGCACCTAGACAGTAGAATTCATAGTCATAAGTTTGAAGGTCAGTTTGTTCAACAATTAGAGGGGGAGAGAGGTCTGTGGGTCATATCTTCAAAAGCTACACAAACAAGGTTCAGCATTACTGTAGAAATTTCTGGTGTGTTGGGAGAGCAGACATTTTCCTTCTTGGGCAGGTAAGGATTTTGCCCTGATCCAAGTGCAACACCTTGCACGTGGCCGTATTGAACCACATTAGGTTCACATAGGCCCACTTCTCAAGCTTGTTCAACCATTTGCTAAACCCAATTTAGCTCACTACAAACCCAGATATGCTAAGCAAACGGTGGAGTCCACGAAAGGGCAATTTGGAGAACCTCAGATAGAGCTTCTCTGTCCACCAAATAGGAGAGGAATACTAAGCTTAAACTTAGCGTGGATGTCATCTCCCAGTGCCTTCCAAACATCTTGCGTTTGGCTCTATTCCATCAAAATCCACAGCAGAAGGCAGACGGCAGCTCATTCTCATCTGAAGAGAGAAGTCCTCAGGCCTGCAAATCAATGAAGTGATTCAGTGGGGACAAGAGCATAAACAATCAGATAAGGTCACTGCTGGAGGGATGGGAAGAAATCTCTTCCTGGTAAGAAGCATGTGCGTGTCTCTTTGTGAACATCTAGTGTAAGCAGATGTCCAGGATTCCTACTTTGTGGCGTAATTTCCTCACTGTACTGGCTGTACTTGGAGGAAAAATTAGATGATTATATTTTGTTTGGTAACCAGCTTGGTCCATAGAGTTTAGCACAGTATTTGAAAAGAACTGAACTTACATCTCTCTGCCCAAGGGACCAAATTTCTGTTTTGTTTAGGCACAGGCTGACCTGTAAAACTGATTCTGTGCTAAGAACTGGCCATCCTGGAAGAGCAGAAGTTTTTGTTCAAGGAATGAAAACAGACGTTGCAATCTATGCTAATACAGATATGCTAATTACATGCCTAATGGATATGTGGAAATGTCAATCTTATTTTTGTCTGTCAGATTTCAGATTTTCTAAAGCAAAGACAATCAAATAATATTTGTTTTTCAGAACAGCCTGCCAGGAATGAAAAAAAGAAAGGGAGGGAGAAAGGGAGGGAGGGNAAAAGAAGCAACAAACCAACAAATGCTGCATTAAAATGTTTTAAAACCTCAAAATACCCAATATCCCTCAACATTAATAAATAAAAAAAACAAACAGATACGGCAATGGTCTTCGAATTATCCTTCCACACTATAGCTAATCCAGAAGTAATACAACTCCAACTTGTAAACCAATGTTGTGGGTGAAATTTGTACTTTACAAGAATAATTTTGATATGACACTTCTATATGGAGGGAGGTGCGTACGTTTGTTTTGAGAAAGATCACTTGAGAAGTGTTCCCTCTTGTACTTGTGTCGCTGAGCCTGACTGCTGCCTTTCTCAGAACCTCTGGCCAGGTATTTACTATTAATGTGCTACTTATTAATTTGTTCTAGTAAAATGAAATGTTTTCCTGGTCTGCCACAAAAGCCACATCCTAGTCTATGCTTACAGGTCTGAAACCTCAGAGAAGAGGCATTAAAACCTCTGAAATTCAGTATCAGCAGTCAAATTACTTCTGTCTGCTCTGACATTGTCTCTCATACACATTGGGGGATGCTTTCAGGTCATCCAGACTTTCTCTTAGCTGTATGTCTGTTGCTGTCACTTCTGCTTTCTGAGAACTCATATGGATTAGCATGCCTGTGTGCAGGACTTTGTTTTTCTTTTATTCAATTTGTATGGGTAAGAATTTGCTAATGCTGCTAAGATGAAAGCTTCTGAAGCTTTATACATTCTCTGAAAACTCCTAGTCCCTTCTCATTGTTACATTTTCCAACATGTATAATGACTTTTGATGGAGATGAAATTGCATTGACCTCAAGTCTTTCATTCTCTATAGAAATGCTCATCACTTACATGCCTTAATTTCAGAAGTAGCCTAAGTAATGTGCTTAAAGTCTCTTTGAAATGCAAGAAGCTCTTTCAATATCTTTGGAGAATTATTTTCATATTAGCAGATACCGACATGCACTAAAAAATCAGGTATGGCTGGCACAAATGTTTTTTAGAATGCAGACAAATTACTTAAGTAATACCTTATTATAGTAGTGGCTTTGTGTAAAATTATCTCACATTTGCAGGTTGCCACTAGTCAACTGCTCTGTGTAACTACTCTCCTCTGATTTCTGTGAGGTAAATGCTACTGCTGTCTTACAGAGCAGAATATATACGGGTATTGTTATTTATCATTGTTTTTTTCAGAATACATTTTTTATAAGTCAGATATCCAAAGCATTTTAATACAATGCACATATCTAATGCGAACTGCATTCAGAGATTCTACTGTTGAAACTCTTAGTTTTGTTTTCACACTGAGGAATCTTTGTTTCAGAGCTGCAGTGAAATCTCACACCATTTCCTGGAGTAAAAGTATCCACGTTCAAAGCCATCATCACAATTGGCACTAACTGGGAGCCTTTGCAAAAGCCTGAGCAGAGACCAAGTTTTTAATAAGCAAGGAGTATGAAACACCCACTCAACACCTTGTGCTGGGTTTCTCCACAGCAGTGTGAGACACATTGTCATGGCAATTGGGAAAGTTTGCACCATAGTGCTCTCAATAGTTAGAAGATTTGATTCCTTGGAATTGCTATTCTGGAACTTTGCACCAAACTCAATTTTTTCTTAGTTCAGTTTCTAAGAACTAAGAAAGGAAAGCCTTATTCCTATGTCAAAATAACTACAATACAAAATCCAACAGCTGAAGTGCATTAGAGACTGCTAACTAAATAATCTATATCACCACTCAGTACTAATTAGAGAGTTTCAGCATCTATAGACTAATGAGTCTAACCAAACCTTCAGCCAGTTCCTGCTTTATCCCTCTTGTGTCCTGCAAATTGGTCAGCGTTTTCCTGCCTATGAATTCTATTCTTTTGAATGACTTCCAAGTAAAAAAGCTTTAAGTGTCAAAGTGCAGCGGATGTTTCAGGAGCTCAGTACACCTCACAAGGATGCTTTTCTGCACAAAATGCTCTGCAGGATCCCACCGTACCAAGCTCTACTGCATTTAGCGTGAGTGAATTCACCACAGATCCTATCAGAATTGAAGCCTTTTCCCCTTCCCAGCACTGAGTGTTGTGTCTCCCTGCATGAAAGGGGAATGCTGTTGCCCTTGTGGAGGGATCAGCCTGAGGACAATATGAAGCATGACATTTCTGATACTGCCTGGATAGAATCAAAGCAGAGTACAAGGGCAGGAAACTGAAACCAGCTGTCCTTCACCGTGGTGTGGGAGGTCTGACTGGGGACAGAAGGGGAGCGTTGAAAGCATATTTTACAAAACATAGGGAGTATAACTGACTGGCTGAAGGATTTTGTTGGCTGTATAAATGAGCTTTTTTAAGCAGCAATTCAAATGCAAGCTTTTTAAAGACGTCTAACTATTCTTGGTTTGTTTGTGCATGTGTGTGGCTAATAGCTCTTGGCAGACAGGAAAGGAAGCAGAAGAGCCATGTAAGATAAGCCCTGGAGTTCCCAGCCAACACACAATCTGCTATTCTCATCTAAGGGATGTGGCATCCTCACCTTCTGGACAAGACACAGGCTTGGCCACCTCCACCAACAGCCTTGCCAAGCCCCTGTTTTTCCCCACGCCCCATTACACTGCCATTTGCACATAGAGACAGCCTGACTTACAGGCATTGCATACCTTAGATGCAGCCCCTACCTCCTAGAGGCTCTCACCCCCAAAATACATCTATACATAAGTAAACAAAGGTTCTGGGAACAGCATGAGGAAGATGGCAGTTACTAAATTAGTAGCAAAAAAATAAACCCCAGTAATATAAGCAGAGTTTTGGCTGGGATATTTTTAAATGTAATAATAAATCAGGTATTTTTATTTCAGTGGTTCTGTCATTCTACTCCCTCTAACCACTGTTTCCATTCCTTCGGGGGTGTGTCTGTGTACTTGAATGAATATATTAGAACAAAATGCACAAAAGAGCTTTTCCGCCTCAACAATATGAAGAACAATGTATGGAATAATATCTGATCATGTTTCTCCCTGCACTGACATCCCTACCTCCCACATGAGCTGTCTAACTAGGTGTAGGAGATTTAATTATTACCAGGTACATTAAATCCAGTCTGCTCTTACACACATTGAGCTCAGGGTGAGCTGTGCCAATTCATCAGTACTGCGCATCACCTGGCATTTGCCTTACCTGGGCTATCCTGTGGGAGAAATCTGGGGGGGAAAGCACAGGCACAGGTTTGATTAGAAGCACTTCTTATTCTTGCCTGTTCCATTTAAGTAATTTCTCTTCAGGGTTTTGCTTTTCCTCTTTGATTCCATGCACTGGTGCTGGATATTGATATAGAGAGAAGAAAACACTAACATTTTGCATTAAATCCAATCAATTACATTTGAGTTTGTGGCAAGGGTCATAGACAGAAGAGTTGGAATGCTTCAGTGGAAGTGATTTTCATTTTTACCCACAGTTTCTACTTTCCCCTAGCTACCTATAGTAACCAAGGCAGGTGGTAAACATTTTAGCTCTGCTTCAACTTTAATAACAGTAATCAGACATAAAATGCTGTATTCATTCTACTGCAATATAACAATCAATCCAACGAGCTGTAAAATCAATATTACAAAGCAAGATACTGTTCCAAATAAATTTAATTGCAAAAGTGGTTTCTACTGATTAAATATAATGTTATTAACTCTTGGGCCCTATGCATACACAAATAAGGATAGTCTTGGCACAGTATTAGTCACAGAGCTTTTTCTCTTCCCAAACAGATCCTTGGCTATATCTTGTAGCCCTGTATTATGCACATAAGGTGGAGAAAAAAAAATCAAACCTCTGTAAATCATCCACTTTTGTGACAGAAGTCAGTTAAGAAGCAAAAAGCTGAATCCTGCATCAGGTGGAATGTACCTGTCTGTTTGCAGGGAATATAGCCCCACTGAGCCCAACCTAATGTCTGTCCCCAAAGTCTTCCAACATGCAAGTCCCAGGCAGCTGGCGTAAGTAAGAATGGTTCTGACACTTCCACAAACATATGCCAAAAATATCTACATCTTTTTATATCATTCTCAAGATCTGCAGGACTATACATATACCCTATAGTCAGTCATTTTTATCCTGCCCAGCCTCTCTTTATTCTATTTATATATATTTAACCTTAATCTATTTATCGTCAAGTCCTGCAGCGAATGTGGTTAGCAATTGTCTCCACAATGTTTCTCCTGTTCAACTTCAGTAAAGTGAGCGTTTCAGCCTCTTGATTCTGGGGCATCCACCTGAGGATCTCCGCTGGGGCTCTCCAAGCTGCCTGCCCTCCTGGCAGCTTGGGAGCACTGGACTTATTTTACTAAAAATATTATCTTTACTTTTTTCCTAAACAATTCCAATCTGTTTCTTCATCTGCAGCCCAAAAACCTGAACTAAACAGAAGAGGTGTTCTTCAACTGCCACCACATAAACTGTTAGGAGACACAAGGAAACAAAGATCGTTTTAAGTGATTGGTGCTCAACCCGAAATTCATTGTATTGTGACCAGTGTTTATAGAGGTGTGACCTAGTTCAGGTACTGCAATTAAATATAAATAAAAATTTTGGAAATCAAGCAAACAGCAAGAATATAATGCAATGGAAGAATTGATTGGTATAATATGATAGACAGGAAACCTGGACTGTTCTGTAGTCTACCATCATTACAGCAAAATGAAATGGATGCTACAATTTCATTAACAATGTTTCCGTTATCAAAATTAACAAACAAAATATTTTAAATGAAACATTTACTGCTGGTAGTTATGAATTTGAGCTACACACATAACAATACAGCAGTAGCAGGAATGCTTGCTGCTCTGCCCTCCTGGTTGGTATAAGTTCCATCCTCATCCCTGTCAGGACAACTGTATGTATGCAAGTATGTCCAAACTCAAGTGATATTGCAAATCCAGAACTGGAGTTATAAGCAGGCAGTGAGACTGCAGGTAAAAATTGAACTGTTTCCTATTGCTTCGTGTGCATGCAGTTGCTTACCCATATATTTGGTACAAGATGAGAAATTCAGGTAACAGCTAAGATCTGAGTAGCTGTGGTCTTCCAAACAATGGCATATGAAGTGGATTCATGAAAATATGGCAGGCATAGTTGAGCTTTAACTTACAGGATACCACTGCAATGCTACAATACAAATATTAATGAATATGAAGAAGCCACCTTGTAAGAAGAAAAGTAAACTAGTTTAGTGAGACTGCATCTATGAAATCACTTTCCAGAGCAGGCTAGCAATGATGGACTTAAATTAGAATTGAAAGGTACAGCCTATGACACACACTTAGAATTAGGACACACTTCCCTCCAGTTCTTCCCAAGAGTATCTCTTAAGATTTCCAAGAATAAACAAACTTTAATTTTTTTTTTGTCTTTTAAAGGTGAGAAGTCAAGAAAGTGTTGGAGGATTTAACATTGCTTTTGTACTAGCTTTAGGATTATGATTTGTTGATCTATTAGAAAATTATTTAGATACTTATTAGCTAATTATTTGAGGGGAGATTTAGATTGGATGTGAGGAAAAAGATTTTACAGCAAGGGTAGTGTAGGCACTGGAACAGGCTGCCCAGAGAGGTGGTGGAAGCCCCATCCCTGGAGACATTCAAGGTCAGGCTGGACCTGGCTCTGAGCAACCTGATCTAGCTGTAGATGTCCCTGATCATTGCAGCGGAGTTGGACTAGATGGCCTTTGAAGGTCCCTTCCAACTCAAACGATTCTATGATGATGATTCTATGATTTATTCTTTGAAAGGAAAGGAGAAACCTCCCAAGTAAATTATACGTTATTCTATCCCAGAGAATATTATGCTGTTTATATGACAAGTGCCTGAAGATAGTTGGAAAACATGCAGCTATTGAGAATGTTATAGGCACATAAATAAAATGCCAGTCTGCTTGTTGACAAAGCATGTCCTTGGTTTCACAGCCATGTTTGACTGTGGGAATTGCAGGGTGTCTGGGAGAGAAGGAGGCGTTGACAGCTCTTTGTAGTTCTCCACTGAGCACCAAATATGAGAAATAAACATTAAACAGTAAATCAAATGTTGCAAAAATAAATAAATACAGAACAGATGGGCAAATGATGTGTCCAGCTGGCTCATGACACTAATTTTTTCTCATTTGAGCAATAGCTGTGTGCAAAATGGGTTGAATATTGTGCTGAAACCATGTTTTCCAATGTGACACTGCTTTCACTTTCTACCACAGACTTTTCAGAAAAATCAGAGGAGTTTTTTCTCTGGTAAGAATTGATGCAAACAATCAAATAGTAAGGGACTGTTTTCCATCACCCTTCCTTATTAAGAAGCAAAGCGTGAAGATCCGTTGCACCATTGGTGAATTGTACACCATTGTTTGCGCTGTGCACAAGTCTGTGCCCCATACTACAAACCTATTGATAGTGCATGTGTTCTGCAAAGCTCATGATCTTGAGTGCGCCCTCAGCTGTCCACAGATATTGCATGGACCTGCTCTGTTCTCATTAAGAGATGAACAAGGTAACCAGATCATTGTGGGCACACGTTTTTGAGAACTAATCTCCTTCTGTATCCTCCTTAATTACTGGTGGAGCATGTTTTCTGAGGGCTAGAAAGTCCTCAGGGCAACATTTTCCCCAGAATTGCTAGCACTGACATATCCTTGAACTAAAATGAATATTTGAAGTCCTGAAATATAAATACTGGGAATCTCAATGTTTACACTATTTCCGTGGAAGATTTTACAGCAGGAAGGCAAATAACTGCTTTAAAAAGACCACCTATTTCTAAATTGTTTTACTATACAGCATATGTATTTTTAGCCAATTTTTTAAGGTATTGAAAACTAGATTCTCATTCCAAATATGGCTAAGTAAATGTAGTGTAACTGAGATGAACATTTGGCCACATAGTCCCAAGAATTAATGGGATAGTCCTAGTAAGTGTGTAGTCTCATCTACTGACCCCAAGTACAACTGCTAAGAAATAGTTTGTTCTGCTGAAACTTTTCCCATGTGTAGAGGAAGCAAAACTAAACACACTAATTGTTCTCGTGATATTTGCAAATGTCACCTTTTATTTTTTTTCTCAAGAAAGATACAACACAATATACCCACAGATATCTCTCCCAACCTAAATTATTCTATGATATCACAATCTGTACATTAACAAAAATCCTGGGGAATCATGTTTAAAAAAATGTAAGGTTAACAGTAAGAGAGCGCAACTACAGTGCAGGTATTGCCCACTGTAGTGCCCTTCTCAGGCATGTTCAGTTCCTTCAGCTGTCACCTTAATTTAAAATGTGATCTGCTTTTGACTTGATCAGCAATTAAGGATATTTCTTTAAAGTATTAATTTATTCCTTTCCTACTAAATTAACACCTGAGGGACAGATATGAGGAGTGATAAATAATTGCACGGGAAGACTTGGAAACAGACTCATTGCCCATGACCTCTGAATAGATTCAACAAAGACACTGGCAATACTGACATGAACAGGCCACAAGAGGTGTGCCCAGTTTGGCTTCAAGCCACTGCCTGCTGTAGTGAGGAAGCACTCCTAAAACCACTTTCTCCTTGCCGTCTCTATTGAGACTGAATATACAGGAGGTGACTGATTTAAAAAACAGCAACAGTTTTGACTTCATAAATATCTATTCTGGACTCTCTCTTACAAGCTGAAACTGATCCAGCCTTCAGAGGCCTTTGGTGAAGTTAAACCAGTACTCCTAAATGAGGAGCACTCAACCCACAGTCTATGATTCAAGACCAGCCCTGGGGAAAGAAAATTAATGTGATCCATTGGTCCTCTTTCCAGCTGCCTCCTTTATAGATTGAGCTTGGGGCAGGGCGAGTTTTTCTGGCAGATATCACATCTTGCTCCTGATTGCCATTTTTCCTCAACAGCCTTTCCCATATCACACTAGGGTGTGTATGTTGGTCAGAGGCTACAGAGCACACGCAAAAGTACGCATATGCATTCCTGTACCAAATCACTGGAACTTCCCCAACTAATCTTCTGTTCCCGCATCTCCTGTCTTTTTGCTGGGAATCCTGTCAATACCTGTCACTAGCTGATCATCAAACAGACGTATCTTGGTACAATGGAACTGTGCTAAGCACAAAACTTTCATCCTTCCTCTAAACATTCCTTATGTTTTAGTGGCATTTCAAGTATAAAAATAGGTAGAGACCATACTGTAACCCTCTGAAGAGAATATAAGCAGGTGAGAAAAAAAGATGATGTACAAATGCAAAAAGTCAAAATGAGTCATCATTGTTTTCTGTTGGTGATAAAAACAGTGCTTTTAAGATTTATGATGGCACATAGAAATTGATTTCATGCTTGTGGGGCTCCGTCTGCTCCCAATATGTACTCAGTAATAAATTTACAACTTCAGTTTTGGAATTTACTTTGCACTCTGAATCAAACTGTGTTCCTTTCTCTCAGGCTGAACATTTTATGATCACACTGAGGAACCAGTTATTTGAAATAAAAGATTGAAAGTATCATTTATTTTGCAAAATGGATAGGAAAAAACAGCTAGATATTAATTTAAAAAACATGTTTCCCTGTCATTTGCTATTTGAAAAAGATATATAAAAATACTTTTCCATTATGTTTATGGACAAAATTATGGAGTTTTATACTTCTAAACATCCAGCAATAATTACTGCTTCATAGAGTAGACCCTGATTGAAGTATCAACTTCTACCCTTCTGTTTTGCTTCAAAACATTTCCATCTCTTTTTTTTCATATTTTCTCAGACTGTTTAAACTACATTTTAAAAGCTTATTCTACAGGATCAGGGAACAGTTTCTTGCACTGACAAAAGCATCTCTCTCTTCATATTTTCATCACAAGAATATACTGGCAAGCCAAATGATGCTTTGTGCATTCACAAGAGAATTCCATTTTCACATAGCAGCCTGGGCTCACTTCTGTCTTTGGTGATACCTACTATGCACAGATGTGTTTGGTGCCTCCGTCAGCCATTGCAATGGGGAAAACCACATTCTTTCAGATTCGCTACGTTGGCTATATTTTGCTGTATGCTCTGTATCAGAGATTTGGGTTGTGTGGACTCTCATATTTCCCAGAGGTGTTTTAATGGCAAAGATGGATGACACCATGATGAAAGCTCTCTGTAAGTGGTTTACTGGCCAATAGGGATCCCTATGTGGAAAATCTATGGCCCTCACAATTCATAATAGGTGAACAACTCTATAGTTCTTGGAGAATCTGTTCATAGATTCATTAAAAATAAATGGTGTAACCTCAATGGGAATAGAAATATTGGTGTATTGTTATCCAGAGCAGTTTCAGGCAGAGACAGGACTGCCTTCTGAAAGACAGCTAATGGCAGAAAGAGACATGAGTGTGAAGAGCGTGGCAGTTTCGTTGTGTGGGTAGCCTTTGATATCCACAGACTGCCGTAAAACTATGTTGAGATAAGCACTAAACAGGCATTTAATTTGAACATGTATTATTGCATATCAAGGATAGCCTTTTCCATGGATTACTCAATCCTTTGAATTATGAGTTGTCATCAATGCTGCAAGTATGTCCTTTGTACATCAGTGGAAAGTCCTTTAGTTATGAGGATATCCAGGTTTCATGTGGGTTAGTCACTGCTCAGACACCAATAGCTTTCAGGTTCGGATTCTTTTCTAGTATATTCAGTCCCATTGCTGTTCCTAGTATCTGGAGACACTGGGAGGTGGAAGAGTTTACCATCTGAATGGCCATTTGTACTACTCGCCCACACCTTATGTAACTATTTACAGGTGAAGTTATCTTGCCTTGTGATAAAAATCCCTCTGATGAACTTCTCACTGATCATTTGCTGGGAATTCTGTTTCCCGCAGGTGAGTTCTCCATGCAGGATATTCACACAACCGGATGTCACAGCACCAAGCTTCACAACAGAATTATAGGAGTGTTGCAGTTTAACACAACAAGCAGCTAAACGCCACACAGCCTTTAGCTTATTACCCCTCCTCCCAGTGGGATGGGGGAGAGAATAGGAAAAAAAAAGTAGAACTCATAGGTTAAGATAAAAACTATTTACTAGGACAGAAAAGGAAGAGAGAAATAATAGTAAATATATGTACATACATATATATCTTTGCAAAAGAAGTGATGCACAAAGCAATTCCTCACCACCCACCAACCAATGCCCATCCAGTTCTGCAGCAGCACCGAACAAGTCTCCTAAGTTTCACAATTTTTTGACGTAGTGCCATATGGTACGGAATATACTTCTAGGCAGTTTAGGTCAGCAGTCCTGGTTCTATTCCCTCCCATCTCCTTGTGCCCCTCCAGCCCTATCGCTGGCAGGACAGTATGAGAAGCTGAAAAACTGAAATTTCCTTGGCTCTGTGCAGCACTGCTCAGCAACAACTAAAACATTGGTGCATTATCAACATTGTTTTTTTCCTAAACCCAAAACACAGAATCATACCAGACACTATGAAGAAAATCAACTGTCCCAGATGAAACCAGGACACCTTCCAGTATTCATTCATCCACTATAGAGCTCAGTCTTTTCACAGTTTTGTTGAAGGCATGAGCATGGTTTCAATCATTTTTTTAGTTACAGAAGTCTCTCATGAAGATCCAAATTTATTCAAGACATAGTAGCTGCAGTTTCGGTTAGCAGAAAGAGGCTATGAGAACTGCCTATGTGCTGGACTTCTGTACTGCTAGACCATGCAGGCACTGTGGGAATGACAGCGTGAGCATTTTATAAGTTGTGTTAGATTTAAATTTGATGTATTTTGAATTTACATGTCTTACAATGTTTCAGCTACATCCACACCAGCTACCATCACCTCATCCACAGAATATTTCTGCTTTTTTAAGCAACTGCATGTTGTCAGGAGTAGACTTGTATGTGGCCTAATGTCAGCCATCCTTACTCCCTTTCCCAGAATAAATGTCCACCCTAGCATAAAAACTAAGCCATGAAGATGCAGTGAAAACAGATTTGGCCAAATCTCCTGGTTCACTGTCTATTTTTCTTGTTGATCATACAGGTTGCTATGTACTTATCTCAGGCATTTTTATTCCTCTGCATACTAAATAATATCAGGCCTATGCCCCAATGAGTTCAAACACTTTTAACCATTCCTGCTGAATTACAAATCCTGGAAGCAATCACGAGGGTGGAATGGAGGCAAAGCCAATGGTAGTAAATCCCAAACTAGTGAAGGTGTCTCAAAAGAATTTGAAAGCAGAAATTTGTAGTTTCCTTATGCCAAAGATCCATACATTGCCTACCTGAAATATGAGTCATGTGAAAGAGGGAAAACATTTACAGAAATTCTTTAAGCCATCTCAGAAAAGAATATTTAAGAATACAGAGGGAGTCAGCACGAAGGGAGTAAAAAGCAGATTTGAAAAGTGGGACACCAGGCCAAAGGCTAGGAGAACAAGAAAAATGAACGGAAGTGACATGTGGCCTAAGGCAGAAACAAGATTTTAGTTTTAAGTCAGGGAGCCCATTTAGTCAACAACTTACTGAGATGTGAAGATATATTTCCAGCTGTAAATACTTCTACTTATTTTGTTCGAATAAGAAATTACAGCATTTTAGCCCAAGAATCGTTTTGTGAGTCTCCTAATACACAAAATGCCTAAGTGCATCTAAGTTTAAGATGGCACTTAAACAATTACTAAAAGAGTATATGATGTGACTGCCTGAGACTGCAGACAGAGCAGAGGACTGCCTTGACGAATCAGGACATCTATTCCAGCTTTGTTTTCCCACAGGAAATCTACTCTGAAATGAATCTAATGTTTTGAAAAGACACATTTAAGCCTGCAAGGTTGAAATCCTCCCCGTAAAATTCATGTTTTGGAGAGGTAAAAGGAGAAGCAAAGTCAACTCTGCATTGCAATATTGTGTGCACCTTTGAGATGCACAGCCAGCCTCTCATTGCCTCTGAGCTTTACCAGTCTTTGGAAAAAATCCGAGTGGTCTAACTGCCAAACTAACCTCGTAGTTGGAGATCATGGCAATTGTTTATCCTAGCAATAAAGTAATATGCATACAATCAATCTCATAATGCAAATAGTAATTCTCTGGCAAATCTGTGGTATGTCAGTGACAGTAAAAATTCCTCTGTTTTTTCCTCATTCTTTTTACTTAAACCAAGGAGAGAAGATTGATGCAGTTATGCTGTTGAACATTGCCAGAGGATAATTAGAGAAGCAAGAAAGATCTGGTTGCCAACCTTTGTGACACAGGTTAAAAGAAAATCTGAATGTTGTTTTGTTTGATGAATGCAGTAGTTCAAATCAGTTTTATCTGAAGTTTTTATGCTTCTGTACTATCACAGATCGTTATCTCAATTCCTTATTCATTAATTCATTATCTCCTTGAAAGGTTTCTATATTATACTTTCTATTTTCTCCTTCTCCCTTTTTAAATCCCTGTGTTTACTCAATCACTGCCTGCCCCTAAGTAGGATAAATACTAAATTAAGGCACAAAAGTTGTGTTGGAAGGCTTTGACTGGTGAAAAAAAGAGCACGGACACAGAGCAGAACTGCATATCTAGTTGCTCAAAAGCATGTGCTGGACATTGGAAGCAGTGGTGGCTGTCATGACTTCTGCCTGTGTCTTTTTTCCATCAAATTCACAGCGTGTTCACAGCACCATCCTGACATTTAGCTTTGGGACATTTAGCTGCTGAGCTGCGTCTCATGGTTCAGATAAAGTTCTGGGACTGACTTATGTTTTAGTCCTAATGTTTTAGTCCAAGTTGCCCAACATACCAAGAAATCTACCAGGTATTGTGAAACAGTTTTATGTAGGCCAGTCTACAAAACAGACGAGGACAAAATGGACTGCCTATACTACAAGAGCTATGTTGATGGGTTGATAAGTTTGTAAAAAAATAACCATAATCTGAAGCATTCTAGAAATGAGAGAAAATTTGTGACTGAAATTACTAGAATGTATTTGAAATAGCTTAATCAGATCATACTGCTGTGCTTGAATGTTGTTTAGCTGGTGGTCACTAAACAGATGTAAGGAGGGAGAGCTGGAAGTAGCAACCCCTCCCCTCCACTGCTCCTGGTGGCTACTCAGCCTCCTTGTTTAACCCAGCGTTCAGAAGCTGTGGCTTGAAAGAAAACTTAAAAGCTAAACGTGAATATGTCTGTACCTCTGGAAGACTCATGAATAACCTGTAAAAAAGTGCAACAGCTGGTGGTCTCCTTGCAAATCATCCCATATGATATTTCACATAGCTCAAATGAAGAGGAAAACAAAAAGTCATTAAAACAAGAGAACAACAGGCTTTCTCCTCTTCTTCTGTTCTTATCTTCAATGAGAATTAAGGTTTTGATAATAGTTGTTATAATGGAAGTTGCCCTTCATATGTTGGCACACAGTGTTGAACACATACTAACACTGCATGTAATGAAAGACCCTTTTTTCTTATCTTCTTTGGTGAATGTGGGTGCAGAAATGTATATTGGAGATACATGTGAACACCGAGTGATCCAGTTTATAAACTCTCATTATGACTTCATAGCCAATGGACAGGACAAACAGCTAATACTACAATTACTAGTGCAAAGGTAGCATAAAAAGTACAAGTCTGAATATAAATCAAAGCTGTGATATCATGTCATACAAATTGTAGAGTTCTAAGAAAATAGAGGACTTTAAATACAAAGAGAAAACAAATCTTCACACTACCGTAAATATTACCTGAGATCAAACAAGTAGTATCAATGTTAATCATGTAAGAAATGTTGAATAAGTGGAATAGATAGGCTTGATGAATCCATAAGCTCAAATCTGTAGTTACTGAGTATACCTTCTAAATTTATCTTAAACAGAAGATTGATACAATCACAGTACCATCCTATCCTTAAAAATGGCAGCTCTTGGACTCTTCGGATAATATGCTGACTGTGTATCAGAGCCTCCATGTCATCCTTCCAAATTTTGTTGAGGTTCAACAAATAGCAGAAGTAGTTTAACAATTATAGCCTAGAATAATTCCCCATGAAATTTGCAAAACCATATTTTCTCTTCTGTTCATTGAAAAAAGTTTGTTCAGAGGATTACATTTTTCAACAGCTGAAAAAAAAAGCCAAGTATTTTGGTGTGTCTATTGTGGATGAGAGAAGCACTTTTTACCTATATTTTCTCCTTCTGCATGCAGCCCTGATTTTTTGAACAGATGTTGAGAGGAAAGAGGGAAGGAGAGTGTTTCCTGAGAGAAAATGAGTACCCTGAGTGCTGACAGAGAAAACATCAGCTCACTAAACAGCGGTTTAGGCACAACATTTTGACTATTACAGTTGTGCTAGGAAAGATTATATATGATCTGCCTCTGCCTAACGTGTCAGAGTGATGCCAAAGGGGATTGAGATTTGCCGCCCCCAAGGGTGGCACAGAAACAGACATCAGAGGTTTGGGGGCAAACACAGCTGTTCTCCTGTGTGTGAGGAGAGATCTCACACTTTTTGTGCTTCCTCCCACCTGCAGCACCATTTGTCTTACTTGCAGTGTACATATTGCATGTATGCATTGATCTGATGCTTTAGGCTTTGCTCACTGATCTTAGAAGTGCTGTCCATGTCTGTTGCAGCCATCTGTTTAATAGATAGAATATCCATAGAAGATGCACTGTACAAGAACAAGTCACAAAACCCTTCCCGCTCTATAAGCAAATAGTTGATAAAATGATAGAAAAATAGCAGGGCAAATCAAAAAGTGTAATGATTGTGCATATCCACCAATAGAGAATGACATAAAAAAGTAAAAATGCCCAAATTATTCCATAAGATGTTTTTATTCAAATAGAAAATAAAAATGGAGAATCTATTATTATAGATTAAAATGTTGATTCTGGAAGTAGCTTAGATTATATGGTACAGAGTGTTGAAGTAGCTATGAGGAATTTACTAAAAAAAAATGTGGTATTTCTGCCCATTTAATCAACAGTTTCAGCTGTAATAGAGAAACATCCTGTGTGCCTTTAAAAGCTCATATTAAAAATTTCCTTTGCAACAGAAATACACAGAGGAATAGCATAGAACAAGGCAGGAGGAAAGGCAACTTACCTCAAACGAAAATTACTGTGTCTCTTGTACAAAACCTTTTCAACTCCAGAGTAAATATTCTCATTTAAATGACAGTGCAATATATTGATCTACAGAGAGTTGAAAGTGCTGCAGTAATAACAAAGTACAATTTAGCACAATAGGAAACAGCACAATAGGACAGGAAATTGCAGATCTTCACAAATTGGCTAAGGGGTTCCACTGCAGTAATGAATTAGAAAGAATAGTTCTGAGGAGTAATAGAGAAACAGAAGTATCAAAAGCTTCCTAACACTGTAAAATTTCTATTTTCCACAAGAGAGAGATTTAGTTGTCTGTCACTCATGTTTGCACCATGAATCAAGAGAATTAATGTGTAGATTTCAGAAATCCTCCATTTAATTCTTGCAATGCTTTTCAGCATTCAAGATTGTTTTTTCTCACCGCAGCCTATGTTCACTATGATGCTGATATTTTAAATTTCACTACACAAATTATATTTTTATACTTAGATCATGAACACTGAAAAAAGCCCCAGTCCATGAGGGCAGCTTGCTGAGCGAGAAACATGGGATGAGATCTCTTCCATACTTCAAAAAGTGGTATTCAAATGTCATATGAAGTGGTGTATAGTGTGCTCGATGTAACATGTCTTTCTTTAAATGTTGAACTTTTTTTTTTTTTTTAAATTTTTACTGGCTTGTTGGCTATGCTTTCAGTCCTGACACCAACCTTTCCTCCTAATTACCTACTGCAAAGGTGGGTCTGTGTTTCACTAGGTGTTTAAATATACTGCTGTTGAAGTGGGGCTGCGTTAATCTTTTTTTTCAAGGAAACGTCTTTTGGTTATATCATCTGAAATTAAAATGCATCCAGAGTTCCATTCTTCTCTCCCCAAACACAATCTGCTTTTAAGCTACAAATCAATCCACCATGCCTCAGATGTCTGCCTCCAGCTGACTTCTCCCTTTAAACGTAAACAGTGCAGATTCCCAAGGCCTGTTACTCTGACAACACTATAATGCCATCCTTTCGACCGTCCAAGTTCTGTAAATCTTCATTCTATCACAGCATGAAACAGACCAGTCTATTTTAGCTGCTCAAGATATGGGAAGTTACAAAAACAGCCTCCATGGCAAACTAATCAGATTTTAAAATTGTTTCAGTATGATCT
The DNA here is from genome assembly GCA_013396635.1 of Penelope pileata. Taxonomy (NCBI): domain Eukaryota; kingdom Metazoa; phylum Chordata; class Aves; order Galliformes; family Cracidae; genus Penelope; species Penelope pileata. The sequence continues at coordinate 1,055,119 of WBMW01005029.1, forward strand.
AAACACCCATCAATGCCATAGACAAGTTGCTGCTTTTAACATCTGATTTCATTTGCAATATAATTACCCACTTCTGTCTCATATCAGCAATTTGGGAGGAAAGCCTCATTAATTTCACTAGTGACTCAGGCTGAAAAACCGATGGCCCTGTACAAGAATAGGTAAGCGTGTGCATACACATGCCACGCATTAGGCATTTGACAAATGGCCTTTTAGCAAGTCCAAGCACCTAGCAATATGATGAGCAAGCACTTTTGAAGTGCAGTAGTAAGAATCACCAAATTCAGACATCTAGGAAAACATGCAGGGGAGTAGGTGCTTAATGAAGCCAAACAGTTACCATTTTTAACTTGATAGCATTTGTTTTTAGCTACAGTTCCAAAATTTCTAATGCACAGCCATAAAAAGCAGTGAGCTAGCCATTGTTCATAGGAATGGTAACCTGCAAAAAGGTTGTTACTTCTCATTGTAATGAGCTATTATGGGCCATACAGCCAATGCCTTTTTTATTTAGAAGGGAAGGAGTGGAATTAATAATTTGGTGTGTTTGAAGCAAAGTGTTTCTTTCAGTTTTAAGAACAATGTAAAGAGTACACAGTTTATTTTAAAAAGGGGCTAAACATGTCTTGCAAGCAGCAAACATGATGTGCTGTTTCCATAGGAACAGAGGTTGGTATTATTAAAAGCAAGCAAGCCATTCTGTGGCTGGTTCTCCTGGAGGACCCTCATTTACAGCCAGCAGAGGGTAAACTGTGTAAGTGAGTTTTACCACCTGTTGTTAAAGATCATTAGATATGCCTGTTTAAAGCTTTATTAACTCTCCACTAATTCTTGAAGAAACTGTGAGGAAAACATCACCCCCTACCTTTAGGTTTATTTGGAATATTTTTTACACTATAAATTAAAATCAAAGCCTCCTTTGACTGAGTTATCTTGAAGAGTGCTACTTGCCACTATCCTGAAAGAACAGAGAAATAAGTTTGGATGATGAGTCTCACAATCAAAAACACTTGCCTGCTACTGAAGCCTTGAAAGGCTACGCCTGAATAAAGAGAGCATGAGGGAATTTCTGAAATTAGAATGGAGTGGCAGCAAAGATACAAGGCACCATTTCAGACAGCTGTTGAAGCTTTGAAGTTATAGGTATCTATCTTTTCATGTGTCCTGTTGTTAAGTCAGTATTTAATACTGTGAGACATTTTTAAATATACTGATGTAGAAATATTTCTTTTCATCAGTGCTCACTGGTTTATACATACCCATGTTGTTAAAGTCATTGCTGATCTTGGCTGATCGATGGAAAAGAGTACCTCTGTTTCCGTGCTCTGACCACAACATGCTGGGTGCTGAAAAGCTGGCTAAACTTGTCATAACACTATGTCATGCTAGAAAACAGGAAGTATACGACTGGTTTAGTAAGAGGAAGCTTAAGCAGTACATATTTAATTATCAGTTTTCAGTCAGTTTTGAAGCATAACTTCTTAATGTCTCCTGCATATCCAAAACTGATCTGTCCTTTTATTTTATTTTTTACCATGAAAGGAAGCTGAGATGCTTTTGCCGAACACAGAAACTGCATGACCATCATCCTCTGCCTACCGTTTCAGGATCTGCAGAGATCCTGAATTTATATCAATAAAAAAATATATAAATGGTTTAGAAAGCTTGATACAAACCTATATCTGAGCTCAGCGATAAAAAAAGTCTTGAAGCAGTGTGAGACTTCACAAACTAGAACACTCCTTTGATTCCTGATTTTTGGCAAGCCTAAGCTATGCTTTTTTAGTAATTCCTCTAGGGCAGGCAGGGTTGGCTGCACTCTGTCAGCACAGTGATTATGGTGAACAGACTTCTTATTTTTGATGTTGCTTCTGCAAGCAGTGTTGCAGTGTGTTTCAAGCTGCTTTGAAGTATCTGCTACAGATAGCAGATTATCGTTGTTTTTCTGTTTGCTATCACAACTTGAAAATAAAATTCATAGAAAGACAAGTTAATTACACGTTTCCAAGCTTCTTCTTTCCAGTAGCAAAAGTTCACTTTGTGTGCAGGAGGAACATAGAAAGTCATTTGACCCTTCTGCTTTTGCTCTAAAAGATCTTCTCTTTTCCCTTGGCTTCTCACTGCAATTAGCCAACGCTGTTTCTAAAGCTGCTTGGTGCAGCAGGAGTCATCTCTTAAGTCCTCCTATATCAGTAAGACAATCTCAAATGTGAACAACATCAACCTCTTTGAAGTCTTAATTACAGTTGTCAAAGGCCAAAGCCTGCGTTTGCTAATGCAAAATGATAGAGATTTCAATGCAAAAGAATTTGGGAACATAATGTAACCGTGGAAAGATGCTAAGACCTACACTTGCTCTACCTTACAAGGTCTGCCCCAAATGGAATAAGTCAGTGAGTTTTGTGTGGCTGTTCACTGTACCTGCTGTTTCCTGCTCTGAGACTGCCCACTGGGGGTCAGAGAGAATGAACAACAAAAAAAATTTGACATACAGATAGAGCCTTCAGCAGCACTGGAGAGCAAGAGGGATTTAATCAAATGTGCTTGAAGCAGTTGGACATTCAAGCTCTGAGAAGGATTGGTGGGATGCAGATCAGCAGACATGTTTAACACCTTTCTGCCTGCTCTGTGTCTGTGGGTAAACGAACACCTCCACCTGGCCAAAGCTGCTCTGATCTGCGCAAGCAGCTACTGGTGTCCCCAGGCTGTGGAGTACATGCCTGGTGATTCATGGGCTGCTATTGAGTAGGTTATGCAGGAGCCTAGTGATCCAGGCCAGCAGAGCATGAGCCACAGAGCTTTAGCAGGGACATATCCACCTGTCACCCTGGAGAGAGTTGGCACGCAAAGAGGGAAAGAAAATGAGGAAAATCATCCCTTCCCTCAACAGGGCACCCTTTGTGTTTACTTTTTTGTAAGAAAGTTATCTTGGGATAAGATGAGGACAATCTCTTTAGGAAAATGAATTTCATTTTCAAAGCTAAATATCGTGTATACCTCCCAGCAAAAAAATAATTAAAAAAAAGAATTTAAAAGAGCAAGCATTTGGCATTTAGACGAAGCCTGCACAAGTTTAATTAATTCACTGTTTTCCTGTAAACTATGACATACTTCATGATATATTACCTTTTTTTTTTTCAAACTTCCCTGTCATTTCGTACAAGTTTCCCATTCAGCTGGCAGCTATTTAATATGTTGCTTTCATTTTGCTTTTCAGCATACAGTTCACCAAATGTCATTTACCACACTCCAGCAACTTCTCAAGTCAGAATTAGTAAACCCTCTGTAGCTTTTTTTCAGTTCCTCACACTACGATATCTGAGTACTTCATAGACCTGAAAGTATTCCTGCAACATTCATGCAAGATAAGAGAGAGTTATCTCATTTTTAAAATTGAGAACCAGGACACAGGAGTTAGTTTTCTAGGAGGATTAAGGATGTAATTTGTAGCATCTGTTTTTCAAATACCTTGCCATTTATTGCCGAGCCTTCAGCAGAGCACAGAACATCATTAGCTAGTCAAGGGAAAATGCTATCATGAGCAGTATAGAGCCAGTACTATTTTTGCAAAAGTAGGAGGCTTCCATTCCCCTCAGGATGCACAGCCAAGGAACTACTGGGATTAAATGACAGTGCTGGGATGATGGAGTCAGTGCTATTCTCCTTGTGCTCTGGAGACTGTAGTTAATAGCTTCTATCTACATTACAGAAAACAGATTCAAATCCTTCTTTTCCCTTATTAGATTTTTTGGGGCGATCAATCCTAAGTGGATATGACAACCCTGAAATTGAAAAAAATACATATTTTGGCATAATACCACCAGGTATTGCAATACTTGCAGGTTTTCTGGGGATAGGGTTTCAGAAGGTATTTCTTTCCTTCTCACTACCCCCATTGCTCTCCCACTGCCCCATTCTTACTGTGGACCTGTGACCCAGCCCTGTGGACTTTATAGATCCACAGGGTTTGTGGTTTTGCTAGGAAATTCTGCTCTCCTACTTGTTTCAGTCATGGAATTTTCAAAAGAAGTAGGGATCCTTCCTGGGCTCCCCACACTAGATTCAGAAGAGAGCCACATGCTCTGACCATGCAGCAACACTGCCTTCGCTTTCAGGAGTTGAATCCACCCGGAAACACAACGGGTTGATGTAAGGAGCCCAGCAGGTTTGGGCAGCATGCTGCTGGGCTGAGCCCCCAGTGCAACGCATCTGGATAGCACTGCTGACAGTTCAGCATCACAGCGCTACCGAGGCATGATAAATTTCTTTTCAGCAGGCATTTCTTACCATTGTTGTAATGTCCATAATTAATCTGAACTGTCACTCTTTTGTTACAAATCTCACATTCTATAAGTACCTCTTTAACACAGCAGGGACTACAACCCGCCTTTCCTGTCTCCCTCGTGTTCAGCCTCATTACCCAAAATCTCTCCCTTTTTCCAGAAATTTTGTGTCAGAGATGAGCCTGTTTTGTGTTAACTTTCTGAGGAGGACTCAAGTGTCTCAGAGCTGTCAAGACATATGTGGTTCTCTGCATAAATGTAGCAAAAGTAGGAGGCCTCTCTATCCATACTTGGTGGATGCTACATCTCTGGGACATTCCCTTTAAGGATATAGGCCAACAACTTAAATAGAATGTGTTTGCTAACACTGGGTTGCCACGCTATAATAGCCAGGATCTGATTTTTCAACATTTTGGCATTATATATTGAAGATCAGCTCATGTTGACTTGACTTCATCTTGATGTGTAAACCTGGTGTAACCATGGTGAAATGAGCAGTTACAGGTGGAGCTGAAAAGAAGAACAAGCAATTGGGAGTCTCATGCAAATTTTCCACAAATTAGTTCATCTGATCCTTTTAGAGACAAAAACAAATGTATGAAAACTTGCCTTTAATGTAAGCTGAAGCTTCAAAGTCCCCTACAGTTTTTGTCACAGAGCAAAGATTTTGTTTGTATAGTGTATTTTGAGTCATTTTAAGCCTTAGAACTTGCAGTGACAAAGGTCTTGAAAAAGATACTTGAAAAGGAAAAGACTAAAATAAAAAGGAGATAGTAAAGCACAGCTACAAGTCTGAGATCAGAGACATGGCATTATAAGATACAGCAAGGAGCTAAGAAAATGTTCTTAGTTTTTAAAAGATGTAAAATACAGAAGTTGAAGATTTTCTGAAGGCTATTGCATGGCACTGAGATGAGCTCTGCCCTTGAACAAACCTTCTTTGGCACTGTGGGCTGAAGGAAGAAACCAAAAGACATTTTAAAAAAAGAGCATGGTGAGAGAAATGCCACTTGCTCTACATTTTTCCAGTTTCCCTGTTGCATCAGTGCTTTTGGACTGGAATAAAAATTGTTTCATTAGTAGAAATGTGCTATAGCATAGGGAGGCAGCCTTCCAGAAAAAAAACAACTGATGAAACTATGTTTGGAAAATGATATTTGCATTAAAGGCAAATATTATACAGTGAAGAATGAGATGCAACTAAAGGCTGTATCCCTGGGCACAGCATGGAAAGGCAAACAGCAAAAAAATCTGTTCATAACTAATAGAATCTTGTTAAAGTGCAAAAATAGGGTAAATGATCATCTAAAGACAGCATTTTTCTTACCCTATCTGCTGTACATGAAGTTTCTTCTGGTTTCAGTGGCATTTCAGAAAGTTTTTGATATGTTCTTTTTTTTCCCAACAATGCAGAGCCTTGCCAGCAACATGAGCACAAAATGGTCTCTCTCCCACCAATGATCAGTCATGGATGCAGACAGATGCATATGCTATCAGAGTCAGGGAAAATATTTGTCACCCCTTGGTGCCACACCTGGCTGATCTGACCACTGCTGGTCTCCTCAGACCCGAGGTTTGTGTGATAACTGCACCAAGTGGAGCCAGCTTAGTAAAGCCTGCTCTTAAAGCTATTTAAACTAGCTTATTCTGACTGAAGCAAATTAAGGTGCTGTTCACACAAGAATTAATTTGCACAACAAGCAGAAAATAAGCAATTCAGCTGCCAGGTCTGATGGGCAGTAATTTCCTGGAGTGGAACAGTGGTAAGTGAAGATGGAGATAAGTGACCCTTCCAGCTCTCCCCCCACCACAGCTAGTGGCAGACAGATCATCCACCACCTCTTTCAGAAAGAACTGTGCTTTAGGATCCCAAGTTAGTGGTTTAAGGCTACCAATTAGGCTATTTGTGGAAATTATCTTTTTTACGAAATGATTATACTTGAGTCACTGAATAGCAGAAAATTGATATCCTCATATGTCACTTTTTACAGAACAAATCTGTATTTTCCTACCATCAGAAATGTTCAGAGAGCTAATGTGGTGTGACAGCAGTCCAAATGAAATTAATCTGCAAGCTGAGATAGTAGCTTGAGGTTGGCAAGAATTTCTTCCCAGCTGGAAATCTCTTAGGGAGAGCTTCACAGCTCACTTGGTCAGCTGCATGCCCCATTAGGCATCGCTGACTGATATCAGTAAAGGCTTATCAATCACTGGAGTCTCAGAGACTGTGAAGAGATTAGGAGCGGTAAATTTGGTATGGAAAACAAAATCCTTAGAGGGTTTTGTATATCCTCCAGCCTGCCCTGCTCCGTAGGGAAACTTTAATAGCAGTTGAAAGAAAGAAGATGAAGGTGTAGTTTTGTCTCTTTTCTCACCTGGCTCTTCTTACTCCATAGGAAAGTGCTTGCACAACCTAATTATCATTGCAACTGCTTCACAAATGCAATCCCTCCTGTAGCAGAGGCATTATACTTGGATATCAAACTTCTGTCTTTCATTGCCACAGACAGATGTTATCACAGATGCAGTTACAGCCTTGCTCCCCTTTCATACCACAGGAGCTGAAGGCAGGAAATGCTGCTGTGTTGCTCTAGCTGTTTCACTTGACCATAGTTACTAAAATTAGTGTGAAACCCTATCTACTGATTGAAAGCCCTATCTTCTGCTATCTACTGATTGAAAGCCATGAAACTGCTTCTGATGATCTCATAGATAAGCTGTCAACGACTTTGGTTTCTGTGTCTGCAACAAGTTAATGCCATTTTATTCCCTAAATAAGTTTTCATTCTTCAGCAAACTCTGTAGTATTGATCAATTTACTCTTTGCAAAGTATAACTTAGATAGAAAGCAAAGATTAAAAGAAACAAAAAAGAAAATGTTTTAAAAAAAACAAAGCAAAATTTTATTCTACTTTATTACTGTTTTTGGTCCTTCTTTCACACTCTCAGACATTCAGCTCAAAATCAAAACCCAGAACACTTCAAATAACCATAAATTATAAACATACAGCAACACTACTTGCATGTTTAGAAGAAAATCTATTTGAATTCTGCTTGGAAATGAATTTTATAGACCTGACTATGTGAGTCTGAAGCTCTGCTTGCATGCATAGAAGCATGAACACCTCAGACGCAAATGTCAGGTGAATGCCAGTGACAAGTTTTGTCTGTTCCGTGTCAGCAAGCAGAATGGCCACTGACTCATTTCCAAGTTACTTCATTGTGGACTAAAGTTAGCCAGGCTTTCTGGCACAAATCACACTTAACTCACAAAAAATACTGAGTGAAACAAAGTGAATTCTGATGCCGGTAACTGATTCTGCACATTATAAATATCTTCCTGATCACTGCTTAGACAAGAATTCTTATCTTCGAAGTGTCTGCTCTGCATACTGGCATAACTGCATAACTTTGAAGCTCAACAACATATCATATTCTCATTCCAACACCAAAACAGGTAGGAGCTATTAAAACAAACAAACACTTACAGAATTTAGGCCTGATAGAAACGGAATGGAACTGGTTGAACTTTTGTACAGAAAAGAAATTTCTAATGTCACGTTTCAGTTAGAATTTTATGCTTCTGAATCACTATCAGTGTACTCAAAATGATTTAATTGAGGCCAGCTGGGAGGAAAGAAGTCTTCACAAATATACTTCTCAAGGTGAAGATAAAGCATGTTTTAAAGATCAGTCTGGAAAACTTGAATAAATGAGCACCCTGAAGCACCCAACTATTCCTATTAGCTTTACTGTTACTTCTAAATGTGTCCGCTTTACATGAAGGTGGTATGCTGTGCATTAATGCAAGTAGCACAGAGATGATGTGATATCATTCTCCTATTTCCATATCAAATGTAGAAGTCCATCCATTTCAAGAACTGACACAGTTTTACCATTTGAAGCATGTTACCCCTATGCTTGATATCATACAGTGACAGCATCTAGCCCACTGGTTTTGATTATAAGACAAAGAGATTTCTCTCCCTCACAGGACACAGAAAACTGAAGAGGAACTGAACTGGCTGCTCTCAAGTTTTCATGACAATAATCACTTCAGAAAGTAGAGACCAGATTTTTTAACAGCAACCTGACATAATTGTGCTTCTAACCTCAATTTCAAATGAGCTCACCTTGGGAAAATACGAACAAGTGAACAATAGAAGTTAAAATTCATGTGAATGCCTGATAAAGTAATACATGGCTGCCATGAAGAAAACAGTCTGAGCATTCATTTTGCATAATTTAGCTATAATGTAAAAGACTTTAAAAGGCTCCTCTTTTTTCCTGACTGTATAACTGAGAAAGACTTACACACGCAGCTTCGAGCATGACATTCCATTTTGCTCCAGCTATACTCACTAACTTTGTAGAGGTTCTTGAACTCTCTAAAATGTGCACATACATTTTCTGGTATGCATTGCAGAAGCATGTTTGATATGCAAAAATTTCTTCCAAATAGATACACATTTGATAAAATGCATTTTTAAAAGATAATTAAATTTAAAATATTCTTAGAAAACATTTCCTCGTCTTTTACTGTCCTTCTCCTCAGGCAGTAGAATGTAATTTACCTCTTCACAGTAAAGGCAATATTGCATTTTTATGCATAATGATACATTTCAGTTTATCAAGGCTAGATCTCCTGACATACTGAACAGATTTTATTATAATTGAAACAGCCATAATCTCACCTATTTTTACTGCTTATAATTGATTTAGAAAAAAAGGTTGAACATCTCCTAGCTAATTGGTTAAAAAAAGTGTGGCAAACATCTAATTAGTGGATGAATGTTTGGAAAAAGGCCTTTGGTGTCTTGTCATCAGCCTTTAGTGTCTGGTCAGCTTTAGGTACACATAGGAAGCTGTACTAATGATACTGCGTTTTGCTTTCACATACTAAAAATCTCTGTAGAGATATACTGCTTGTCTTTGTCTATTATTCCCTTAGCCCTTCTTTAAAAATTGTCTAAGAATAATTTGCCCCTCTACTCTGCTCCTTGTGAGACCTCACCTGGAGTACTGCATCCAGTTCTGGGGCCCCCAATACAAGAAGGATGTGGAGCTGCTGCAGCAGGTCCAGAGGAGGGCCACGAAGATGATCAGAGGGCTGGAGCACCTCCCCTATGAGGACAGGCTGAGAGAGTTGGGCCTGTTCAGCCTGGAGAAGAGAAGGCTGGGGGGGGCCTGATAGCAGCCTTCCAGTACCTGAAGGGGGCCTACAGGAAAGCTGGGGAGGGACTTCTTACACGGGTATGTAACGATAGGACAAGGGGTAATGGCTATAAACTGAAAGAAGGTAGATTTAGACTACATATAACGAGGAAATTCTTCACTGTGAGGGTGGTGAGACACTGGAACAGGTTTCCCAGAGAAGTTGTGGATGCCCCCTCCCTGGAAGCATTCAAGATCAGGCTGGATGGGGCTTTGGGCAACCTGGTCTAGTGGGAGGTGTCGTTGCCCATAGCAGGGGGTTGAAACAAGATGATCTCTAAGGTTCCTTCCAACCCAAACCATTCTATGATTCTATGAAGGAAAATGACTAAGAAACTTTTCCATTTGCTTCAAGATGACAGTAGAAATCATGAGAAGCATTTGAATTTCTATCACTTCAATGGATTTATATCAGCATAACTGAGTGGAATCTAGTCTTATACATTATAATGTAGGCTGATTTTTTTTTCTTAAGTGATCGATTAGAGCTCATCCCAATTACACTATACAAGAATACTGAGTATTTTCTTCCTTTTGAAAAGAATTAATGGCAGATAAACTTGCATACACTGCAAATCAGTAGAAGTTAATAAAAATTTGGTACAAGAAAGTCATTCAGTGCCTCTTCAGCAAATACCTGGAACTGACTGCTAACTCTAATGCCAAGTGAAACATTCCCAAGTACGGTTTGGGTGAAAAGATCAGGCTATATTGAACAGAATTATTAGACTGTCCATCATTATGTCTGCAGCTAAGCTTATTACATTTTATGTTTGCTTGCTATGAAGCATTTAGCTGAGAGCTTTCCTTGGGCAGTATTGAGAATGGGCTCCATGCTGCAATAGCCACTTAACCCCCACAGCACAGTACAATACAGTAGTAAGGCAACAGCACACTGGGTGGAAAACACAAGACTGGAATTATTTCCGGAAAAAGAATTGCCAAGTTTTAAAACTATGATCGTTTGAACTTAACCTAAGATTAAACACTCCAACTGAATCCTTTGCTGCCTTGAATGTATAAATTATTGAGTGAACCTTTGATTATTAAATATTGGCACCTATTAAATGCTTAAGACAAAATGACATACACACAAGTCATGTATACAAAGAAGCATAAGATATATGCATGTGCACAGAAATCATTACTTTCACTGGAATTTATATTTTGCAAAAGTATTGCTCAATTATTGTGCATATGCAAATAATTTCATTAAAAGACTGTTCCACATTTTTCAGGAAAAGCACACATCTCTCTCTTTCTGCTGAGGATTTATATATTTTTCCGAATATTTTTATTAAAATGTTATATCTAACTGAAATAATCAGTATGTCCTAAAATATCATCCAGTAGGATGCATCTAGGCAGTCTGTTATTCACACAGGTGACTAAAAACTGAAGTAAGAAAGACCATACACACAAATGCAGAGACGTGGATTCTTAAAGTTACTATTTAGCTAACTTCCTTAAAATTAGGAAATTTAAAATTTAAAGACTGGATGTGGCAAGGTATAAGAACAATTTCATGCATACTGATCTCAAATGCTTTGACATATAACACTCTGTTGCTTCACACCCTGAAGATTTTTTCATTGACTGAGTCAAGACATTAGCCAGCATGTGCTGCCCAAGAAGAGCTTGGAATTTGGTTGAAAGTCAAGACTTCCACATGAAAACAGCCTGAGAATTGCTAGCCTGTGTATGTTCTCCAGCTTTTTTTTTTTTTTTTTTTTAACACTGAAAATAA